>VZSF01010149.1:7471-41364 GCA_013398295.1 Chionis minor | reverse complement strand
TTTTCCAGTACACTTTTCAGTTCTGCATCTCTTCATTTACTTAACATTGTGGGTTGTTAGTGAATGTTAATTTCACCTATCAGTTCAAGAAGTCCACCTGACAAACAGAGCAACTCAATGGGCAAATCGAACATGCCCTTTTCCCCTTTGGCAGGAGAAGATGATGGGTAGATGGCGTTCTCGGAGCACCTATTTGTGCCCTCCAACCCCATACTGAGACTGAGATGACTGGATCACCTGGAGGCACCTAAAGTGTGATGAGATGCAGTTGGACCTTCATGGATGCTGGTCCACATCAAGGAGCAAAGGAGAGGTGCACGACAGAGGGCACCCAGGCCTGGTGCAGTGCTGCATGTTTAGGGGTGGCCCATTTTGCCCTTTCCAGGGCTGCTCTTCTCCTAGAGGTGAGAACGACCCATGTTGAGTGGCAGGAGACAAGTTCAGGGCAGGAAAAACCCAGCAGGACCTCCCTTCCTAGGGATGGCCTTTTGTGCTCTTGCTCCACCATGCCCAGTATTGCCCTCTCCCCACAGATGTAACCTACCTACTAAAATTACGCTTTCTCAGCATAACCTACCATATTTAAAATCAAGTCCCGCTCCTCAAAACTGTGATGCTCACTCAAACCCCATTACTTTTTAAAAGCCCATTTTCTGTTCTTTATATTTTCTGAGTCTTGAAGGTGATCTCAGGTTTCACACCTTGTTTGAGAAAACTTTTTAAACAAACACTGAAATTCTCACTTAATCACATGACTGCAAGAACTGGGACTTAAGAAATACCACAGAGCTTGCAACAAAATCCTGTGAGTTGGCAGCTCTGCCCATCTTCAGGCATCACTCAGAGCAACCAAGTTCAGATCTGCAGTTCCAAAAAATACCCGAAAAACCAAAGCACTCCTCAAGTGCCTTGAGTCAATGCAGGAAAACGCTTTGTTCCTCTGCAAAATACGGACAAGACAAACCGTGCTTCCTCCAGCCTGCGCTCCTCTGGTCCTTTTTCTGTGGGAAAACACTCTCTGCCAAGGCAGCAGTCGGCACATCGGCATCAGCAAAACCTCCAGCAAGGACCTTGTGCCAACTTGTGCATCTTGCGCTGAGAAAATAGTCCTGAAGGGAATATTGGCAGAGGTGTGAATCCATTGTCCTGGGCGATGTCTGCCATGGGTAGGCCCTGAGAGCTCCTTGATCCCCCTGGGTTGTTATACATCTCATGATCAGGCTAATCAAGCTGAAATGGATTTAGGTGCTGGCTCAAGGCCAAACTGCATGAACATATCCACACCCAGCCTTACTCCAAGCATGGCATGTTGGGACAGGAGGGTCATCATCCCTAAACAACAGTGAGCAGGAAGAGGTGAAGCTGGTGTTGATTAACTGAGCTGATTTTCCCAGAAAGAGCAGCGAGGGGGATCTCTCAGCCAGGACCAGCCGCATGGGTGCTGGCTGGAGGAGGTGGTAAACGCAAGCGAGAGGCGTCACGCATTCTTCTGTGCATCCCTCACCTACAGCTGGGCTCGGGGAGGAGGTGGCCAGCTTGCTGCCGAAGGGAAGGGTGTGTTAGTGCAGCATCCCAGCTCCCATGTGAGCCACCCCAGAGCCAAACTACCGTTTGATTAATCAATCGTTCGATCCAGCTCCCTGCCTCCCTCCACATGCAATGAGCATGAGCTGAACAGCACGCACTCACGGCCTTCAAGGGCTGGCTTAGGCAGCCCCTGATAGTGCTGTTTATACAGCTTCCCGATGGAAACAATGTGGATTTTATTAAACGATCCCATTAATGTTTCTCCATGTTGTCATTACAGACTTCAAACGATGATTTATGTTGGCTCGTAGGTCTTTGTCCTCGCAGCCGCACCGCGAGCAGCATCCAAGGACAAAGTGTTCTGGGACGGGACGGTGGGAGTCCTGCTGCTCCGGCTGTGCGGCCATGCCGAGGTCTGTTCCTTCAGTGCCACGCGCTGGGGAACAAAGGGGACCGCTGGCCGGCCAAGGACAGCGACACGAGCCACACGGCCACCTGGGACCATCCTTCGTGCTGCAGTGTGGTGTTGGTCTCCCACGCCGATGGCTTAAAGAGAGAGCTGCACGGCGCTGCGCTGCAAGGGAGCCCGAACAACCGCGAGGAATTTTTTTACCCTACTTGAAGTGGCACAGCTCCTTTCATCCCGGAAAAATTGTACCTGTTCGTCCCATGCTGGTTCTTAGCCGTAAGAATTACATTTATACTGCCAGGCTGTTTTTCCCCTTATTTTTGCCATTTTTCCACCCCATCATTCCCTGGCTGATTTTACCCCCAAAAGAATTTTGCCTCTTTGCTGCCCATTTTGCATATATGCCGATTTTCACCTCAGGAGTGAACCAAATAATCCACTCAGCGGAGAAAGCCCGGTTGAGGACTGTCCTCTTTGGGACCTACAAGCTGCAGAAAGCCGTTCTTGGCCAAGGTAAGATGTGGCAATGCCTGGAATGACGGAGCAGTCAGTATCGATGGAGCCAGGAGGGGTATATACCCCAGGCAGTGTCCTATATGTGCTTTGGGAGGTGTCAAGAATGCTGCAAAGTCCATTCTCTTCAAAGTACTCACCTGCGTTGCTCCGGTGCATGCTGGGTCTGATCAGGTCGGGCAGTGCTCAGGTTGTGGGAACGTGGCATTCCTGAGACACCTCTTCCCATCCAAAAAACCCCAAGGTTTCCACAGGAAGGTGCCACTTTTGTGTGTGTGCCCAAGGGCTTTGCTCTCGAAGCTCAGCCTGAACGTCCTCCAGATGACTTGCTCGTTCCGTCTTCCCACCAGCGAGCAAAGAGCTCGCAGCCCTCACACAAATTGCCTCGAGAGCATCCGTCAAGAGGAGCGCTCGCAAAAACACATCCAGCAACCGCATGGGCATGTGCAGCAGCTGAAAAATCAGTCAAGGAGGTCTGCGGTGAAACTACTTTTCATGCACCCAGGGTCACTGAGTGAGGCTGCTCCTTACCCTCCTGTACAAGCCCTGCCCTTGTCTGCAGTCTGGGAATATTTCACCCTGTGGGAATCTCTCAGAGAAGATCTTGCTCTTTGGGGAACCGTCATCCCATTAGAGCAGCTATTGTGAAGGGGATCAAACCTCCTCTCTCTCACACATGTAAGGTCACTGTAACCACCATAAAACAGCTTTCAAGTTTTTAGAGTCTAGACTGTGTCTTTCCCACTGGTTTTGGCAGCACCTGCACACACCAAATGTTTCCACACCCAAAACTGCACAAAACCCTGAGAACTGCAGGGTGATGTTGTATAGAGAATCTGGGGGGAATCTGTGCAGAATAGCAAAAGTGCAGCTCAGTTTCCTGCATATTTTTACTTTAAAAATCCTCACAAGCTGAAAGCAAAAGGCAGAACTAGACCAAAGAAAAATGCGTCTTGTTATCATCCACAAGTCTCAGATCCTGCAGCATCAGGATTTGACCAGCTTTGGAAAGCTCATGTCTCGGGGCTATGGCCTTCCTTGTCTTTCTTATCTCATCGTTGTTGGCCTATTACTCCTTAGACCTTCACTTTATCAAGACACCCTCTGGCCAGCCAGGACTTGACATCCACTGCAACAAACTTTGGACCAAACTCCAGGAGCTGGTAGAAATGGCCAGACCAGCTCTCCAGGCACTGGCTTGCTAGGACTGGAGCGTGGTTGTTGCAATGCACACCAGATCACCTTGCAGAGGACAGTCACCAGCACACAGCTGCTCTTCTTGCCCTCTGTGTTGCCCCCTTGACTGGGTGATGTGTGTCTTCTTCTTGCTGCAAAGAAGGAAGGTGCAAACTTTTGCAGCAGTAACAACAAAATGGAAGAACCTCATCTTCCCTTCCTCCTCAGGACGGAGACTGCCGTGCCTAGTTTGCAGTGCCATTTAGAAGACTGTCTAACCACCAGATTTCTTGCCACTCCAGTGGGAAATGGCGGTATGAAAGCCCAAGTCTCAGATGTCAACCTGGACCTGCCTGAGTGGGGTCGAAAGGAGGGATGTATCCAAAAAGGCCATGGAGGTGCCTGCATGAGTTTTACAGGTGAACCCCTCAGCTGGGTAAGGTAGCGGGAGGTGAGCTCTCTTCCGTGATGCTTTGCAGGGAAATGTTTCTCCCGAGCACATCCTAAAGGCTGCCTGTATTGCTACAGGCTAGCAAAAACCCTAAAGAAAAGTAAAATACAGCTGAAGGGAAGAATATACTGGGAAGAGAGTCATATGGCTGGCTGGGAAACGCAGGGCTTTGAAAGGGGATGGGGCGGGACAGGAAGAACATTCCTTTCTCACTACAAACGCCTCAAGCCGCTTGGGAAACATCCGACGGGCCGCCCCACTCGCACCCTGGGGCCGGCAGTGAGGGCCCTGCTCATTGGCAGATGCTGCGTCGCGGAGCCGCAGGCTCATCCGAGACCACCACCATAGACGGAGAGAGGGATGAGGTGCCTGGAAAGAGGCAGCCTGAGCCCCAGATGCTTTGGCTGGAAATGTCCGGCATGTGCCAGGCGCAGGTGGCTGCATGCAGCAGGCTCACCTCGGCTGCAGCCGCCGGTACCGGCTCGGAGATGATCAGCTGCGTGCATGGAAAAGGAGGGAGAGGGAAGTGTGTTGCTGCAGGGATGTGTTTTGCAGCTCCATGTGGTGCTCACACCCAGCTGCCTTCCCTCTTTCCTGGGAAGACGGGGGGAAGTGCAGCTGCTTTGTGCTTTCACCTCAAACCGGGCTTTACAGACCCTTCCCCAATTTGCTGTGGGGCACAGATCATTGGGACCAGCTTTGGGGCAGGTCTCCTTTCCACCACCTTGTTCCTCATCCCTCTGCCCCACTCTTTAATAGTGTTGTCTATTCTTCGCCAACTTTCTGAGTTTTATCAAAAGCAGGGTTGGTAGATACATGGAAGTGAAGAATTAGACCCCTCCATGCTGACAAAGCCATGACTTGGGAGGTCAAGGCCACCTCAAATGACCAGATGAGAATAGTCTTTATTCTCTGAGCTGTCCCCAGGCTCCTTTGGTCCCTGCCTGAGCAGCACAATCCATTACGTTGACTTCTGCAGGCATCCAAGAGAGGGGACCCAGCCCTGCTCCCCCACCGCTGCAATGCCACCAAAACTGGTGTCAGGGTAGACCCCATCCTGCAGTGGGCTTCCTTTTTTTCTTATTTACAAAGGGCTGGCTTTTCCTTTTGATAATTCTCAACTGCACTGATGTCCTTTTGTTCCCTTTGAAGTCATTTGTGCCTCTACACATGTTTGCTGCTGCTTTGAGACATGTTTTTGTCCCAAATTGCTGAGGACACCCATGAAGAGTCACAGCAGCAAAGCGGCCCTGCTGCCTCCTCCCTGGCACAAACCCACATGGGGAAGGTCTCTGCTCCTTCCCAAATAGGTACCAATGTCCCAGCAAGTGCCAACAGTGCTTGTCTCCTGCAGGTATGATGTTGAGTGAGCTCTTCTTGTAGAGAAACCCGTAACATCAGCCTTTTCCTCCTATCAGCTGGTGTTTGGCATTTAAAACCTGATATTCCAGATGTGTTTTGCGTCGCAAGACCGAAGTGGCGTGGAGGATGCAGCCAGCAAACACACAGGCGGCTGCGCTCATTCCCAGCCAGGTCCCTGAGCTATCCCGGTGACACGTGGCACAGGGCTGGCAGAGCGGCAGGGCACGGGGGGAGCACAAGGAGACCCCAGGAGGAGAAAAGAGCCTGACTGCAGCAGGGATGGGCGCGGGGTTCCTCAGATCAACCCAACCCTGGGCCAGGCACGGGCCAGCATCCGCAGAGCTCAGCCTTTCCCACGCCTGGAAAAAGCCACCGCGGAAGCTGCGATGGCAGCCGGCGGGGACACGGGCAGAGCAGAGCTCACCCTTGGCAGGCAACGAGTAGGGAGCAGAATTTCCCCCCTTTATTTTCTCATCCCAACCAGACGGGAAGATTTTTTGGAGCTGGTGGGAGAGGCATGATAGTTTAAATTGACAGTTTGCTGTTAGCACTGAGGAAGCCTGCTCCGCACATTACCTGGTAAAAAAACTGGGCTCTGAGAAAGAAAGGCCTGTTTATAAAAGCTCCTCTTGACATTTGCCTCCTCAAACATAGCAAAGCATGTGCTAGAAATAGATGCATGAGTGATCGAGTCTGTTTTGAGTCTCCTCTCTTCAACAACCAAGGAAATCCCTATGTACAAACATTTAAACTGTAACATCTGGAGCGCAGTAATTTTATCTTGAAGATCCACATCAAACAAACCTGCAGCTCAGCCCAAGAAGATATACAAATACTTCCCCAAGGAGACCCCCGTCTTACAACTTGGGTACCAGGAGACTTGTGATTTAAAAGAAAGATAATTCAACATCTCTTTATCCACGCCTGACAAGTACGCCTTTAGCGGGCATTAGCATGAAATTATCGCTCTTAGTCGAACCCAAAGTAAAACAGATTTGTCCCAATTACTTGATGCAGGCCTTGAAACACCCAATTTAAAACTTATAACCTAAGAAACCCTATGCATCATTTGCAGATAGAACTTTACCCAACAAATTTCACTTCGGTTACACTTTTTCTGTACAGCAGAGTTGCTAAAATAAGCACCCAGCCATATATAGCACAGTACGTTGGCACTCACAGTGGTGGGGAATGACTGGATTCAATTTTCCATGGAAAATGATAATTAAAATTGCTTTCTTTGGTATATCCCATCCTTTCTGTTGTTTTTCTGTGCTCTCCAAGCGCAGAGTAAATTTAGGACGCCGAGCTCCTTTTCCTTCGAAATCTCACTTCCAGTTTCCATCTTATTAAAGACATGACTTAACTTTAATGTGTGTAACATAAACGGTATCGTAAAGAGGAAGAATTAAAACAGCATGGGAACATTTGTAGTTTCAAGAGGGGGGAAATGGCACAGCAGATTTCCTTTTTGGTTGTTGTTGTTTATGCAGCGGATAAACTTTGGCATTCCCTCTCCTACTGAATACTTCGCCTGCCTTGCAATAATTGGGAATTCCACGTTTTGCAAAGTTATTATATTATATCCACAAATAATCCATCTTGTCAAGTCCATCTCATAGGTTGAAGATAAAGTTGGAGCTGAGTCACTGCAGACATCTGGAGAAGGTTCATTACTTGTAATTGCGAGCCCCTCTGTTAATGCACCCCATGAGAAAGGAGCTGACAGGCTGCATATTTCTGCAAACTGTTCCCAGAAAGAACCAATTTCCTGACTTCCATGTGGTGTCAATAATATAGGCATGAGATGGGGCAGTGCTTATGAAATATTGAATCTGCTTACAGGACCCAGCTATAAGCAAATTCAGACCACCTGGGAGACGGAGGTTTGCACCGGGTATGTAGAGTTTGGCACTCACCTGGTATATGAGACCGATGGGCTCTAATCTAGGCATTTTGGCTTATTTACCACAAAACTTCCTGACGGTAGCAGCAGCGAGGGGGGGAGAAAAAGGCAGACAGTGGATGGGGTAAAACACATTTCTTCACGTCTAGGACTCAAACCTTTCAAATCACTGACATTATTAAATTTACTGTCACAAGCAGCCAGAGATCTTATTATTCATTGGCCAAAAAAAGAAAAAAAAAAAAGAAAGAAAAAAAGAAAAAAAGGCTGATATTTCATGGCTTTTGAGTTAGATCATTTTGGTTCGTGCCAATGAAAACAAAGCATTAGTGTTTTGATGTTTTAGTATAATGATTTAATTCTCTCATTGATATTAGAACCCAGAAACACAACAAACATGAAGACCCCTTCAAAATCCTTGAGTCAGAGCAAAGGCTCTTAAATCACTTCAGCACTCTGACCTCCCGTTTCACAGCGCATATTTTATGCCAGGGACTTTGCAAAGAGGGGGTCCTTACCGCTGCAAACGTGCGGTTTGATGGCGCTAACCTGCACTCGGCCGGCTCGCCTGTGAAAATCAAAACCCAGCTGGGCTCTTTTTGCTGGCAAAAGCGGTGGTTCCTTGACCCCGGAGCAGATCCATCGACTTGAGCTGCAACATGGCCTTTTCGCTAGTTCACCCCTAATTTTCCGCTCTTTGTGCGCCGCTCCCCAGGAGGCAACCCAGCGCCCCTGGGCTGGGAGTGGAGCCATGGGCATGGGGAGAAAGCAATTTTCATGGCATTAGGCCACCACCAATGTTTGACTTCCCAGTGTTCACGGCTGTGGATGAGGAGTGGTCTCCATTTTCCCCCGAGCCGGAAATAAAAGACAGGTTTCCCCTGAGAAAGACAAAAGAAGAAGCAAGGGAGAAATAGGCTTTCAGCAGAGCAACAGCAAGAGGCCAGCAAGCCTAATGGGGACATTTTGCTCTGTGCTGCATAGAAAATAGGGGTAAAACATTGCATGGGACTAATTATGCTGGAGCGGGTCCAGAGGAGGCCATGAAGATGACCCAAGGGCTGGAGCCCCTCTGCTGGGAGGACAGGCTGGGAGAGCTGGGGGGGTTCAGCCTGGAGAAGAGAAGGCTCCGGCGAGACCTTAGAGCCCCTGCCAGTCCCTAGAGGGGCTCCAGGAAAGCTGGGGAGGGACTCTGGATCAGGGAGTGGAGCCATAGGAGGAGGGGGAATGGTTTTAAACTGAAAGAGGGGAGATTTAGACAAGACATTAAGAAGAAGTTCTTTACTGTGAGGGTGGTGAGCCCCTGGCCGGGGTTGCCCAGAGCAGCTGTGGCTGCCCCATCCCTGGAGGTTCAAGGCCAGGTTGGACGGGGCTTGGAGCAACCTGGTCTGGTGGGAGGTGTCCCTGCCCAGGGCAGGAGGGTGGGACTAGATGGTCTTTAAGGTCCCTTCCAACCTAAACCATTCTGTGATTAGCAACACCTTCCAGGAGGAGGAGCTGTCTGTGATGATGGGGACAGGCCCCAGAGGAGGTAGAAGGTGGGAGATCCACGTGGTACTGAAGAACAAGAGCTGGCCTACACCAAGCCGGGGCACACCTGATGGAGATGTAGGATCAGGCTGGGCTGGCACCTTTGCACCAGCCATGCCATATCCACCCTGCTCCTGGGGGCGGACGCGTGCACCCCCCTTCCCGATGCTGAGCTTCTCCGCCAGGGCACCGCACAGCACAGGACGCGGAGATTTGTGTGCATGTATGCCTTCCCGTCTATTTATTTCACGTGTGTGGGAAGGGGCTATTTTTGGTTTACAGCCTCTTTGTTGCAGCCAGTATCTGTCAGCGGGACATGACGTACGGCGCTGTGTGACGGCTCCGCTCCCTCCGCTCCCCCTCGCATGGCAGGAATGCCTCTTGTTTTCTCTCCTCCGGACCACATCAGAGCTGAGAGCATCCAGCCGGGACAGCTTGAGGCACAGGCAAATCCGGCAGCTGCCCAAAGCAGCCTGAGCCTCCCTGCCTGTGCCAGAGGACTGCAGGACCGGTGGCCTCCTGCCACCAAGGGAGGGCTGGGGAGGTGTATGCGTGGCCACCTGCACCACCAGCAGCTGGAGCAGCACACTGAGATCTTCTCCCACTCCCCACCCTTGCCCTGACTCTCCTCCTGAGGACCAACAGGCACAGGTTGAGAAGCCCTGAGCTGGGTTTGACCCCCGCCACACTGCTTAGACTTAAAGGTCTGATGTTGTAAGGTGTTTTTCAGGGTTTTCTCCCGTACCCATGTCCTGCGTCCTCCATCCATAGGTCACTTCTGTCTGCAAAGCCTACAGCCTCCCTGAGGACAGGTAGCTGGCCATCATGTGCGTGTGGTGACCAAGGCCAAAATCTCTCCCACATCACATAGACTGAGCTTGTGGGATTTGGCTGTGGTTTTGGCCTGGTACAGCTGGTGCAGACAGAGGGGGGATGAGCTGGTGAAGGACTTTGTCCTGTTTGCCCCCTGTCCCCATTTGTCTGGCTGTGCTGAGTACTGTGCAGAGGGGCAGGTAACAGTGAGGGGCAGGCTTCACTGAGACAGTCTGATCCCCTGGGCTCGAGGTGATCCTGGAGTGATTCTCTTCTTGCTTGCCTCATCCCTGGGTTTCCCTGGAGACACTGCTGGCATCATCCTAGACCTGCAGAGAGCGGGACTTGATGGGGTTTATCCATTGAAGTCTCCACATTCTCACATTTGCCATGTTGACCATTTCAATCTGGATGGCCAAAGAGCTGCCAAAAACTAGATTTGTCTCCTTACTTGCCTTCACCTTCTTGCCACCACATTTTCCCAGCTGGACACAAGCGATGCTCCCAGACCTGCCTACATGCCCTTGGCTACCTGCCTGCCCTGCAGGGCTGCCTCTGCCCAGCCCCTCGGCTTCTGCACAGCCAGCACCAAATTGCACCCGAGCTGGTGACACCTCCGACCAGGCAGACCCACATCTGCTCAGGACCAGCATCGGTCCTTGAAGCCGGGAACGGGTGCATCAAACTTACGGAAAAAAAATCTTTCCCAGCCTGCATCAAGCTGAAGATGGAAACACAGGAAACACATTTCTATCTCCTTTTGTGGATTTTAAAATTGAGATGTCAAGCAAAGTTGCTTTTACCTGATGGGGAATATCTGGCCATGGTATATGTCACCTTCTGTGGCTGTGCAGTGCCTGTCTCCCATCTGCTGCTGGTCACTCCCACATCTCCAAATCTTCAAAAGGAGGTTAAACACTTACATCTAATCGCAGATGCCACGCTCTGGCAATACCTCATGTTTCATGCTTCTTATGCAACGGGTATCCTGCACTACCCAAACAAGGCCGATTAAAAATGCTACTAAAATAAATGAGAAAGGCCCAAATTATTTTGTTCCTCAAAATAATAATAATAATAAAAAAAAGGCTCTGGTTTCATGAATAATGGAACCTGTTGCTCCTCACAGCAAAGATTCATAGAATCATAGAATCACTTGGGTTGGAAGAGACCTTCAAGATCATCAAGTCCAACCATAACCTACACTGCCAAAACCACCCCTAACCCATGTCCCTCAGCACCACGTCTACCCGGCTTTTAAATACCTCCAGGGATGGCGATTCCACCACCTCCCTGGGCAGCCTGTTCCAATGCTTGAGAACCCTTTCCTTAAAGAAGCTTTTCCTAATATCCAACCTAAACCTCCCCTGGCACAACTTGAGGCCATTTCCTCTTGTCCTGTCGCTTGTTACTTGGGAGAAGAGACTGACCCCCACCGCGCTACAACCTCCTTTCAGGTAATTGTAGAGAGTGATAAGGTCTCCCCTCAACCTTCTCTTCTTCAGGCTAAAGAATCCCAACTCTCTCAGCCACTCTTCATAAGACTTGTTCTCCAACGTTCATAGTTGGGGTCTGTTATAAAGAACGTTCAGCCCAGCTGTTTCTACTACGAGGCCACATTTCATGCCCATCGATGGTCATTCACATGTCCACATTTCCACAGAGGACTGTCCATGCACAGCCCAGTAAGCTGCTGTGAGCTCAGCTGACCAAACAAGCGCTGTGATTCAGTGGAGAGTCTCAGGAGCTGCATTTTCCACCTTCTCTTCTCCCAAAAAAGACCCAACACCACATCATCCACGGGGTCAGCAGCTATGGAGGACTGCCATGACCTACGATGGGATTAACAGTTTTAGGGTGAGGTGAAGGACTGTGTAGCCCCATGTCTCTGGTACTCCTGTATTAAAGGGGAAAAGGGTTAAGAAAGCAGCCCTGGCTCACAGAAGATGCAAAGGTTTCCAAAGCAGCTCAGCCCAGGGCAGGACCTCTCCTCTGAAGACATGCTGCCCTCAGCACTGTGGCACCCCGCTGATACCAGTACATTCACAGTGCAGCTCGGTATCCCCTTCTTGATTAACAGAGCAGGGCTGTATTTTGGCAGAGGGTTTGTGACACCTCCAGCTGCTCTGCCTGACCACCCATCTCAGCTCCAGCTCCAAGACCCCAAATCCCTCCATTCTGGCCCAATCCTTCCTGGCACTAGGCATAGAAGAAGCGCAGGCAAAAACAGGAACATGCAACATCGAATCTCACCAGTCATTTATCACCTCAGCAAGAAGAGCTTGGTAACAGGCGGTTATCTTCAGCAGAAAGCAGCAGTAGAAAGGAGACACCAGGACCAGTTCACCAACCCCAGGTCACCTCCCTGGCTGGTGCCATTATCAGTTATCAGTGTCTGCAGCTCCCCAGGTGTTTGGGGAACAGAGATACTCCTCACCACCTGTGGATCATCTTACCCACCCACCGAAAACCAGAGCCAGCTGGGTCCCACTGCCCTTCCATAGGTGTCAAGGCTTTTTCCAGCCAAGGTTTGAGCTGGGGTGTGAGCCGCCCCCCTGAACCACACTGACTTAGCCCAAAAACGCCTTTCCTCCCAGCACAGGGAACATGTTGCATCACCCCCAGCCTTCCCCTCTGCTTGTTTCTGATGGATCGTGGTGACCTTTTCAACATACTTCCTGGAGTATTATAAAGCCTTATCTGAATGGGCCTCTTGCAGAAAAACAGCATAAAGCAAAGCAATTCGGGTAACGATGGCCTTTTGGTCTGGTTTATCCTGCACCAAACTCCATAGATGGCAACACGGAACGTTTCCCAGACCTTCACAGTAGACCTTGGAGCTGTCTCTCTGATTTATCGGTTGTTTCACGACACATGCATTTCTCCTATATAATCCTAGTGTTTTGCTTATAAGCCGTATTATAACTGGGAATCAATCTTCTTTATTTGAACGTTTAGGACAGATTCACACATCATTTCACCATTAATTAGAATAGGCTCAGCCTCGTAGATCTTTCAGGTTTCAAGCCTGGCCGTGGTGTTTCAGTTTCTTGCTGCTGCTTGCGTCATGTGAAAAAATCACAAACTTCAGAGCTTTCTGTTGCGGCTTGAAGAAGAACACAGGTTGTTTCATCACTGGTTGTGAGACATGTGTTACCCAGCTCATTAATTCACAACAGTTCTTGTTTTCTCTGCCTTTTTCATGCTGATCCGATACATTTGTGAAGTCCGGGGTTGTACTGCAAGTGATTAATGCTGCAGTAAAGTCTAATAAACTGAGATTCCAACAAAAAGTGTGAAAAATGTAATCTCTAATGTTCTGAAAGCTCACATATGACAAAACCCATAAATCACCCCAGAAGTAGTCATTATGGTGAGTTACTAACTAGATTATACAGCTGCATTTGTCATAATTTCCCATTACGTAGAGAATAAACCTATCAGCCTGATTTATGGCAGAGGGCTCCACAATATGGGAACTGGGACCTGTGCTGTTCTGTGGCAAATGAAGAGAAATGTTGTGTCTACTCAAGTGCAGGATGGAAAAGGCAGGAGGGGAGATCTTCTCTTTCGCTCGCTGTCTTTTGAAGGCACTGATGCAGGGCCAGCGAGCCCAGAGAGGAGTCAGCCCTATGCCTGTGGGAAGGCAAGAGACAATGTCCACCAACCTGTCCCAACACCACCAGCAGCAGCAGAACATGCTCTCCACAAGTTGGGGGAAGGGAGAAACTGGGAAGTCTTTTTTGGGGACCAAAGATGGTCATGGGGAAAGCAAGTGCTTCAGTCGTGCCTGGGCATCTCCAGACCCCTTATATACACCAAACAGCCATGCTTTGGGCACGCACCTAGACAGAACTTTTCCACTTTTATGGAGGAGAGAATGTGAAGGGCTGGCTTGGGGCAAAAATGGTCAGCTTCAGGGGATTTGGAAGGGAATTTGGCCAACTCAAGGAAATGGCCTCGTGAACAAGGGTAGGCTGCGTTTCTCTGGAGGTGCACTGTGTTTTTCAGAGTAAGTTGCACCCTCCTACAGCGATCTGTGTATCTCCATGCTGTTCTGGATTGCGTGAGAGCGTCTGCAGCAATTTGAGATAATTCCCAGCCCCTCCACAGAGGCAAACAGGGAGCTGAAGTGGCTGATTTACTAGCAAGCAGAGCTGATGAAGGCAACATCAATGAGGACACTTGGCAAGCCCCGGCTCCACGCAACCAGAGCCTGCCTGTCTGTGGTGGTACAGCCTGTAATTAGCTAACACTCATCTGCTATATGCAGAAAGGATAAATATTGACAAACTTTGCCGGGTCTCCATTTATTCGGCAGCTGCTGAAAGCACCAGGTGGTTTGGTAGCCTGGTGCATCTGTCTGTTACCGCAAGCTGCCACCCACCCCTACGACAGCTCACAGGCAAGAGCAAGAAAGAGGTTGCCCATGTCCTCCTCTTCTAATTAAATATCACAGGGGAGGGTGACACAGACACACTGCTTGGAGCAGCAGTGTGAATTCCTTGCCTCGCTTTGCTGCTCGAGATCCGACACTGGAAGCTGCTTACACCTACACAGAAGGGACTGGAGCACTCGATTTTGATGCTGTGTTCTTGCAGGACTTTGGGCAGGTCTCCTTAGCCTTCTGGGTCTCAGCGCCTCACCTGTAAAACGGGTGGAGGAAAGAGTGGTATTCCTCACCCATCCAAATGAACCCGCAGTCACCACGTTCAGCTGGTGAGATCCTCTCTCTGGAGCACCTCAGAGCAAGGGGGAACATTTCTATTTTTTTTTCCAGATGGAGCAGCTACAGGCATCCAACCCAAAAGCTCCCCACGATCCTTCTCCCAAAGCCCAGGGCGCCAGAGAGGGGAAGAAACCTGAACAAGCACTTTTGCCTTTCTAGTTGTGGAGAATCAAAAGCAGTTTGTGGGTTGTGGGAGGAAGGAGCTGACAGGCCAGAGTAAGCCAGGAGCTCGGCGGCCATGGGCCAGATGCCCAGAGCTCCTACACTCCCCTGAGAGGCTCCCACCATGGTTTCAACTACTTAAATACTCCAGAAAGGCCCCAAACATGCAAGAAAACAGGCTGCATTTCTCCCCCAGGGACTCTCTGCTCGTTGCCGTTGTGCAACAGGCAAATGCAATGAAGAAAACAGTGGCCATAAAGCTGGTGAGCATCCCAAAGTGCTGTAACTCCACAGTCCCAAATCTCTCAGGGGCCAGGTTGCCAAATATTAGGTAAAAGAAAACAACATGGCTTTTTGGTTATTTATTGAGAACTTCCCCTTCTGTGTCACCTTCTAAGGGCACGAAAAGCATGAAGGGTCTGGAAAAAATGGCTGGGCAAAGGGAGATGGCGGTGAGACCATGCTGCCACCCCTCTGAAAACTAGGGCAAGGTCTTTCAAGAATGATCCCTGAAGCGAACACACGGTGTTTGTGCTTGCTCTGGTGACAGCAAGCACTACCAACAGGTAAGTGTAACCTGAGCAAAGCGCCTTATCTCTGTGACACCTGGAAGGCGACTTGCTAGACGTTATCAGTGAGCAATACTTTGATCTACCAGATGGGAGTAAAAACGAAGGGATCCCACATGTTTCTCAAGAGACTTCTCCACTCCGAGCTCTCCTGGCCCACCTGAGCCCACCTGCGACATCCAGCTCCGGCTCAGATTCCCACCCCAGCGAAGCACCTGTGGAGCTGAAATCTACCTTGAAAAACAACTGAAAAAATATCAAACAGGAGAAGGAACTTCCTTTCCTGGCAGCCAGGAGAGCTTGCTTTGGCCAGACAGCAGAGCCCTCTTCAGTCCAGCGGTGGGTAGTGAAGAGCTGGTTGAACCAATGTGACCTTGCAGGCACTGGCAATCTCCCAGTTGGGCCAAACTGGGGTTTATCTGGTACTTGGGTACAGCGGGCAGCTGTGCCGTCGGGACACAACCACATGCACCCAGACATCGGAGCCCTCACCATAGTCAGAAGACAAGGATCTGTCAAAACCAGAGGGTGGGAAATGCATCATATAATTACAGATCACAGTTCTAGGAGAAAGTATTATTTCGCAGAGAAATCTTGGGGGGGAAAGAGGAAAAAAAGGGGCAGAAAGGGAAGAAACCCACATTCCGAAGCTAATAAACAAAACAAGAGATCTAACAAAACATGTCATCATGTGACAAGGTAGTTTTTTTTGCAAGCAGGTGCACCGCAGTTTTAGAAATATTAAATCTTAAGAGGTTTGCATTGCACAATAGATGGCAGCCAGAAAGCATGTTGATGTTTTTTGGCAGTGTTTCAGATGTCATGGTATTTTTTTTTTTTCTTTAAAGCTTCCATCAGCAGGAGGGAAAGCCGTGCCAAGGAAAAGGAATCAAATCTGGATGCAGCAAGACTCGCATTCAGACAGAGGCTCCCTGCCAGATGCTGCAGGGCCAAATCGGAAACAACCACATTGAGTTCATTATGACAACTGCATAATCAAAAGCCTGCATAAAGGCAAAAAAAAAAAATCTATTTAATACTTAGCTAAATTCTCAATTGTTGAAATAGATTTGAAGAAAAATTCATCATAATCCCCTCTTCCTGTTGAGAAATTCCTCCTTGTTCTCCGAGACGTCCATGAGATGGCAGGAGTGTACTCTCCTCTGACGGCTGAACGGACCAGGACATCGGTGCCAGTTCCACACCAGGAACTTCACTCCGGCTATGGGCACTGCTGAAAAAACACTGATTTATCTTTCTGCTTGTTGCTGCTGGAAAGAGATGAGGGAGCGGCACCAAAGGGCACATCTTCAGAGAAAAAATCAGCTGATACGCATTTCCCAGTGAGGCTGCGGATGGCTCCATTTGCTCCTCTTGCTTTGAACCCCTCTACATTGTTTTGGGTGACACAACCCTGCTCACTGCAGACCCTGGGTCTATGTCCTCATCCCGTGCCGTGCACAGGACTTTGTGAATGGGCACTGGGAAACTGAGAGAGTACCCTGAGAAAAGGACCCAAATATCCACCAGAAAGAAATCTGGAGGCTGTGTTTTTTGATTTACAAATCACAGCCCTGGCATTTATGGCTGGGGATGACTATGGAAACAAACTCCCAGGGTTGTCCCAGTTTTCAGCTCTGTTTACAATACCAAGGCCTCTACACAATGAGGATGCAGCTGGAAGCCCTCCTCTGGTTAGGCAGGACCCATAGGAGCCCAGCTTCTCCTTGCTGGACCAAAGAATGGGCTGGCAGTTTTGCAAAGCGCTTCCCTTACCCAGGCTGCAGAAACAACATCCCAATAAGAGGTAGGTGCTAGTGGCCAAAAAGCACCCAGCTGCCCCAACAGCTTCAAGTGAGCACGTTGCTTGAAGGAACTGCTCTTTGTGTGCTCAAGGGTCTTAAAATCTGGTGGTCCTCCCAAGTCTTTCACCCACTCCTTTGCCAAATCCATGCTGAATTCATAAAGTCACACGCAGTTGCTGCAGTTTTGCGTGACGGAAAGGGTTCACATGCATACGCTGTCTCTGTGAAGGGTACAACCACTTCAGCACCAGGTTCTTGCTTGCTCAGGGACCCTCAGTTCAAGTCCTACCAGGATGGAAGACAAGAAGAACTCCAGCAGCCTCACATTGGGTCCTCTCCAGCAGCGGGTAAAACTGGGACATTACAACCAGCACCTCTTCGCACTGATCTGCTCACTGCCTCTGCGCTGTGGGAGCAGAGCTGGACCAGTTTTGGAGTTCCCCTTGCGTCTGTGAGTTCACAGCTACCTGCACCCCTGTCATCGACCATGTGCACAAGTCACCGCACGTGTCTGCCTTGTACTGAGCAGTAGGGTCCGGGCCATAAGCGGCACTGAGGGGGACTCAAAAGCCTCAGATCTGTACGTTTTAGCAGACCAAAGGCCCGCTTCTTCTCTAGTGTCCCAGCTCCCAGCAGGCACTGCCCAGCGAGCAGTAGAGCTGCGTTCCCAGGGACATCACCGCAGCCTGGAAACAGCGGCACTGCGGGGAGATACCGTCCCCTGCAATGACCAAGAGATGACGTTGGTTAACTTTTCTCAATGACTCCTTTAATCTTCACATAATCCAAACCTCCATTATCTGCTGCCCATTGGATCCTTTGCTTCCATATTTTCCTTAACTACCTCCTGGCTCTCAAGCTTTGCGGTTCACCATCCCTAATGCAGTCTGCAAGATCACTTTCCTGTTCTCTTAATTCCCTCTTTCTTCTGCACGTTACATCAACCGGTGTCCAAGCTCCTGGTTGCAGAGCCAGTTTCATACCGAGACACACAGACCCGATGCCTCGGGTCGCACAGGTGAATCATCTCGAGAAGCTGATGTTGCCTGTGTCCATGGCCAGTTAGCTTGCTGGCTATAGATAATGCACAGAAATTCAGTGGGACAGGAGCAGTGTGAATCCATCAGCGTATGAGCTCCACTGCCTATCTCCTGAAAGCCCCCAGAGTCCCAGGGACAGCAAGGAACACAGCAGCTTTGAAGATGAGGGGACTGTAGGGCAGGAATTGTCCCTTTCTCACGAGGTTAGTGCCCCACTTAAAAACAACGTGCAAACCCACAAGACTTGGCACTCAGGAGAGCTCTAATCTTGAACCCTCAACCTGACTTGAATCACTGCTGCGCTCTCCAGTGTTTGAATAAATTATTGGAAAAACTCTGCCAAATGCCTAAATCCCATCCTAATGCCCCCTGATGTCAGAGGGAAGGTGCCTGGTAACATTACTGGGCTTTGGATCAGGCCTCAGAAGAGCAGCTGCAAGATATTAACCAGCAGGCTCAGAAATTCATCTTTGCTTTAACTCGGTCTAAACCTTTGTAAATAACCCACGATAGGTCAGGGAAAAAAAGAAGCTAACAGCTCATATCTGGCTGTGTTCCCCTGTCCTATAAAATAAGCGTACGCTCTTAAGAAAGAGGAAAGCTCGTTAAACAAATTCACCCAGAGCGGTGGTAGTTTCCATTCCACAAACTGAACCGTTCAAGAAGCGCAGAAATCGCTGCGATGATTCTTCACCTTTTTCCGTGGTTGATAACAATTTCCTCCTTGTTCTGTTCAGCATTCCTGCCGCGACTGTTTCCTACTGTCTCCCGATTGCCAAGGAATCCCTCCCGCTGCTGCAAGACACGTGACAGCTCCAAGGAACTATCTGCTCATGAGATGTAAAAGCAAGGTGGTACGGGGAGGAGGAGCAGGTACGCTTTCTTCTGGCAGGAGATATCGTGGGCAACATGGNGGGGGGGGGTACCAAGTTTTAGGGGGACAGATCTGTGATAGCTTGGGGTGTGGGTGAATCGTTCCACCTTCCTCTAGCTCCAGTCGTGTCAACCAGCATCTCAGAGTGCCACAATAACACGAATCATAACCCGAATACATTTTTCTCTTGGTTTTTTTAGGGTGGTTCTGAAGCGGCGGGTGCTTTTACCTGGCTCAGCTGAGAAACTGGCGCTGCAGGAGTCTGTGTCGTGATTATCACCGCCCCAACTGGGAAAACAACGGCTCAACGGGGAAATCCAGAGCTGGAACGGAGTGAAGATGGGCAGTGATAGCTGCACATCATGTGGAGATCTCCCACAGGCAGAAATATGGAAATATTAGCATATTTTCCATTATGCAAAGGACAGGATTGCTGCGTGGCTTTGGCATATGCTGAGCAGCTGAGAAAGGCGGGGGTAGAGCGTACCATGCTGTCACTCCTGGGGAAAGCAGCCAAACGCATCGACACTTTTCATGTACGCTGGCTCTAGCCCAAATGGCTTTACTGCAGGACTTCCAAATCGCTACCTTGACCACCGCATGTGCTCCTTCTATGGCCCTAAAATCCATCTGTAGAAATGCTCGTTCCTTTCTTCTGCCAGGTTGATTAATTTTGGCCCTAAACCTCCACTTTCCAGTTCGTGTTTCGCTGGCCTCTGTGAAGATCCTAACAAGGCTGAGAAACCCAGGGCCTCGCACCGCCTGTGTCTAGGGGCACCGAAATCCATGTTCAAATTCTCTCCCAGCCTTCAGTGGGGGCGGCACTGGTGAGAGCAGCTCTGCATGGGAGACCTTTGCAGAGCCCAAGGCCAACTGGATGGCGTTGCAGAGCCAAAGGGCATCCTAGGGCTTGCTCAAACCCCTGCTGAAACGTGGTCTTATCCGGAATGAAACACAATCGGCGATTAACAATGGGCGCAATCGGCCATTTGAAGGGGTGAGTGAAAGGGTTCAACCCCAGGAGAAATTTCAGAGAGAAGCGGCGGCGGCACGAGGCGGGCAGAGCATCTGGCTGCAGATCCCTGTTGAATTCGGTGTTGGAGCGGACGAGATCATAACAGCGGTGTTAAACCAGATGCACCGCTGCTTTCCTATCAACACGGATTACATTGGTTAAACCATTTATTTGATCCTGACTAATCGAGGAAGGCTCAGAGGAGCTGGGAAATGAAAGGGGTAACCAGATATTCTGGAGCTCGCCTGCTCTGAGCGCGCGCGCGAGAATGTTCAAAGCCAAAGCGGCGCAGGTGCATATTCCCAAATGCCGGCTCTTGTCTTGCGTGATTTAAAACCGGGTTGGCAAACGGCTCGGTTTTCCGTGGGAGCTACTGTGTCTGCAAAAAACTTCCCAGGCTCCAGCTGCCATCTCCTGGTCGTCTGAGACATCTTCTTATTTTTTCCCTCCTGAGCCACCACCGCTCGTGGCTCAAGCAGTATTTTTCCAGGGTTGGTGACATCAAAAATTTCTGGGAAATGTTTTCCCCAGGAAAGCCCTGCTTGGAAGCATCGTATTCCCAAATTGCTGTGGCTTTGACCTTTTCACCATGCACTGGAGAGGGTACTTTGTTTTCCACCAGTGGACATTTGAAATAGGTGGACCCTAAGCGGGAGGGGGGTGTATGTGTTTAGCGTTGCTTGTCATCCTTGAAAGCTCCAGGGAATTTCAAGAAGTGTTCAGCAAAGCACTCAGGTTCGGACTTTGCTGCTGTCTTCCCCTAACTCCTTCCCCGCTGGCCCACCCACCCCAGGCAGGGAGGCTTCAGAAGGTGCAGGGTCTACAAAGCCAACAGACCAAGCTAGAGCCCCATCTGAGTTGAAGACACTGTTTGTTGGCTCCTTCCTCCCAGCACTTGCTCCAGCCCTGCTCCATGCAACAGATCTCAGAGCCATCTGCAGCCACAGGAAAACCAGCAAAGCTTTGAAAAAAAATATCAGAGGTCCATCTGTGCAGAACAGCTTGCAGTACGGAGCGTCCCAGGGTAACATCCTGGCTCCAGTGAAGTTAATTGGAGTTTGGCTGGGTTTCTTTCAGCAGGACCAAGTTTTTGTCCCTGTTCTCTTTTCCAGACTTGTTCAACGGGATTCAGAGGGTCAGTGGGATTTACAGATGTCCATGGGGTTACTCCATGCATAAAGACACATTCCCAAAGCTGATACATATATATATAGAGAGAGTCTAGCTATTAGCTGATATGTCTAACCACCATGTCATCCCCTGCTCCCTTGTCCTGCTGCATGTCATCATGGCCAGCAACAACCTGAATAAAAGGCCTGTTCAATTCAATCTCCTCATACTTAATGACATCTTCATCTTAATTCACCACTTTAAAGCCCTGGGCTCCTCAGACGCTGTGCAGTGATACGCATACACTGCGTACATGGTCGTGGTTGGTACAGGCACCTGAGAGCCATCAATGGCATCACAGGTAAAGTTAGTTAAGAAAAACGTTGCAGGCTTCAAAGCCAGATTTCTTTGCTACTGAAAGCTTTAGGCCAAGGCTGGATGGTACTTCGTAAGAGACACTTGCACTGCACCATGAGTTACGAGCCAGGCTGTGGCAGCCCTAGAATGAGGCGTTCCGGCCCATGTTTTGCAAGGCATGAGTTAATCAGAAATGTTCAACCTAAAAAACAGCTGATGGCCCACCAAGACACTTCCTTCAGTTGATACTTTCTGGGGGCAACTGCAAAGGGGACACAGGTCCTGTGCATGGTCCATCACTCCATCAATAGTTCACGTATCCTGCTTCCCACCACCATCTTGGCTATCTGTGGTCTGTCGGCTGTAGATCTGTACCAATCCAGTGGCAAAGCTGGTGTCCAATGCCAGGTTCCTGAGTAGTCGTAGAGGCAGCAGGTTCCTCTAAATCACATCTTCCCTGGGGCAGCATTGTGTAGTACAGAACATGCTGCGTTGATCCAGAGTTACCAAACACAGAATCCTAGAATCAGACATGTTGGATTTTCTACAGAGAAATTGAACCTCAGCAGTAAGTAGGTTGCTCCCCAGCAGTGACAAAACCTGAAGTCCGTGAGAAGCTTGGGTACCATCTGACTAGTCTATCACATTAGCTCTATTAACTTTCTTCAGCGCAGAGGAAAGGAAGTCTGCTCACAAAATTATTTTATAGATGTCTACAGAAGGGCTTGTCTTAGCTGACAGAGCTTTTATAAATGGAGCTAGTATCGCAAGAAATAAGCCAAAATGGGGTGTTTGTGTCTCCTCTGAGAGGGGTAAGGCCAATAAAGAACAGCTTGCCCATCAGTACACCCAACGCTTTGTGTGGCTCACCACATCTCCAGCGGCCAGGCAGTGTCCAGCAAGCATTTGCCATTTTCAACCATTGCTTCGTTACATACAACTGAAAGGTGGTGCATGGCCAGTCATGTAACACCTGCCCAAGTGCCACTTAGTTCCTTGGCCAATGCTGATCTCTGATGGCAAGGGCTAATGGCTGGCACCAAATTTAAGTTCCAAACCTGCATGCCATCAATCCAAGCCTACCAAAACTCCTCAAAAGAGCACTTGTATTTTGAGTCTCTAAAGCAAAACAAGGATCATGTCCCAGCAGGACCCTTGGACCATCCTTTGCTACAGAATGTTCATGGCTGTGATGTGTAAGGTCCTCAGATCAGCAGAGGCCACTTTCCTTCTATATGCTTCTCTCATTTGGAGTAGACTTTGGATCAAACTTTCACATTATATGACAGTAATAAAATCCAGAAGTTTTCCCTTGAAAAACCGTGATGTGCAAACAGCAAAATTAATGGGATCTACAGGCTGAAATAGGGCAGTACATGTGTAAGGAGAGAAGAGATCACTTAAACTGACTTCTTGGGCCCCAGAGAGCTAGACTGTGTTACGTGTCTTCAGAATTAGGTCGAATTTCATTGTCCAGCCCATGGAGGTTGGAGTAGGTGGGATAATCATAGAATCATAGAATCATAGAATGGTTTAGGTTGGAAGGGATCTTGCAGATCATCGAGTTCCACCCCCCCTGCCATAGGCAGGGACAACTCCCACTAGACCAGGTTGCCCAAGGCCACGTCCAGCCTGGCCTTAAACACCTCCAGGGATGGGGCCTCAACAACCTCTCTGGGCAACCTGTTCCAGTGCCTCACCACCCTCAAAGTAAAAAATTCCTTCCTAATATTTAATCTAAACCTACCCTCTTCCAGTTTAAAGCCATTTAATGGAAAAATTCAAGTAACATAGGGCCCGCTGAGTGGATCCACACTGACTCCACAAGGAGCCACCCAAAAATATCATCTTTCTGCTCCGGGAGCAGAGTTGTCCCCAGCCGAGCGCCCAGAGCAGACAGTCCCAGGCTGAGTGCCGTACGAGCACGCCGGGACCCAGGTGGGTGCTGGAGCAAGAACAGCCGGGCATCTGCCCCAAAGCTCATCAACACCTCTGTGCCAGAGGTTTAGTCACATGCCCAGCAAACCAGGTGCACCAAACATTTTGGGGTGAGCCCTGATTATTGCTTCTTGCAGTCTTAGTCAGCCAGCTTGCTGTTTGTGCGGGGCTGACGCAAGGTTCCTGAAATCTCCTTTGCATCTCCCACTGGCCAGCCTAGCTCAACCGGCTTCCAGATCAGATGAAAGCATATTTTATGTACTTTGCTCAACTCGGAGATAAGAATTACCATCAAGAAAAGATGTCAGCTGCCAGGTAAGCTAGATTTGTAGCAGCGTTGTGCTGCAGGAATGATTAAAAAAACCCTCATGACAATGCCAGTGAACTTGACTTCAGGAAAATACCTAAAAGGATGAACTTCAAAACACAAAATATCAGCAAAAAGATTTGGCAAGGCAGTTCTGCCCTTTGGTTCTTTCATTCTGCCGTTGGTTGTGGCCATGAGATCTCACCCTCTCCTGCTGATTCTTTGCCAGTGCCACAACTCCAGCAATACCTGAGCTACCCTCCGGCAGCGCTGAGGTGCCGGTGAGCCGTGAGGACCTTCTCTTGGGATGTAGGAACGTATCTCACCAGCACACGTTTGGCTTTGTACATCTGGACTGTGGAGCTAAAAATGTTGGCACTTGGAGGTAGAAGAGGGAAAATCTGCCTTTTTCCATTCTCCGTCTGGATCTGGTGTGAAAGTTTAATTAAGTTCAGTCTTCTTGTGGTGCTTTCAAAGTCAATGCCAAGTCTAGGCCCAGGCTGGCTAAGTAGTTGCTGGGTGTCTCTGCATGTTTCCCAGCAGAGTTGTGCAATGGATCTGATGTTTTTCAGCAACAACAGTGGGGAACCTCTTCCCTTCTTGGGGCAAAGTAGGCTTTACTAACACATCAACCAAGATTTATTGTCAAACCATAGAAGAATGAGCCATCTGACCAGGGCTGTATGAATGAAATTCCAGGCTGTAAATACTCGGGCTGCAGACTCCCCACCCTGGTTTACAAGTTTCCCTACACCATGGTCCTGCTCTCGGCTCATGTTGGCAAATGGCAAGACTGGGGCCACGGTCAGTTTGCTGCGCCAGGTTCTGGTATGCAAACCCTGTCCTTTCCAAAGGGTTTTTGTAGCAAGCTTGGTCTTGCCAGGTGCCACACACTCCCAGTTCCCATGAATTTCAGAGGAAGCACTTGGCAGTTTGCAGGACTTGGCTCGTACCACATGAAGGAATGTCTCAGCATCTGCGGCACTTGGATTAGAAGGCTTCATGCTGCCAAGCGGAGATGAAGCCGACTCCTCACGTCTTTGATTAGATCAGCCTCAATCCGATTAACATTGCCTAATAAGAAAATTTCAATCTCCGGTCACTGACCTTCAAGAAATTCCATATAATTTTTGCACTGAAAGGAAGCTATATGCTCTGTGGAGAGCAAGGATTCGGGTGCAGTTCCAGTTCCTCAGGACTACTATGCATTTCTCGTTATTATATGCTGCAGATGATGCTTTTAGGACATTGGTTATCTTAGGAAGAAAACATCCCACAAAAAGAAGGGTTCTAATTGTTTACATATTTCTTTCCTTTCATTTAAACAGTCAGATTCCTGCGGAGACTGAAGGTACATCTGAGAAGTATAGATTTTGTGTGTGAGACTCAGATAAGTGCTGATTTGTTGTAATTGGACCTATTACTGAAATTCCTATTGGATTTCTAAAGGCACTTGCTGTATTATTTCCCAGTGGTGCTTCACAGAAGCTACATGACATGAAAAAATTAGCATTTCCCTGATGGTGATGGAGGGCTGCCTTTCCACGAGTGGTTCTCTCCACCAGTGGGCAAATTTGGAAACAAAAATGTGGAGATGGGATGGGAAAAAAGCAGTCTCTCATCATCACAGCCTAAGTTTGAAAAGACCGCTTGTAATGGCACTTCTGAGGAGCCACAGGGGACAGGAAGTTTAAATCTCTGATTCCTCCATCATGTCCTTTTGGATAATGTTGGATGCACAGTCGTTGCAGACGGGTTCCAAATGATTGGGATGGTCTTGCCACAGAAAAACTAGCAAACTCCAGGAAAAAAAAAAAGACCAAAAAAACCTCCTAAGCCAGTTATTTAAACATTTGGCAGCTTTTTATCAACCAGTATTTATCTAACACAGAAATGCAGCCAGCTTAGCTGTACTTACACACGTCTGAACTTGTCTTCTGCAGAGCACGGACCCACTTGTGCCTTCCCTGAGCTGAGTGTAAGGTCTGCACATTAATCTCCTCTCTCCCCAACATCAACTTTGTCCTCCTGCCAAGAGGGGAGAAGGATGGGCTCAAAGTGGGGCTGCAGGAGTCATGAGCCCTTTCCCTCCGCCCTTTCTTTTAGAATCATAGAATCACCTGGGCTGGAAGAGACCTTTGAAATCATCAAGTCCAACCATCAACCTCACGCTGCCAAACCCACCACTAACCTGAGTCCATCAGCCCCACGTCTGCCCAGCTTTTAAATACCTCCAGGGACGGTGACTCCACCACTCCCTTCATCTTGCAGCTACCTGCTGTGTATGGCTGACTTTTTTTTAATCCGGACAGGAGCTTGGCAGAGTTGTGTATACGGGATCTTGATTTTTCAGTTTCTCCTTAGAGCTTGCACATTTTGGGCAGCAAATATGGTTGCACCTCTTTGTTTGGCACCACACCCAGCACAGTGATGCTCTGTCTTGATTAAGGCCTTTAAATTGTTCATAATCATATTTATTAAGAACTTGGACATGCTAGATATGTTACAACTTGACCAGGCATTTCTGGATCGCCAGCTATGTCATTGCTAAAAGGGGGGAAAGCATGAACAAAAATATGTGCAAATCAAGTTGTGATACAACAGCCATTTCAGATCCCAAAGATCAATTAACCGAGCAGCACTTCACCTGCCAGGCTAAAATCAACCCAGAAGGAAGCCTGAATTCCCAAAATTTTCTGCCTAGAGTCATCTTTTTACATACACCAAGGTAGTCTCTGATGGGTTGTTGTGGGGTTAAGGAACTATCAGGCTGTATCATAGAATCATAGAATCATGGAATGGTCTAAACTGAAAAATGGATATGGAATTTGGCCAGGATCAAAGCAGACTCTGGAGTGATGAGATATGAAGCAGAGTGCGGTCGAGTGGTGGAGGAGATGGGTGATGGCCTTGCAGCACTTGCTTGCACCAGGACTTCAGCAGCATCCCTCTAGCCTGGTTTTAGGCACTTTGGGAGGAGAAGCTCCCTGCAGAGTTGATGAAGAGAGAGGCTCATGCCCTCAGCATCCCTCCCGACATGCAGACGTGGTCTGTGGTGGGCTGGGAAGTCAGTTGTTATAGAAACATGGAATCACAGAACGGTTTAAGTTGGAAGGGACGTTAAAGATCACCCAGTTCCAACCCCTCTGCCATGGACAGGGACACCTCCCAGATTGCTCCAAGCCTTGTCCAACCTGGCCTTGAACACTTCCAGGGATGGGGCAGCCACAGCTGCTCTGGGCAGCCTGGGCCAGGGTCTTGCCACCTTCACATGCAACAATTTCTACTTAATATCTCACCTAAATCTCCCCTCTTCCAGTTTAAAATCATTGCCCCTCGTCCTATCACTACAAACCCTTGAAAAAAGTCCCTCCCCAGCTTTCTTGTAGACCCCCTTCAGGTACTGGCAGGGGCTCTAAGGTCTCCCCGGAGCCTTCTCTTCTCCAGGCTGAACCCCCCCAGCTCTCCCAGCCTGTCCTCCCAGCAGAGGGGCTCCAGCCCTCCCAGCATCTCCGGGGCCTCCTCTGGCCCCGCTCCAACAGCTCCGTGTCCTTCTGCTGTTGGGACCCCCAGAGCTGGACCCAGGATTCCAGGTGGGGTCTCCCCCGAGCGGAGCAGAGGGGCAGAATCCCCTCCCTGTCCCTGCTGCCCACGCTGTGGGGATGCAGCCTGGGATGCGGGGGGGTTTCTGGGCTGCCAGCGCACGATGCTGGCTCACGGTGAGTTTCTCATCCATCAACACTCCCAAGTCCCTCTCCTCAGGGCTTCTCTCATCCATTCTCCTCCCAGCCAGGATTTGTGCCTGGGATTGCCCCAGCCCACATACAGGACCTTGCCCTTGTTGAACTTCATGAGGTTGGCATGGACCCACCTCTCAAGCCTGTCCAGTTCCTTCTGGATGGCAGAGCCATTTTGGGGAGTTTCTGTCCATTTGTACGCCCAAGAAGAGCAGGAAGGACATCAGCCTCCCCTACGGATTACATGGCAGACTAAAAGCCTACAATATGGGCTAACTCTGACAATCCAATTTTTGTCTCACGTGACTGCCTCACCTGGATCAAAAAATTTGATTGCTTTTTCCCCCTTGTGGCTCTGGTCATTAGACACCCATGCTTTGATAAGAGTCTGAGCACCTCCACCACGTGCTTTTAGGGCAAGGACTGCAAAAAACTCTGAGCTGTGTTGTCCCAGCAGTGGGTCATGGCCACAGTTTTGGGTACAGCTACACAAACAAATGCAGCTACTGCAGCCATGCTATCCCTTCTCCTTTACTGATCATTTCATGGCAATCACTGGTGCAAAAGCCCTTCACTGAGTAGTTTTTCCTCATTTTTTGTGGTCTGCTCAAGCTCGTTTAGTCCGCCTAAATCAACAGCAACGCTACGCTTAGAAAAAACAGCCCTCTGCCTTGTGACTTTCTCTCGTGCTGCTCCCCTTTCTCTTTCATCCAGCTTTTTCTCTTTATGTGGCTTTGTGGATGCTTCAGCTGATGGACGTGCCAGTGAACAATACCCACCTCTGTGTCTGTGATCAGCACGAACAGAGCACTCCCCACACGCAGCTCAGCTCCCACCGGCGCGGGCTGCTGCCCGCCGTTTTGGTGGTGCCCCCTTTCTCTGATGAGAAGCTCCCCCCTTGGTGGGCTCATGCCATCAGGGTAACTTGAAAACACTTTTCTCAGAGCAGCCAGGAGAAGCTCCTTGTTTTCACCTCCAGATGCTGGTGCCTGTTACAAATCAGTTGATAGTGCTCCAGTGGAAGGACTCTTTGGCTTGATGTGAATTCCTAAATGAGCTTCTCTAAGGGTTTGATTCAGTCAAGGCAGCAGGAGCCTTTCCAGGATCTTCCATGTACTTCAGGACCAGCCCCTCAGTTTATTTATTTTACTCAACTGTTAGAATCATAGAATCATAGAGTCACTTGGGTTGGAAGAGACCTTCAAGATCATCGAGTCCAACCATAACCTACACTACCAAAATCACCACTAACCCATGTCCCTCAACACCACATCCATCTGTCTTTTAAATACCTCCAGGGGTGGCGATTCCACCACCTCCCTGGGCAGCCTGTTCCAATGCCCGATAAATACCTGTTGATACCTGAGACACCTCTAGGAGCTGCCCTCTCCACCCTGGGGACAACATGGGGTCTTTTCTCTGTCTTTCCCCCTGACCTTGCCGTGGGTTTTCCTCCAGCCACACTGCAAAAGTCACAGCGGGCTCTTTCCAGCCGTCCCCATCCAACACCCCGGAGGCACGAAACTGGTGGAGGAGGAAGGGTTGCCCCACATCCAGCATCCAGCCCTCTCACCACCTCCCTTCCTGCCAGAGGAGACGAGGGAGCCCCGGAGGAGGGAGGGCAGGTCCCCAAAACCAGGGCAGGGCGATGCAAGGAGCGAATGCACTCACCATGAAAACAAACCTCTTTGTGCCGCAGATCAACACAGATTATGAAAAGCGTCTCCACAGGGTGAGGGGTAATGGCTTCACACTGAAAGAGGGGGGATTTAGAAGAGATATCGGGAGGAAAATTTTCACCGTGAGGGTGATTCCACGATTCTAAAAAAAGCCCAGGACACCGGCTTTCTCCAGGCAGTACAAGCAGTAGACTTGTCTTTTTTTTTTTTACAAAAAAAGATATGATGAATGCAAGGTAAAGTAGAGAGAAAAGATGAAGAAAAGTGGAAATCACTGCTTGGTTTCAACTGTCATTTGTGATTTGGCTGCCGGGGAAACACTTTCCCCACCATATCAGCAGCCCTGAAACCTGACACATTTTTTGCTAGCTTTGGCCTCTTTCCTGGGATAGTGCTTTTCCAGCATCAGAAACAGTTACAACAGTTCCGACAGTTGCAAAATGCAGCTGACTCAGCTGGGCCGTAGGAAGGGAAAGGCAGAAAGCACATGCCATGGATGGAGAAGGAAAAGCAGAACCTCACGGCAGCAAGAGGGGCAGTTGTGTCTCTCATTCTGAGCAATGTTTGGGGCACAGGAAACGGCGGCAGAAAGGACGGTCACTTTTGCTGGACTGCTGTTACTGGGGTCTGTCTCAGGTACAAGGCAACGAAATGTCCAATATCAGCATCTTGGTACTTGCTAGTGACCCAGGACTTCGTGGGTGTGGAAGCCACGATGACAAAGCCTACTCAGTGCCATCCAGAGACCTCCCCCAAGAAATGTTCTTCGCTGCATTTTCTCAAGGACCTGAACAGAAAATGATGGGCAAATCCACCCTCTGCTCAGACTTTTACCTGCCCAGAGAGGACTAATCGCAGCATATCCACTTTGCCTGATTGTGCTTTACCTTCCCAAGCCGTGATCTGCAATGCTGGCCACCCACTCAGGGTGGGAGTACAGAATACGGTTCTGATTTTACTCCCCCCCCCCCCCAATCAGGAACTGCCAACTTAAAATCACTGTAAAAGGAGAATGAGGGATGGGACATTACTGTCTGAATACGGATGTTCACATCATTAAACCTGTCATTACTCGTGCTGCTCAGCGAGCCAGTTGCAGTGCTGACGCCAGCTTTGGATGTGTGACTCTGTTACCGGAATCTCACTGATGAAGTACAAATCCCACGTAATATCTAAGTGATAAAGTCCCGTAGGAAAAACAAACCCTCAGATCAGGGCGTGAAATCAGGTGCAGTGAGAGTGACACAAAACATTTGCTCATCCCTCACCCAACTAAAATGCCATACCCGTACCGAGCCAATTGGAGAGGGCAGGCGCCTGTTTTCCAGAGCAAGTACCTGTTTGGGGAACAGGGCAAGGATCGTTAAAGACACCACTGGTTTGTAGACCCACCCACTACAGCTTGCTTTACAAACATGGTTTACATAGAAACATAGAACAGTTTAGGTCAGAAAGGACCTTAAAGATCACCCAGTTCCACCCCCCTGCCCTGGGCAGGGACACCTCCCACTAGACCAGGATGCTCCAAGCCCCGTCCAACCTGGCCTTGAACCTCCAGGGATGGGGCAGCCCCAGCTTCTCTGAGCAACCCCAGCCAGGGGCTCACCGCCCTCACAGGCAACAATTTCTTCCTGATATCCCATCTAAATCTCCCCCTTTCCAGCATGACTGTAAGCCTCTAACCACTCACATAGTTCACCTGGGGCGAAAGGGTGATGGTGACCTGGGATTTAAATAGCCAATAAGTTTGGAAAGGCAGAACACTCTGGAAAGAGGTATGGCTCGACCTACTGAAGAAGGGAAAATATTCTGGAAGTTTTCAGTTACTGCATTTACGCCAGCCCAGGGATAGATCCACAGGTCAGAAGCAGGAGGAATCCAGCGCCCCGAGCAGCCACCCAGTGTCCCCAGCCACACTGCGCAGGCAGGAGGTGTTGGTATACCCCTACACATTATATAAATGGGAAATTAGGGGACAGTAGGTTGATGTAAAAGAACATAAATCCTTTGGAAGCAAACAGTATATTTCGCAGTTAGATGGTCATCTACCTCTGCGAAGAAACAGGGAGGAAATTTCTTTGTGTGGCCTTTTCAATAGTCTGAGTCCTTGGAAGATTTCCACCGCAGTCAGATTTCCTACAGAGACAGATTTTCTGCCACAGGAAGATTTTCCACATCAGATACTTGCTCTTTTTTTTTTTCCTTTTGATCCCCCTGTTCCATATGAGTACAGACCATCTCATTTCAGCCTGTAAGACGGGATAATGTAAAGGCCAAATAAGTTTAACTGGAAAGATCTCACTCTCCAAAGCTCCTGTCCTGACTTTCCTTGCCAGGCCCTTTACTGCTTGCTGTTACAGCACTTCCACCATAAATAGAAAGGAGATCTACTGGCCCAGGCTGTAGGAACAGTTGGCCTTCAGTCTTGTAAAACTGCACTTCAATCCATCTGCCAGATATGACATAAAAGAGGAGACCTTTTAACAGTACATTAGAGGAGAAGTGAATAAATCTGGCAACGGAGGCAGAACAAAGTAGCTGGAATATTCAGCGAAGAGCAAAGCGGGAGAGTCCCAAGCCCTGTCGGAATAGGAGGCTTTTGATGGAAGCGCTTCCACGTAATGAATAAAACAGGGTATATTTATAGATGGAATCTGGTCCTCGCTGCCACCTGACCGACAGTCAGCTCCAGCCAGATGACAGCGCGGTGTCTTTGACTCTGCGCTACCATAGCAGCTTTCCACAACCCTCCTGCTCGGTTTCCCACGTGCTGCAGCACAGACCTCATTTTACCTACTAAAACACACGTCACAAGGACATTCCCTCGGTGTGGTATGACTGTGCCAGATGATCCAAGGTCACTCACCTACTCTCAGGTGTCACCTTACCAAGACGTGGCATTTACATCCCTGCAGATATCTGCGGGCTTAAAGATCGTCTCAAGCAGACCCTGTTTTGGTAAGATATTTAAGACAGTCCCTGACTTTCTGTGAGTTTTTCCGTTGCTCCTGTCATGCTTGAAGTAAAGTATGTCCCTCACTACTTCCATCAAGGACCAGCATTGCCACTGCGCTCTCCCAGAACAGCATGTACTGCGAGGACTAGGTAATATATTTTGTAGTTCTTATGATTCATCACGCGTAACAGTTATCTCAAGTTCAAGCCAGAAATACATCCAGTGAATTGTGATCAATGGACAAGAATAAACACTTGGGAGGGGAAAGGATGAACCACAGAGAGCGGGTGATTTTTTAAGCCTGCTGAAATCAATGGCAACACTCGCACGGGTCTCAGTAAAGCCAGGATTTCACACATGGTCACACTGGCAGTGACCTCAAAGCCAGTTTTAGTGCCAAGTGTTCCCAAGGTCCTGCAACTCCTGCAATGCTTTTGGGTGTTATTATGAGACAAAACATTTGTGTTTAACCCTCCAGACCTTGTGACTAGGGTACAGAGGGCTTTAAAATATCTTCATTCCCCATCTGCCCCCACTCTCAGGATCCTGAGCTGTGAACTCTAGCACAGCCCCACACCCCTACGAAGCTCTCTGTACCTCGACCCTGCCTACGCCATCCCTCTCCCAAGGGAAGCAGAGAATCATAGAATGGTTCGGGTTGGAAGGGACCTTAAAGCTCACCTCGTTCCATCCCCGTGCCCTGGGCAGGGACACCTCCCACTAGACCAGGTTGCTCCAAGCCCCGTCCAACCTGGCCTTGAACCTCCAGGGATGGGGCAGCCACAGCTTCTCTGAGCAACCCCGGCCAGGGGCTCACCACCCTCACAGGCAGGAATTTCTTCCCAATATCTCACCTAAATCTCCTCTCTTTCAGTTTAAAACCATTTCCTCTCATCCTATGTTCCACTCCCTGATCCAGTCCCTCCCCAGCTTTCCTGGAGCCCCTCTAGGGACTGGAAGGGGCTCTAAGGTCTCCCTGGAGCCTTCCGTTCTCCAGGCTGAACCCCCCCAGCTCTCCCAGCCTGTCCTCCCAGCAGAGGGGCTCCAGCCCTCCCAGCATCTCCGGGGCCTCCTCTGGCCCCACTCCAACAGCTCCGTGTCCTTCTGCTGTTGGGACCCCCAGAGCTGGACCCAGGATTCCAGGTGGGGTCTCCCCCGAGCGGAGCAGAGGGGCAGAATCCCCTCCCTGGCCCCGCTGCCCACGCTGTGGGGATGCAGCCCGGGATGTGGGGGGGTTTCTGGGCTGCCAGCGCACGGTGTGGGCTCATGTTGAGCTTCTGTTTGTTCCCTTATAATCCCTCTGTGCAGGAGCATTTGACAACTTTTAACCACCTCTTGTTCTTGGCTTTTCAGCCACTCACCAGACAGGTTTTTTTCGTGCAGCATAAAGGGTTTTTTTCTTTTCCTTGCGGCCCTCCAGCTTGTGCTGTGGGTATTGTGTCCTTTCAGACAGCTAACCTCAAGGTGTGTGGAGGCAGTGGCCTCCTACTCTTCACTTCAGCGTGTACAGAAAAGAACCAGGTTTCCATTTTCCCAATGGTCTGTGATGGTTTCCTCTGGATGGTCTTTGTGTTTCATCTCTTGGCTTAGTGGTTGGCACAGTATGAACAAAAAGCCCTTGTTTTCAACCTTGATCAGGTCAAGTCCATAACCAACACTTAGCAGAACGTTACACAACACCCCTCTCCCTGCCCCTCTCCCTCCCACAAAGATTACTTGTGTCAACTTTAGTGTTCCTGGATCTACAAAACTTATTTGCTTCCCGTGTACCCACACTCACGGTATCTCATCAGGAAGAAAAAAAGCAAAATCAAACGTGGGAAGAAATATGTTTACTCTCAGTTTATATTTCAATGGCTTTGGCTAAATGAATGACCTGGAGAAAGTGGCACTTCAGGCACCTTCTGCATCCTGGTACAATGTGGGGG
>VZSF01010148.1:274051-284156 GCA_013398295.1 Chionis minor | reverse complement strand
GTCCCTGCGGGCACAGCGGCCCCGCACCTCCCCTCCCCGCGGCGGGGCGGGCGGGAGGCGCCTCGGTGGGCGCTTTCGGCCGGCGGCCGCGCACCGGCAGCGGTAGCGGCGCTCACCCCCNCCCCCCTTCCCCCGCCGAGGGGGATTTGCCCCCGCCGGGCGCGCCGGGCCCGGGGGAAAAGGTGGCTGGTGCGCGGCGAACCCCGCCACGGCCGGTCTTGCGGCTTTGCGTTGTGGCCGCTCTGCCCCCTCAGTAGCGCCGCGGGGAGCGAGGGGGTGGGGGGAGGCAGAGGGCGGAGGAAGGACCCGGAGATTCGAAAGCGCTCCCCGAGTGCGGGAAATCCAGGCCGTTTTGGGCGCAAACCCCCGGAGAGCAGCGGGCGGAGGGGGGCACCCCTGGCAGCCGCGGCGGCGGCGGCGTCACCGGCGGGGACGGGCCCGGTGTCCGTCCGGTGTGTCCTTCCGTGCGCCGGCACCGCGGCACTTGCCGGGGGGCTGCGTGGTAGGGCTGTTCCACAGCAGCGTGGATCTCAACGGGTCCATTCGGATGTAAATGCTGGCGTGGAAATTCCTATTGCATTTCGCATAGCGTGAGCGTTGCGGTAGAATAAAAAATGAACGTTAGACCAGACGGTCTCACAGTAGGTGCTTTTTGAACTGAATGGAGTAAAGGAGTTTTGTGTTTCTCCTGCAGCAGCAGCAGCAGCAGCAGGAGTACCAGCTCCCCCGCGAGAACTTCAGATCCCGACGATCAAAGCTCTCGAGTTTCATATACTGTTCAAAGAAAGGGCAGGCATGATTTATCCACGACAAGAAAACAGATATTAGCCAACCTTCCTTCCTTCCTTCCTATTTCCACATTCTTTCCTCAGTGGTGCCAGGTCTAACTAGAATGCACAAGGAGGACAGCATCTGGCAAGCTACAAAGAGCTGTGCTCCTAGCGAGGACGTTACTTGCTCCACTGCTGTGATGAATTCGTGGTGGGAGACGCGTGCTTGGGTGCAGCCATTGTTACTGATTGAGCTGATAGCAGGAAATACACCCTACAGTTGTAAACGCAGAGGGGATTTATTTCTTCTTTTTTTTTCCTCCAAAAAAATTGTTTTTCTTGCTTAGTGGAAGCGAGCTGGCCAGGTTGAGCTTGAAGTGCGGGGGATGTTAAAGTTGCGGGTCACTTTGGTAGGCACTAGTGTTTCTTCCCCGTGTTTACTCGCGTGTAGTTTTCTGCTGTGGGAAGATTAATTTGTAAACGGCTCGTCCTCCTCACAAAATGGAAGGGGGCTGCGTCGCCTGTGAAGGGTCCCCAGCCACCTCCACCGTGTTCCTGCGTGTGTGGGCAGCCGGGCCCCCCGGCAGCGGGCTGGCAGCGCCGCCGACGCTGCCTGCAGCCCCGCGCCCGCTGCAGCGAACCTTGCAGGAGCCGCAGTAACTCACTCCTCTGTTCCTGGCTGTCAGGTGGACTCTGGAGGGGGAAGCGAAGGCGAGATGCGGGGCGTCCCTTGGCGAGGAGCTTGGCCGGGGCTGGAGCGGCTGGAGGATGAGCAGCCGCTTCCACAAGCGCCAGGAGGAGAAACACGTCCAGGCTCCGTGCTGGGAAAATGCTCTCATGGGCAAAAATCCCGCGTGTTAATTAGGGCTTCATATTTACATGCCACCCAATTTAAAAATAGATTACACTTAAATCAGAAACATGTTTTCAGTTTTGTTCCGATTTTTGTCATCATGTTTTCTTTTGTCTGCCCTCTGCCTCGGTCGGCCCCTGGCAGCGCTGCCTGGCTGAGGTCAGAAGGGCCCCGAGCCCCCGCACATCACCCACCTTTTTGTGTAACACATGTCATTCCAGGGACGCAGGAAACCTCATCCAGGGTGAGGTTTCTGTGGCGGGAGTGAGGGATAAACGTTTGACAAGACGTTGCCTTGGAAGGAGACTATAAAAATCGATCTGACAGGCTTTATCAAGGCACGGTCAAGGCAGCCCTGTGGGCCAGCAGTAGGTCTCTGGTGTCACACTGGACTCGTGAAACCGCTGCAGAAAATGGGCACCAGCGAGCAATGTGAAATTTATTGATTATGTCTCCCTTAAAATCTCAAATGGGACAGGATCTACCGACCTCAGGACGTGTTTTCAGCGAGCGGAAGCTGGCCCAGGGCTTTGAAATCACTGTCCAGGGTTTGCAGCCGAGGGAGAGGAAATCCAGCGGAGAATCTCCTCCTCCTTTTTCTTCTGGCTTTTGACAGGCGCTGCAGGTTCCATTGGAGCAGCAGGACCCATACTGCCTACAGCTGCCACGGGCGCCACACAACACCTCCTGGGCCAGCAAAGGCCAGGAGTTTTTCTGCCTTTCCTCCTTACCTCTCTCTTTTTTTTTTTCTTTTTTTCTTTTTTTTCCTCCTTCCCCCCCCTCCGGCGGCTCCCGGCATACCCAAATAGGAGCCGGCTGCTATAAATAGCTCGAAGGACATGCCACCCTCCTGCCACCCTGCCGGAGGGCTGTGGGCCAGCCTGCTCGGGGCTGGAAGAGGGGGGAGCCGGGCGGGTTTTGGGCAGGGAGGCGGGTGACGATGCTGCCACCTGCGAGCGCCACCCGGCTGGGTCCCCGCAGCCGCCCGCCCGGGGCTGGGGACGAACCGGGGCTGCTTGAGGACAGCGGGAGGTCTTCCTCCGCCTCCCCGCGCCGCGGGGCGGGGGGGACCGGTCCCGGCACCCGGCGACCCGTCCACGCACGGTGCCGGGCCGCCGTGGGCAGGGGAGACAGCCGCCCCCCCCGGGATGCCCGGTCTTCCCCCGGGATGGCTGGTCCTCCCCCGGGATGCCCGGCGCGGTGCTCCTCTGCGCCCGGCCGGCCCGCAGCAGCCCCGGCCCCGGTCAGGGGCTATTCGGGGTGAACGCGTCCACGAGTTTCTTTTGCTGGAAATAAAGTTCCGTGTAGATTCCGTTCTGGGAAGGGGGGTTTTCCTGTAAATCTCTGGCAGCTGACAGCCTGAAGTGTAGTTTGTAAGATAACAGGCTTGTTCTTTACTGTCTCAGCAGTTCCCATTCTGGCCTGTCTCTTGTCAAAATCAGCTTTTTTTTTTTTTTTTGCTAGCCATCCTTTTTAAAGACTTGATTATTGTACAATATATGATAGAGGGGAAAAGAGCTCTTTCCAGAAAGTACCACTGCCTTCAGACAACATGTTGACATATCCACCGTGCCCTCCGCCTGCGGAAGGAGCCAGATGTGTCAGCGGCGGGCAGATGTGGCGAACCAAGCCTAGCGGAAGAAAGGTGGAAAAGGGGCGAGAGGGAGAGCGGTTTCGCGTTAGCCGAGCCGAAGGCATCTCGCCTCCGTGGTTTTATTTCCCTGCTCTGCCCGTCCCCGGTGTGCCCGCCGCAGTGCCACCGCCAGGCCACCTTCCCCCCTTGTCCCCGCCGCTCGCCCGGGCCGCCCGAGGCTCCCTGGCGCGGCAGCCGCTGGGAAGGGCAGGTGCGGACCGCACTGCGAATAGATTCGCTTTGAGGTGGGGAGGAGAGGGGTAGTTCATTAAAGTTGATTTTATAATGAAGGGCACCGGGGGAGAGGGGGAACTGGGTCACTGATTTATTGTAACAGAGGATTTGGCGGCCCGCTAATTGCTTTGCAGTCTCTCTGTGTCAAATGCGGGGCTTGAGCTCTTCCTTTCCCTCCGCGCTGCGGGTTGGTTTTATTTTATTTTATTTTTTTTTCTTGCACAGTTCAAATGCTGCTGTCAGAATCCCGGGTTTCCGTGCGTTTCAGTGGATTTAGTGTGCTTTAATTCCTCCCTGCCCGTATTTTCAGGAAGAAAAGAAAATCAAACCGTTTGCAGCTAATTTCAAACAATGAGCGCGATTGTAAAGACACAAAGGCAATGTTTGATTTGCTGTAATAATGTAATTATAGCCCTGGAGTATCAGAATTAAGGGTGTTGCCATTCATGGGCATAAGCGGTTCTTTGGAGGAATTCTTTCTTCCTTTGCATTGCTGGAGCTGAAGAGGAGGGAGGGAAGGTTGGAAAGCGCAGACGTTTGGAAAAGTGCAAGCTTATTTTTGTGACAGCTATTTATCAGCACTTGTAGTGTGAGTTCACAATGATTCGTTTAAGAAGGAGCTACCGCTTTTCTTAAAAACAAACACAAAAGCTCAGGGAAAAGGGCTGGCTTTGTCTGAAGCTGGTGGAAGACACCAGCTGCTAACAGAACCGCGGGCTTGCTGACTGCCCGGACAAGGGCCTTTCATTTGGCTTCTTTAGCTTTAGTGTAAAGTTAAAACATGCAGATGAAATTCTGGGCTGGCATCGACACTAAAAAAGTCACCATCCAAGGTATGATGTCAAAGCAGTTTCTATATGAATTGGTTCAATTAGCGCTAGTATATATATTTTTTCATTGCTTTGTTTTAAAGAGTCATGATTACAATGAGAATATTCATCACTTAGAAAATTCATTGATTAAAATAGTACTGAAAGTAATACATCACTTGCTGTTGACAAGCTCAGTCGACTTAAGATGTGCTAGCCGGTCGTGGTATTTTTAAATAAGATTTTCCTTTCTTTACTTGTGATAATTAACAGACGTTTTACCCTGATGGTTTTCCTTTACATATGCATAGCCGGCAGGATAGGGCAGTTTTAATTTTAATGTGAGAGTTAAAATAGTAAAGCTTTGTATAGGGTTTGCTTATTCCAAGTGGAAGTAGACAGTTTTTCCAAGTCTGAAGAAGGTCAATATACAATTAATTTCCAGTGCAAACACGTCTGCATAGGGAAGTGTGTGGACTCTTGAAGGTCTGCTCCTTCCCCATCCTTCTTGCATGAATCCACTGTTGTTTTCACGGAAAGCAGGGGGGGAGGGGAGATCAAGCCATGGTGGAAACAGCTACTCGGGGACCTCTTCAGTGCCAGCGGGTGGGTACTGAATCCCCTTTGTGATGGCAATGGTGCAGGATTCCCAGCAACAAGCCTTGATCTGCAGTCGGCTGGAGTTTGACCATAACAACTTCGGGAGCGGCTGGCCTGAGAAGAGCGTTGCGGTTGGTGGTACCAGCTGGTGGGTGACTACCTGGAGAATTTGTCAGTCTGAGTTTTGGAGAGTCCCAGCGGAGGTTCACAGCTCTTGGAAGCAAACCTTTCAAAACTAAGCACCTAATGAGAATTAAGCTTCCAGCCTGGGGCTGGGGCTGGCAGGGGTTTGACCATGCCTTCCGCACGCTGTCATCTGTAGGGGATTGCTGCAAGTAGGAGGGACCTTTTAGACTGGGGATTTTTTCTAATGCTTTTCTGAAGTAGCTCAGTTGAGCTGCTCTTGGGACAGGTTGGCTGAAGATGAATGGGGCCACCACACATGGTGCAAGACCAGGCTGACACCATCTGTTTAACTGGCATTAGGATCAGAGGAACTTCAGGTCCCAGGCGGATGAGCCTGCCAAATCCTGGTGAGGTGCCAGGAGAGGTTTGCACCGCTCGCTGGCCACCTCCTTCCTCTGGTAAAGCTGCCACCGCTGCTGCCCAGTGAGCAGAGATGGAGCTGCGTCTTTGTCCTGGTCACTGTTTGACATTGCTGTAGACGCACCTTGCAGGAGACGAGGAGTCTAAGTCACTTGGGCATCCTTTGAAATTGTTAGTGGTGGTCGACATAGAGGGTCAGCACTGGACATTTACGTGGGCGAAGAGAAAAAAGCAGGCAGTGCCACCTACTGATGGCTCGGTGGAGACAGCTCGCTGCTGCTAACAGATGTCCCCACAGCCCCAAGGAGCTTGGGGTGGAGTGGAGAAGGGCAGAGAGAGCAGACAGATGCGGTTTGGCGAGGAAAGAAGAATTACACAAAGTGCTTCTTTATTGCGAGACTGCTTCCCAAAAGTCCCAGATGTTATCCTGCACTTTTAAGGGTGAAGAAAGGATCTGTTAACAAGAACTCCAGAACTGCTGGAAGCACAGAGCTGATACAATTGCAAACCAACTCTAACCGTTCGTGTCACTGGAAGGCAAGCTATACGTCTTGATGCTGAAGTCGCCAAAAAACGTTTTTTCCTGTTGAATTGCATGGGATGGCAGAGGGTGTTCAACTTGCAAAGCTGTTGGCAAGGAACAGCTTTCTATAAGGCACGTGCCATCACATAAGTTAAAAGGGTTACATCGTCCGTCCTTTTGAAAGCAGCATTCATAAAACTAATCCCAATCATTTGTTGAATGATTTCTGTGATTGCTTCTCAGTTTTATGTGCCATGTAAATCATTCCAGAAGACTCTGGTTTGAATTTCTGCCTCCTTTATGGGAGCTGATGACTTGCAACCTCATCCAGTTTCCTTCAGGGGAGCCCAGCATTGCTCCTTCTGCGCGGCAGCTCGGGGAGATCGCTGGTCACCACGGGATGCTGTGGGTACCGTCAGGTTCTCCCTTGCCGCTTACCTTTTTTGATAGGAGCGACTGAGTGAGCAAGGTCACTCTACCCTGCCAATAGCTTGGCCTGGAAATTAGTTATGACCAGGGCAGAATTGCAACGGAAAGCAGATGTTTTTTAGAGTTTCTCTTTTCACTTCCCCCCACTCTTCCACCAAGTGTGGGGTAGCTAGGCACACCTCTTCACCCTGGTATCCCACGGGAAGGATGCCCGGGAACGGTTCAAAGCTGCACCAAGGGAGGTTTAGACTGGGCATTAGGAAGCATTTTGTTACCGAGAGGGTGGTCAAACACTGGAACAGGTTTCCTAGAGAGGTGGTTGATGCCCCAAGCCTGTCGGTCTTTAAAAGGCATTTGGATGATGCCCTTAATAACATGCTTTAACTTTTGGTCAGCCCTGAAGTGGTCGGGCAGTTGAACTAGATGATTGTCAAAGGTCCCTTCCAACTGAAATTATCCTATCCTATCCTATCCTGTCCTGTCCTGTCCTGTCCTGTCCTATCCTATCCTATCCTATCCTATCCTTGCAACGTATGGTTGTGGCCCTTTTGTATATGCTGTGTCTTCTCATTGCAGCCATATTTTGGGAAGGGCTGGTAGGCCTGGGGTGGTTAGCTAAGGAGGCAGGAGATGACCCCTGGAAGGGCTGACAGAGCTCTGCTCCTCTGGCCTCTCTGCTGGCCACACAGACACAGAGAGCGTTGGTGGACTCGCTGGCCCACACTTAGAAGTGTTGTGGCCCTGGTTTATGAAGTGCCTGTTTCAGATGTACAAGCCGGGTCTTTTAAAGGTCTTTTTCATGGATTTTTGTGCCAACACAGTCATCTGATGGTTCGGATCGTGTCATCGTTTGGGCATGGATTGCCCCAATCAGGTGTAACGGCAGATGGTCTCCCCGCCAGGGACAGAGAGAAAGAAACTTAGGGGTTTAGAAGGATCTAAACTTGTGGCATCTAACTCCCATTGCAATTTTTCATTTCTGCGATGGCCATGAAAATCTTGACAAGAACTAGTTCTCACAGGCACTATGCTAATACTAATATTGACTCTAGACTAATTTTAAAGGAGTTGTTATTTTTTGTCACATTCAGCTGAACCACTCAGTTTGGGCAGTAGACACCAAACGTGAATGTTTTATATTGTTTTAGGCCAAATTTGGAACAACACAGTTTGGAAAGTGTTGCTTTTTTCTTGGGCTGTGGTGCTGCAGATAGACTCCAAGCTTGTTTTAACGCTGTCTGTGATAAAGTACACAGGGATATCGGATACCTGAGAAAGAAGAATTATAGAGATGGGTCTAATGAATCTAAGTCAAGCTTTTCCAAACATGCAATGCACGGAGATAGTTTTGTAGTGCAAAATCACATCGTAACAAAGGGTTAATCTGGTGGGGCAATGGAACTGAATGCAGTCCTGTGGATGGAGGTCAGGGAAGCTTCTGCTCTGGCTATTTACAAGATAATGAACTGCGCCTCAGCTGATACCAGCCTGTTTCCATTGAAATCATGGTTGTATGAGTGATCTATTTGTCTTCACTGGGCGGCTTTACAAGAGTAGGCTACTTGTGTGACTAAATATTTGCAGGGTTGGGCCTTGAGCTTGTGCAGTGCAAAAATGCAGATTCAAAGTGCTGTAAATGTTTTTAGTAGAAGAATTTTCCACTTCAGAGTATGAGGAAAGCAGGGAGAGTAAAAGGGAGATAACGTTACTAAACCATAAGATTATAGCCAACATAATATGTGTCAGAACAGCGGGTATATATAGATGTATATATACACACAGATATATAAAAGATAGGGACGTATCTGTGGGACTGTGGATATACCAACAGATACAGTTAGATATACATAAGTGTGTGTTTCTAACTAATACATTCCAGTTTTTCTATTAATGAACTTCCATGTTTAGTAACAGTGCCAGGTACGAGATTCTCGTACCTTCCATCTCTTCTGGAGTTTAGTGCTAATCATAACACATTTATAAATAAAAGTCTAGGCAGAGCTGTGAATTTAGAACTTAATATTTGCATTACCCACTGCTTGCTGTCGGTGCCAGTATCCAGCAGCAGAGGAAATCCTGCCTTACAGCTTTCAGCACACAGTTTTGGTTCCGTTCTTGAAAGGTTCTGCATGGTGCTGGGGACGCCCTGTATGAAAATCTTTTTCCAATGAAGCACTTGGCAGGGCTTGATTGCTAGATTTCAATGAGAGAATCAATTCACTCCTCATGCATCATCTCTATATATCCTGTAGCAGGAAGGCTGACGTTGGATCGATCCTTACTAAGTTTAAGCCTTTCAGGGAACCCATCCTTTTTCCAGGGAGTTGCACGTTATGAGTTTGCAGACGCTTTTGGGCTGAGTAGGTGTGGCAATATATAAAAATATTTAAAAATATTTATATAAATATAAACCATATTAAAATATAGATACAAATATTGTGCGTATATATTGTATATTATGTATAGAAACACACACACATATATATGTCATATATACACAAATATATACATGTATATGTGCTTGTGTGTATATTTATATGTGTATATACCATCAGCAATGAAGGGAAATATTTAAAACCTGAGGGGTGACTGGAGCTTGAAGTGACATGAATGTCTCGCATCAGGTATTGGTAAATCACAGCTCTGTCGGGCAGTACTGTATGTTCCTGCTCTTGCAGGGGCTGTCCCAGGGCTCCAGGAAGGAAAGGTGAATCCAAGGACCAGTTGCATAAAAAATACTACACTCACTTTGATAGCAATAAAGTAGCAACAGCTTCTAAAATGTGCTGTTTTGGTTTTGACATGTAGCAGCTCAAACAAATGGCTCATCAGATGGCTGCCACTGCCAGTGGGAGTTTTTTGTTTCCCCTGGGCACCCGGTCGCTACAAACTACAATCTCGACACAACCGCTTTTGATTAGGTAACCCTGTGTCCATGTATTTTTGAAATTAAAGGCTGTGGCGAGTGTTGACTACCGTTTGTTGCTCTTCATAAAAGAGATTTTTTTTTTTAATTGCACTTTTCTATTGTGGGGAGAGGTTAGGCCTTAGTATAGTAAATGTGGGCAAGTCCAAATTAAAAGAGGAGGGAATTAGGTTTCTAGAAATTACTTCTGGTGTGATGCGGTTGAGCCTGTCACTTATGTTAGGGCTGGTAATAGCGTTCTTGAAGTTCTCGTTCCTGGAGTCACGGAAATGTCACCTTCCTTAAAGAAAAAAGGTGGAAATTTCCAGCTTTTGTGGTTGTAGAGGGAATCTAAAGATTATGAACATTAAGGGCTAGCAAGGCAAAGAAAAAGATTCACAACGTGTTGTAATTTTTAGGGAAATGGCATGATACATACAGGGGAGTTTTACCCTCCAGTAGCCAGGGCAGCAGTTTTCCCGCAGCACGGCAGAGCCTGGCCGGCACAGCCCCGCTCGGGGAAGGTGGCCCCAGCCCCACGCTTGGGGAAGGTGGCCTGTCCCACCCTTCCCCACTGAGCAACCTCTATAAATGTAATGTAACGCTTTGGCAGAGGTTCTGGCTTGACATTTATTTTTCTGAAAATCCAGCTAGGGTGCCTACGCTAATGCAGGAGGGCCCGCTGTTTGCACAGGCTTACCCTGCTGATGACAGCTTAATAAGCTCTTTTATTTTGTGTTTTTATTCAGTAAGCTTGTCGGCTTTTGTGTAGGGGCTGACCTCTGCTTTCGCCTCCCCCCCCC
>VZSF01010148.1:222140-273978 GCA_013398295.1 Chionis minor | reverse complement strand
AAAGGGCACCTCTGTCCCCATCATTTGTAGTAAAAGGGAATAGTAAAGGGAGGTGAAGCGACCAGCTGTAGGGACATGGGCTCCTACAAAGCAATATAATGTTGGCAGCGGCTGACCCTGTGTGCCCAGCGCACCGAAAAACTGTCCCAAGTCAGTGGTTTGCCCAAGGAATAACGCAGGATCCAGCCTTTTTGACTGAGAAAATCCTGACAGTGAGGGCAGGATGTGGTAAGCGGGGCTGCTCGCAGTGAATTACGGCACACGATGTGAGAACAGGTCAACATTTCATATCTGGCGTATGTTTTTCTAAACGGACAGAAAGGCATCCCAATATTGTGACTGTTTGCGATTAGATTCTACACAATATTGGGGTGGCGTTTAAATGCAGTGACTGGAGATAGCAAAAAGATGTGGGATTGTATTTCTTTCCATTCGTTTAATTGGAACCATGCTGAAAAACCGTATGAAAACCATCACTCTTGAATATGTCTGAAGTGTAGCTTTGCGATGCTGAGAATGATGTCCAACCTAATAGAATTTCAGATAGAGGAGATATTTTGGCTCATCTTTTGCTTCCAGCTATATTCGGTTTCCCCGTGTGGTTATTTTTCTTGTTATTGTATGCATCCAGCTATCTGTTTCTTACTTCACCGTCTGGGAATACAAACCATTTTGTCTCATTTCAGACCTTAAAATGGATTGGACAAAAACAAAAAGGAAGGGAAAAAAGAGAGTATTTTGGGCAGTACCTCTGTACTTGGGTTTTGTGTCTTAGTAAGTCGGATTCTTAACGGAAGGCCTAAGAGTTACTGTCTTGGAATATTTTGCATCTATGTATATTCTGTATTTTGTAACATCTGTGTGCTGGGTGGTGCTTCATCAGGAGGGGATGAATGTAACCATTTTAGATGCTTAACCGGCTGTTGGGACTTGCCCAGTTTGTAATCATGGTAATTGCACATACAAATATGGCCATGTAATTACATGTGCATTTTTGCATTTAGTTTCAGGAGTTCGTTTAGAAAAGTATAAATGCGGCCCAATAAATCCTTTATATCTCAGACTTCTGTGCTTTTATAACTCTGTATAATTATATAATAACACTGCATCTGGAGAAGTTTCACTTAAATAAAAGCAATAAAGAGCTCAGGTTAGATTATATATTTTTTGAGTTAGACCTACACTAACTTGCTCAGTACTGTGTTTTTCAGGCTGTAAGACTGATTAAGTTCAGCAGTACTCATGCAAGAAAATTTTCTTGTGAGAATAAAGTGGAATTTAATATGAAACCAAAACCGATCAAGTCATTTAAGCTTCCACAATGACTGAAGTCATTAAATGTGTATTAATATAGTAAAATATACACTGAATATTCAGATACTTGGGCAGTGAAGACTTTTGCCAAGGTACAAGCTGGATACTAAAATGGAATAATTACTTACAAGTAAAGTTCCAGCTCTCTGAGAACAAATCTAAATCATTATTATTACTGTTGTCATTCGTGGATTGAGATAAAATAGACACAAATAGATACTGTAATTAATTTCTACTTATGTGTTCATATGCGCATACATAGATAATAGGAGTAATTTCTCAGTGTTTTGTGTGCACAGCTAGGTATGTATTACGTTTTTATAATCAAATGAGTGTATAATTTTTGTTTGTCTTCTGTATTTCTGTTCCTGGCATGGTTTTCACAAATGTTGAGAAGGTCTAATGAAGACTGATGCCATTTTCATATTCAGTGTTGCTGTGAACCAACGGTTACTGCGATACTGTCATTTCCCAGTCTGGATTGCTTGCTAATTTCCCTTATGGCTTTTTCCCCAATGGATAGTATTACTATCTAAAGACAAGAGCTGAACTCTGCAGATGATAGAGAAACAGATGTTAGAACACTCAGAAATGAAGGTTTTCAAATTTACAGAGCTTCATCCTGCTTTCTTAGTCTGCCCCTCCACAAGAGAGATGTGAAATACCTAGTAAGAACTGCAGAAGCCAGCTTTTCTCTGAGAAAAGATATATATATAATATTAAATATTTCAATTTGATTTCATGTTTTTGTTAGTTCAGAAGGCTTAAACAGAGCTGTGCTGATGTGATCCTTTAAGATGGTTTGTAGCACACAAAGATTTAACTCCTGACAATAAGCTGCACAAAAATGGTGTCACAGATGATAAGGAACACAAACTCAAGCCTGGTGTGAATGGCTCTAGATTAAGAAATGATTGCTGCTGCAATCTTTGTCGTGGTTGTGGAAGTAAAGAGAAAGGTCCCTTTTCCTATTTCAAATATTCATATCGGCGTCTCTCTCAAATTCTCTGTTGTGCATCGATGCCAAAATCTTTTCAGCATGTTTTAAAATAAAATCTTCTAGCTCTTTTTTTTGTTTAAGTTAATGTCCGTGTCTAAGCAGCTGTTTTGAAATACAGCGCCATTTTTACACCAAAAAGAAAAATTGTTTACTTCTTTTACATTTTTTGGCACCCTTTTTTCATTTAAATGTAGACAGCTACAGTCGGAGCTAGCGGAATGGTTCGTAACAAATCCCGTATTTGCTGACTTTAGCCTGGTCTTTTGCTGTTCTGTCTGGGAGGGTCCCAAGCCGTAGGAATGTGCTTGATGCTCGGATCTGCTCCCAGCGGTTGCGTTCAGCCTCGCGCTGCTCCCTCCAGTGATGGCACTCGCTAGCCTGGCTCTCTGCTTTCCTGGAGAATTAGGGTCGTCCCCGTTCTGGTCTGCGGGAGCCTGCCTTCTTCTGCAGGGCCATATCCGTGTCCCCTCGGCTCAGGGGACAGCCTCATCGTCTTGCCTGAGCTTTTTTTTTTTTTTAAAAGTCAGATGACTCAGGGCAAGGCAGTAGAGGAACAGCAGCAAGACATTTTTTTAACGCTGGGTTTTCACACAGACCTTTTCGCCGTATGGTTTATTTGACTGGGGGCAGAGATTACATTTAATTTTATTTCATGTGCATGCTGTTCTGGCTGGAAAGTTGCAATCAGATCCTTATCAGGCTCATTTAACTGCCTCTCTGCCAGGGCTTGGCAGGGAGTTTGTAAAAGGCTGTCCCCCAGCCCTCTCAGACTTTGTCCCACTCCATATAAAGCCAGACATCTCCACAGTCTTTAAATATTCTTCTTGTGCAATTATTTGTGCAAGTGAAAATTAGTCATTCAAATGTCCTTGGAAAGCAAATACAAGAAGGAGCTGGAGCACAGCCGAAATTGCCATTTAAATGCTTTTAAACTGAAGAAGCTACTAGCAGATAATGTTTTGGAATATTTGCCCCTCTTTAACAATACTGCACACAAAAGTCCATCAAGTATAGCAAGAGGCAATGTCTGGCTGGGAAAAGATAAGTTTTGGCATTTCAGTTGCTTTTCAATCTACCATGTCATTGAAATACACGTTGCCACTCAATGCACAAACAGTAGCCCTATGGGAAGTGTCATTGAAAGCTATTTAGTGATGTCTTTTAAGTAGAAAATCAGTCTTACTTAGCCAAGTATTGCGTAGGCTAAATCAGTTTTCCTCAGATAGAATTCTGTTTCTGCATTCATGACTATTTTAATTATTTTTATTTTTTTTTCTTCAACATGCATTTAGATAAGATCCTGTACAGAGGGATGTGTAGGGGACACTTCACTGGCCTTGTGCTGGGTTTCAAGGGAGTGTTTCTCAAATGAGAGGACGCAAAAGCTATTGGGGGTAAACTTCAAGGCAATACAGTGTGTAGAGCTGAGAGGCATGTAAGAAACGCTTACTTTGCACCTCATCCAGGGAGAAACGGAAAAGCGTGCCGAGATACGTTACACTGATATCGCCTGGTTGTGATTTTTTTCAGCTCTATGGCTATTGCTACCAAGATAGCAATGACATCCCAGACACGCTGACGACCATCACTGAACTAGGCTCGCCTTTAGAGATGATTCAGCTCTTACAGACTTCCTGGGAAGACAGATTTCGAGTGAGTAACAGCTGTTTTAAAAGGACTTTTAAGAGACCGATGAATACAAAATAACATCGAGCGTCAAGCAGGGGTTATGTACTACGCAGTGCAATTCACATTTATTAAACGTTTGCTTTGCTTACGAGTACATCTCGGTTTAGAAACAACATTTAGCACTCCCTTTCTGTGGTGTTTAAGATATTGTGCTATTTTGTCTGTTGATGTTATCTAATTGTAGGCGGTTATATGCTTTTTACATGGTGTCTTCAAACATTTTTTACTTGTTAAAGCTCGAGGCCCGGGATTTTTGGCGTTGAGCATTGAGCTCTGCAACTGGGATTTAAACAATAGAAGGATGTTACATTTCTCTGCTGATCCTTATCGTAGGTTGATTTTAGAATTGTTTTCTACTACTTCCTGCTCTGCTCGTTTTTTTAGTGGGGGAAGAGTGAAATAGATGTACACGAATCTCAAACCCAGGTTGTCCACCGCGTTGGCGATTTACCAGGAGCACGAAGGTCACACTTAATTTGTCCAAAATGAAGCCAGACTGCAGCAATGCTTTGATCAAGACAGCGCTGTCTCGCTCAGTGTATACTGGGACGTGTCGTCGGCTGAGGTTAACTCACTCCCTAAGATGTCACGGGGCAGCTGCAGTCTTCATCTGAACCACTTTGGATTGCATGGCTCCATCTGTACTGGAAAATTAGAAGTGGGTCCGACAGATCTTGGAGATGAAGCAGCAAGGTGCAGCCCACGTCTGTCCTATTGATTTCTCGCACTCCCTGAAGGCCGGGTGGCTGCACGCAGGGTGCCGGTAGAGGTGCCCGTCACAGCTCCTGAAGTACAGGACCTGTCTTTGTCTCGTCTCATCCAGGGAGTGCACATAATGGACTGTGACGGCAACTGTGTGCAAAGTAAACGACCAAGAGATATGTTAGATTATGGGCAATAAATGGGGTAGTTCCCTTCCAGCATGGATATTTCTGAGCGAGCAATTGCAAAGGGAGATGAAGGAGAATTAGATGAAGGTGCTGAGCTGATTCACGGAGGTGGAATTACAGATGAAACAGTCCTGTTTCCTGTGACCACTGTAATGATGTCTTAGATAATATGATGTTCATTAGCTTGACTAAGACGCGACTGACACAGAGAAGGAGGGAATAAAACCATGTTTTCTTGATCCATGAGGCTTGTTTGTGGTCCAGTCCTGAAAACAGCTGCATAAATACTTGGCCTTATTCCTACAAATGGTAATTTCCTTGCGTTGAAGGACTCGGCAGTAAGGTTGCTCCCCAGACCCGCACCTCTGGGCTCAGCAGAGGTACGCGATACAGAACGAAGCCTTCGTGGGTGTGCTTAAAGCTTGTCCTACAGGGGCCTTTGCGGTGCCAGCCTGGCAGCAGGTACACAGGGCAGCATCCCGTCGAGGTTGGTCATGGAGGTTCCCAGGGCAGGAGCAGGGGCTTTTTGGCATTTGAGAAAAGGCAATGATTTTGGAGGACAACCTGTGTTTTTATTGAAAGCAAATTCTGGGTTCATTGAACCAGCAATTCTGGTTCGTTACCAGCAATTGAAGATATGTGTATTATAGGGTAGTTTGGGCTGGATGTGCCTTTTGTATGTGGCGTACAGCAGGTTGGCACATACATGAATCCTGTGTCCTTCCAGAAGAAGGAAAGGGTGGTCAGGTCCGGTGTTCCATAACCAGGCCTGTGTTCATCTTACACCTACAGGCATCTCCATGTGAACTGTGGTATCCTGTAAGCAGGATAAAGATACTCTAGTCTGGTCAAGCAGGGCAACAATTCTAGAAGTGTAGGGTAGTCCTAATGTCCCACAGGCAAAGGGTCTGTGAGGGATAACTTCAGATATGCTCAGCTTTCTTAGGAAGGACACACCTTAGGAAGGTTCTCCCCTGAGTATGCTATTTATGCCCCAGGATTGAATTTGAATTTGACTACTTCAATGCACGTGGCCTTAACAGTGTATTTTAACCAAAAACAAATATTACATGTAAACAATAAAAAGCTTGCTAGGCTGAATAAGACCTATTATTAATTTAGTATGTACAATAAAAATTCCACTATTTAACTGTGTTCATGTTAATGCTACATTTACATTAATACATTACCTGGTGGACTCCAAGGAATGCAAGAATTGAAAACAGTATTTTGGTGAGGCAGCTGAGTTCAACATTCATCGACTTCGCTGTCCAGTAATAGTTACTCAAGTTTATAACCTGCAATTGAAAAGTGCAGCATTAACGCAGAGCTCCCACCCCAACCTCAGTGACACATGATGGTCCACTAAGGTAGAGCCACCAGGGTAGATAGACGTACACCTTTACCCTGAAGGAAGGCAAAGAGTTACGGAGGAGCTGTGGAGCTCCTCTTTCTGGGAATTTGCTTCCTTCTCCCCTGGAAAAAGCCAAACGTAAGAGGAACCAGTGGAAAAAGAATTACAAAAAGCAGTCAAAAGGCAGGATCAGCATGGAGGCAACACAGACACTGCCTGCTGTTGGAGCTCCAGGCGCTGGCGCAGGGCGGTCCGGCCAAAACTTCCAGACCTGGAGTTTGTAAAAGAGCAGCATCAGGCTGCGTGGTCAAGGCCTGTGCGTAATGTGTTATTAAAAGTTAACGCTTTTATTTCTATTAAAAGTAAGAATAGCAACAATGAGCACTGCTTCAAGAATAGTGTGGGAAAGCGCTGGTAAAGAAGTTTATTTTTGTTTCAAGTCTCTAAGGGTTTTACAGTCAACTGTGTTAATCCTATGAAAAATACCTTAGTTTCAGGATTCAGTTCTGAGGGTAAGTTATAAAGTTTGTATTAAGTCATATAGTTATGAACATATCTTCAGCTGAAGTGGTTTCCTTTATATACTTTGTACTGAGAAAATAACACAAGGTACCCACATTTTTGCATTTCAGATATGTCTCAGCTTAGTTCGGCTTCTGCATTATTTGGCTCACTCTCCTCTGGGCTCGGTGACGTTACTGGATTTTCGCCCTCGACAGTTTGTGATCGTGGATGGGGAACTGAAGGTGACGGATCTGGATGATGCCAGCATCGAGGAGAGCTCTTGCACCAGTAACAGCGACTGCTTCATGGAATTCCCCGCGAGGAACTTCACCCTGCCCTGTTCAGTTGAGGGACGGTGTCAGAGTATGAACGAGAAGAGGAATCTCTACAACGCCTACAGGTACATGATCGGATAAGGTGAAAGAGAATTAAGAGTGGGCAAAAAGTCTCCAGCATCCTCTATAGTTACTCGTATCAATGAGTACGTATTGTTTCGGAGCTGATACCCAAGAGTAAGTGAAGCCACGAATAATTGTTTTGTTTGTGAAAACACGTAGCATTTATAACTTTGGAAATGTTTTGCATGCTTTGAATGTGATTCATCACTTTTAGTCTAAGTTTACTTTGGTTTCATCCCACTGAATTCCTCACCCATGTAGAGATTTTCACAGGAGTGAAGCAAAGGTGCCTGTGGAGGTGGGGACCCATCCGCTCTGTGCTGAGACGATTCAGGCAGCTTTTCTTCGGTGTGAGCCAAGAGGGGTCATGGCGCCTTTTCCACCACTGGCTGAGGAAGGGGCAGAGGCAGAGGTAGAGCTCAGCGCTGGATGCTCCCCCCCTCACCGGAGCCTGCCGTGGAAAGGTGGTGGCAGTCCCTGGTGCATCCGGGGGCCACAAAGAACACCCTCAGTTGCTGACTGTTTGGGGCATGATGCCAAACCTGTGAGAGCAAAGGGGGCTCCTTTTTGCCCCCCAGCCCCCGCCCAGCCCCTGATCTCTGCATGGGCAGGCGCTGGTGGACTGGCTCCCAGTGCTGCTCCTGCCCCGCAGCGGCGCTGTGCCTGTGACGGGGGGTGCGTAGGTGACCAGCCATGCTGCGACCGTCAGCCACGCTGAAGAAAGCTTTCAACCAGCGCATCCATCTTCCAAATTTGATTTTAAAGGTTTCTCTGGATTTACAGCGGAGTCCTTCTTGGGCGACGGCTTTGTGTTTGTGATCTCGGCTCTCCCCCGCCGGCCGTTGCTCCCCTTGGAGGGCTGGGCTGGGATGTCGGGGAGCCACGTCGTTCCTTTCCGGGCAGCCGGGAGCTGATGCTCAGTGCCATGCTCCTGCCACCGCCACTGGGGCTGGTGGGCACTGCTGGGGCAGGCGGCCACCTTGTTTGATACAGATAGGAGGATGGAGGATCTCTAAGCAATGCCGTAATGGTGTGCTGGTTTCTTAGACTTCCCTTTCAAGTATGATGCCATTCACTGCCTGCCAGACCACAGCGAGGAGAGGCTGCTCCAAAGAGAGCCTTCTGCTTTGGTCCCAGGGCGCTCACCAGCATGTGTGTTGCATTAGCTGACCACACTGAAATGGGCTGCACCACATGACAGCCATCTGCCATTGTGCAGCGCAGTTTTTAGTGTGTCCTGCAAAATTTTCTGTTTCCATTTGCTTGGCTTAAAGATCCTGCTTAGCTTGCTAGCTTTTGGTTAAGACCGTTTTACTGGTCTGGCCAAGAAACCTTGAGTAGGCACCCGTCCGTCTCGGTCGTGAGCGGGGACATGCCTGTGGCGTGGTGGGCTTGCGGCAGGTTGGTGGTCTCGCTGAGGGGATCAGTCTTTTTCTTGTTACGGTTCTTAATATTGCCTTTGAAGCGCGCACCAGTGTGTAACGCGCGCACAGTGCCCCAGTGTTTCCAGTCCCTGCTTTCGCTTAATTCAACGGAGACAGTGGGTTTTTGTTCTGTGGCAGAGCCGTGCTGCAGCAGGCTGCGCCCGCCTGTGCTGGGGCATTAGCGGCAAACTCTCTGCACTTGTCTTGGCAGGCGAAATCTTCAGGTCGTTAGGTGTATTCGCCTAATTTCCTATTTTCCCGGACTCCCTCTGTTGCTGTAGGGTTAGCGATTGCCCTCGGGAAAGGGTGGCGGGTGCCGTTAGGTGGAAGCGCAAAGCAGCAGTGGGTCAAACAGCACATAAACCCCTGGCAATTTTAAAATATAGCAGGCCCTAGCCTTGAAAGCGTAATCAGCCTATCTAGCTGGTTTCTTTACGAGGTAAATAATTAAAGGAGGGAAAACATTTTGGAAAAAAACCCTCTGCTGTGCGAGAACTGGCCCGTCTTGACTTTCAGATGGTTACCTTCTGTCACAAATGTTGTCCCTATGGGTTTTCCTCCAAATGTTTGGGGGAACAATTTTCAAAGCACTGGACCATTTTAAAAGTAAGGATAATTACTATTTCGAATTATTAACCAGTGGCTGAGATGAATTCTCCATCGGTGACGATTCTTAAATCAAGATCAGATCTTTCTCAAAAAGAAAAAAGAAGGGGAAAAAAAGGCTCTAGGAACAAATGTAAAAGGATCTGACAGTCTGTGTTATGCAGATCACAAGGGATGCCACTGGCCCTGGAATCGATGAATAACAAATGTTCCTGCAATTAAGTTGTGCAGGCGCCACTGTCTCTACATGTCAGAATTTCACATGTGGGTGTTTGTATTACAGCAAGTCATATATTTATATAGCCATGGAAAAACAATAACTCCGTGACTTGCATCCATCCAGCATTTAGCAAAGTAAATGACAACTACTGAGTTTTTGCAAAGAACTACTTGCAATCAGTTGGACTCTGCTTACGGATAATCTCTAAGCAAAAAAACTGAGGTAAAATTTACCAGACAAATTATTCATTACAAAAGTTATGCTGCTCTTTAGATTTCCGTATGTATTTATATTGGCTGTTTCATAGCCATCGCTAAGAAAACCTACTTGGGGATAATCTCGCTTAATAAATATATTTAAATATATTAATAATACAAAAAGAATATAAATATTGTTAATTATATTTTTATACTTTTATTTATAAATAATATTTCTAAGAGATGAAAAAGGGAGTTAAAATCTGAAGGAAATATTAATTGTGTAAGTTGAATATGTCAGCTCAATAATACCTGTGTCTATGATGAATTTTCGCAGTTGGTAACTTAATTTTTTAACTTGTGCTTATATAAGACGTCTGCTAGTCTCCGTCCATGAGCATGAGTCCCTGGAGGTTTCTGTTTGACAATGTGGTCTCTGTATATGAAAAAACATCTACTTTGCAGGTTAGATGTAAAGCAGGGCAATTTCCCAATTGTGTTCCTGTTCTGTGCATTACCTAATATTGGTAATATGTCTGATAATTCTACTTATATTGTCAGATCGTGAACTGTCCATCTCTATCTCAGCTTGCTATGACACTGAGTTTGCAATGGGTATTAATATTGGCAGAGTAATAGAAATTTAAAGGAACAGTGTGAAAATTATGTGTACTTCAAGCGATGGTAAAGGCATATTGTTTTTTCTTTTGTAATTAAAAATGTTGAAATGGAGAGTACACATCCGTCAGTGAATATCTACATGAATGCGTCTTGAATTTAGATAAATGATGAGAACAGAGAAGGCATTCTGAATTGCAGTGGCATTAAAACAATAGAAGAAGGCTTTCTCCTCGCCATTATTTTGAAATTCTATGAAAACTGTAGAAAAGAAAATAACAGTCAGTTACTTGAAATGAGCAGAAATTTGATTTATTCACTTCCAAGGTTTGAAAAAAAACCCAAGACTTCTGGAGTTGATGGCATTCTTTTAGTTTGCTAAAGTACAGAGAGCTTTGCAAATAATCACAATCCACAGGGCTTCATAGCAAATTTCTGTATTAGTGGAACATTTACACGTAGTTACAAAGCAGTATTGTATATAACAGCATGGTCTAGGTATGCCAGACAGCTGTGTTAATAGTCTCAGCTATGTATTTTTTTGACTATAGAATATAATTATATTTCCCGAATAGATCAGTGGCTTATAAGCAATAGGAATTTTACTCCTTATGTTGTTCAGTCGTTACCAGACATTAGGAAACTGTTTTTTTTAAAAAAAAATTTCAGTGTGTGTTACTTTTCCATTGCAGGTTTTTTTTTACGTATCTTCTTCCACACAGTGCTCCATCCTCACTGAGACCATTACTGGATAAGATAGTCAATGCAACAGGTAATCACAATAAACATAGCGATGCCAAGTATGTTCTTTTTTAGCGTGCCTATCACATTTGGCATATGGGGGATGCTGCTTTTATGTTCACTGCTATAGAACCAGATTGTTTTTCTCTCCAGGATAAAATTTCCCCCATACAGAGAAGGCAAGAATGGCCCCATATACCAGAGAAATCGCATTTTGAGATTTTATCTAGGCTTCACAGAGGTATTTGCTTCCTCCTGGCACCTCGGCACTGCAGTGACCTGCATCGGAATGCAATTCCTTGTGGGATCTGGAGGAACCCCTGTCTCTGGCAAGGGGAATTTTAATGATAAAAACAGGATACTTCCCCATTGCCAGTGGTAGCAGTCACACTTTTATACCTCAGAAGCCAGAGGCAACTGACGTTACCAAAGATCATAGAAATATAGAATGGTTTGGGTTGGAAGGGACCTTAAAGATCGTCTAGTTCCAAGTCCCCTACCACAGGCAGGGACACCTGCCACTAGACGAGGTTACTCAAAGCCCCATCCAGCCTGGCCTTGGAACACTTCCAGGGATGGGGCATCTACAACTTCTCTGGGCAACCTCTTAGAGTGTCTCACCACCCTCACAGTAAAGAATTTCTTCCTAATCTTTGCTAATTACCAAAGTAGTGCCTTTGGGACAAGAGTAGTTGCATGTGTCTGTAAATCTGATTTGAGGGTTTTTGGTGTGTTGTTCTAGGGATTTTATACCTTGTACAGTGTGCATTCAATGGGGAAGTTAATGATGCTGGGCTACAGCTAATTAACAAGCAAGTGTTTGGAGTTCCCTGTATTGGCTAAACTTTGTTGCTTGTGGGGAGCTCACCGCAGTGTTTTCTGCCCGCAGGCCTGGGGTTCCCAGCTGGACAAGCCAGCCTTTGACGTGCCTGGTGCATGTCGGGTTTGAAACCTAATTTGTGGCAAGCCAGGTTGTCATGTCCACATCCCACCGCCGCCACAGAGCCGGGCAGCGCTGGGCTCTGATGCTTAGGGCTTTATTCGAATGCAACCTCATTTGGTCCTGTGCAGGTTGCTCCTCATCTAACTCATTCTTTTTCTGTGCTTTTAAAGGAGAACTTCACTGGGGAATAGATGAGACGGCTGCTCAGCTAGAGAGAGTTTTGAATCTGTATAAGAGTGGAGAGTACCTGCAGAATACGACCCGGACGCCAAAAGCTGGTAAAGTGGTCTTTCTCGAAACTTCCAATCAGAGACTTTGTCTTTATTTTGAGGTTTGAAAGGGCAAATGTGTAGAAAATGTGGCTCAATATCCCTTGAAATCATGCACATGATAATCTGTTGTCTGCTTTGTGCTTCCTGGATGCCTTCTGAAGCCTTTCCCGCTACATGAGGCAGCTGCATGTCCATAGGTGTGCGCAGGCTGTAACAGGGGTAAGGAAATCCAGTGGAGCGTTGCTCTCCATAGCAGATCTGCGGACAATGATTTTCATCCACACAGTTCTCTGCTGTCGGAATATCAGAACCTGCCCAAACATGAGTTGAGGGGAATCTAAGCAAGATGCTGCAACCCTCTGTGGAGTTCCTGGGACTTACAGGAATTTCTGGCTATATAAGCACTTGTAGTTCATAAGAATAAATTTTTTGCTTACTTTGCAAGAGAAAAATAAGGTGTCTCTCAGCTGTCTGCTGGCAATAGAATAAAAATGAAAAAAAAAAAAAGAAAGGACAGGAGGAAAATGAAGCTGCATAATAGTAGCTTTTTCATAAAATCTTTGCGGCACCACAGGTATGTAAAATGCTATTCAAGCAGCTATGATACAGAGGGGTGCATATTCTTCCCGGAAGGATAGCTTGTGGAATTATACACGTCAAAGAAGATTATGTATGATGGAAATGACTGTTAAGTCTAACAATTGAAAAAGCTGGTTTGCAAATTATTTTTGTGTACATACAATATTCATGTCAAACTGTCAACATAATTGACTGCAAGTTGATAGGAAAATTATGGCTTTGCTGCAAAGCTCAGTAAAGAGGGAAAGATGGGTTCTAAATGAAGATGAATGTTGACACAGGGGGTTTGAAAAGTTCAGTGAAGCATTCTATCTGTGAAAGAGACACAGGAGCCAAATTCATTCCTGTCGTAGCACTGTTAACCTCAAAGGGCCATGACACCAGGGATGAATTTGACCCACTTATCAGAATAATTCAATATTTATTTTGTTGTAAAATTGGCAGGAAAATTGTTGCAGGTGTTCATTTAACTTTCTAATTTTCAGCTTTTCATCACGATCTGTGCTGAGTGATGCCTGTCAACACAGCAAAATTATTTTCAGCAGTACAATCAATAGTACAAACATGTCCTTTGTTGAAGAAGTGCCAGGAGGGCTGAAGTTTTTCTGTGATGCTGTTTGATTCCAGATTTAACTGCCGTATCAGGACACGATGAAGTTTTGAATTTTAGAGGGCTGTCATGTTTATAAAGAATCTCAGGGGAGAGAAGCTTAGGACAGCGCTAGTAAACGTAACAGTGCAGGTTTCTACTAATATGGAGCAGAACTCCGTGTATATTTGACTACTGTAATAATTACACTTTTTTGTGTGAGTTTAATTCTGTAGAGTCCTGGATAATATAACACATAATCTGCTACCCGTATTCACGGTTAGTAATGCCCTTCTGTCCAAGGAGCCCTTTTTATTTGTAGGACGTGGCTCATGGACTTACGTACTCTACATAATGAGAAAAGATGTTGAAAATCCGCAGATGCTTTCTGTAACATATTTGGTGAGTCTACATTGTAAAGACCATGAGTGTAATATTGAATTCCCTGACAGGAAAATGTTCTCTACCAATGGCAAGCCTGAGGAATCCAGTATCTTAGTGGAAATTACGCTTAGATGAGATGTGTTTTCAGACTTAGCTGCCATGCCTTTAAGATGTGCAGGCCTGTTTCTTGTTTGTTCTAAGGCTACTTTAACCAAACTGAAAAGGGGTTGTAATTTATTTCTATTTTAAGGCTCTCCCTCCTTGCCAGAAAAGTATGAAGAAGTTTTATCATGATGGTGAAAATATGCCTACCTACTAGTTTGTATAATTTTCAACCTGAACACATTGCTTCTTCAACCAGTATTCCACTAGTAATATCATGCTAGAATTAATTTTTAATATTCTCAGTCCACAGATTATGGACTTAGAAATCATTAATTAGAAATTTTCCAGAGATTATGGAATGAGCAGTTCTTCTGCGGTAGGGTGAAGTTGCAGGAGAAGGTGACAGTGGTGCTGGAAAGGACTGGTGTCCAAGTCCTCACCCTCTTCCCACTGACGGGATGTTCCCAGCTGAGCTGGCGTCCTGACCGTTGAGACCAGGGCTGAACAGCTGAGCAGATCAAGTGATTTGTGTAACTCCTGGTGGGTGGTGGAGGGAGAGACAGGCGTGAAAAGGGACCACTGAGATACTTTCCCAAGCTGTCAGCTGAGGTTGTGCTTTGGCCCTGTTTGGGGTCTAGGAGGACACTGTGTTACTCTCTGAAAGCAAAGAAAAAGTATTTTTAAGATTGTGGGGTTTTTTCCTAGACCACCTCTGCCTTGCTTAACAGCATAATGAAAATTCAAGGAGAGTGTTTCCCAGCCCAGTACTAGGCTAGCCAAGTAGAGACGGGCAGGTTAACCAAGACTGGGCAGGCACAAGTTTGCATCGATTTTGCTCCAGATGATGTAAAACTCACTAGGTGACTTGACTCCCAGGATTTTTCCTCTCTCAAACAGTAGAAATGAGAAGAATTAACAATGCCAGTCTCCTCTGGCATCTAAAGGGTTGTGACAAAATAAGGCCTTTCTGGTGTGCGATCTATTTGGAAAACCTAAAAGCAGAACTAGAGGAGAATTCAGATCCAGGAACTGCAAGGTTTTGTTTTATTTTGTTTTCTTTTTTGGGAGAAGGTTCAGGTAACGGTGCTTCAGAATTTGTCTTGGGTCTAAATGCTTTGAATTACCCGTTGTCTTGGACAGAGCACTGTAAATTCGTACTAGGAAGGAAGAGATCACGATCTTGGGCAAGTGATCTAAGGCTGTAACTAAAACATAAACTTTGAGGAAACAGTCTATTATCTATCTGAACCTATTGTTTTTGAAAGGAAGACCTCCTCATATGAACACCACGAAGTGCGAAAGGTGATATTGATAATCAGTAGGGAAGTGACGTGAAGAAAGTTCTTGTCAACTCTAGTGTTCCCATAAATGAAGTTTAACAAGATGACATAGTCATATTACAGAAGGTCTTGGATATTAAGCTTTCACTGTGCTTCAGTTGTAAAAGGTTTTATAGTGCTGTAAATTATATTATGCTCTGGACTTTGCTTTAGTATCTTAGAAACAGAGTAGAGGCGTGGGAGACATTTGATAGCTATGTATGTGTTCTGTAATCATAAATCACACGACTGTTAATGTTGATATAGGAACATTACAGTGTTTAAAACAACACCATGAACAAATACTTTTATATTCCATTGACTGTTGGTCTCTTGCTGGAATCCAGAAAAATGTGAATTAAAACAGGAACCATTTATTTCTTCTGACATATGTTATCTAAAAATGATTAAATCGTTCCATTAATTATCCAGATTAAGAAGACTATAAAAAAATCTACTGATGTTCATCAGTAAAGTCCTGCCCCGATATCAACATTTTTATTACTTACTTATTTGTACCAACTGGGTGTCTGGCCCTTGAGCTAAGCCCCAGCCCTTCGGTTAACTCAGAATTTACTCAGAAATGCGTGAAATCAGCTAACACTAGTAAATCCGATAGCTTTGTTATTCATTAAAGCTAATAGATGACCCATTATTAGGCCTGAGGGTGTGCAAGCCCACAGAAAGGCATAATTAGCTGCTGCTGTTAGTTGAAAGTACGTTCTCAATGCTAAGAAAGCTGGAAGGCTGGACATAAAGCAAAGACACTTCGTGTTTTCCTTTGTCTTAAGACAATTTGGCAGGATTATGCTGTATGTAAACATTTACAGTACAACAGTGTTTTGAAAAAATATTCTGCAGGGTCACTATAGCAACCTGCTTAGGAAATTGTAAATCTACTCAAGAATTACTGAAATCGAGGAGGGGGGTGGTGGTGGGGGGTGTGTGTGTTTGTGCACACGTGTGTGTGCGAGAGAGAAATTTTGCAAAGTTGCTGGGATATTGTTTGAGGCAGTTTGTAGATCCTATGGCAGGCCATAATGGGAAGGCAAAAAGCGTGCTGCTGTGAAGGCGCTTGAAGGCTCAGCCGGGAACCTACTGCAGCAGCCCAGATTCCTGCTTTATCTGGCATTTCTGCCTTCGGTGTTTCTTTCCCAGGGACGCTAAGGCTGCTTCGTGGCCGGCTGAGGGGGAAAGGCACAGAGGACTTTCGCATCAGCAGCCGGGCAATCCCGGCACACAGAGGAATACAGGAGCGGGTTCCCTTGCACCCTTACGGCACTGGAAATACAGCGGGGCTGCATAGCTGGATCGGTTGGTTGTTGCTCACGTGCGTCTCCACCGTCGTGCAAAGCCATGTGCCCTATTCGCTGAGCAACGTGTTCTGCTGTCGCTAAACTTCTCGAGCTCCAGTTTGGCAGCATATAGCAAAATACTTTCTGCTGGTGGGCTAGGTCCTCGGCTCCTTTCAAGAACTCTAAAGAAGGCACCGAGTGTCTTTTACAAATCTCGTAGGTGTCTGTCTTTAAGCTTAAATACCCCGTGCATGTCACCCTAGGCACATTTGGGCTCGTCCGTCATCAGCATCGTTGTTTTTATGAGCCAGAAGCAGCTTACAAGCGTCCGTGGCTCTAGTTCAGGCTGGTTGCTGTCGGTAAATGGGTGTGAGCTGCAGAGGTGGCCGTGGGTGCGGAGCGGCTCCGCAGCCCGGTGAGCGGCCCTGGGACGTGGGGCACGAGGCAGGAAAACCACTCCAGCTGTGTCATGTTAACGGGAATAAAATGTAAGGGAACATGTCGTTCTTCTCCGTATTTATTTGTGTTTCGGTGACAGCCTGAATACCGATTTAAATATGGCTCTACTGTAAGCACAATAGAAGCATATAAAAAGAGGCAAGCCTTACTTCGCTTCCAGCCTGCATGCGGGAAACAGCCAAAGGACGGAAATACTCGCCAGAGGAGCGGGGCTATCTCCCAGTCTGACGGCAAAATCTCCTGTCCTGCCAGGCCCGTCTGTCCTTCCAAACAGTTGGGATTCGTCAGAAATGATTGAAAGCAGAGGCACGCGGGATACGCCTAGCATGTCGTTTCCTCAGACCTACCAAAAAAATAGCTTTCCGTAGCGCAACTGCGCATACAGCTTTGCGAGGCCTGTTGTCAGAAGCATGTTTAAATGTGAGGTATTGAAGCATGAGGAAAATTTCAGCATAAAATGAAGCGTACTAAAAACATGAGTGTATTATTGTCTGTTTAGGATACAATTCCATTCTCCTTAAGCTCCCTGGGAATCGGTGGGGACTGTTTGTAGAGCAAAACACTGCTCAATACCGCTTTTTGCTGAGATTGGCAAGATCAGGCTCTTTTCTGCTTACTTGTAAGCAAAGCAATTAAAAGCAAATCCAGTGTCGACTGCCAGTGCTCCTCTCGAGAGTGGAGGAGAAGAGGAGGGAGGAAAAGGAGCAATGTGATTTCTCTCTCAAGGATGACCATTACCGCGTCTGTGCCATTGACCCATGGTGTATTGGCAGGTGATAACTAGAAAAGAGAACTGGGCAAATTTCCAACGAGTAGCTGTATAGTTGGTAGTAAAAATGCAATCTGGCTGCTGTGGCTGAAATAAATGGTCATTAGGACTGATTAAAGTCAGATTTAGGGTGATTCAAACAAGCTAAAAGGGGGAAACCACAGGCGGTTTCACATACTTTATTATATACTTGTGGAGTTATTTATATGATTCAGTCTAGTACAGTGAAAATGAGTATGTTTATAGATTGTAGTCGGCTTTGGGACAGTGCAGGTGATTTTTTTGATGGAAAAAATTCAGAATAAGATTTTAAAGCATTGGCTTTCTTTTATGGCTCTTGCACCAGTCAGCGATGCCGCAGGTTGCTTTTAAAGGTGCCTCTCTCACCTGGCATGAGGAGGTGCTCGTTTGGAAAATCGCTGTGGCTATTGTGCGGACTGGCTAGTACTGTAAGAAACTTCTAAGAAGATTTTGAGCTGATCGAAACAGGGTGTTTTGATTGACCAGAGCAAACTTGTAAAAATATTTTAAAACTATTAAAAACAGCGCAAACCAAAACTTTTGAGGATTGCCCGGATTCAGCAGAGCAATATATTTTGAAGTTTCAAAATGTTTACAGGGCAGGACAGATGTTTCCTAGTGGGATTTGTTTGTATAACTGTGAGCAGCAAATCAGCTCCCATATGCTAAGCTGGAGTAAATCTGTCATAAGTGACATCAAGATCAGGCTTACTGCATTACATTTATTTGCTTCAAACCTCTTTCTTTTTCTGTTGTGATACCAGTAGGAGTGTCTTGCATTTCTCTAATCTATTCTGTACCATTACCTTGATAGACTTTATGTAGCCTGTGTCAAGCTACGTGTATGTGCGCAAAAGTGTAAATTTATGGCTGCATTTATAGTATTAGGCAAGTATTTATTGGTTTTAAACACCATTAGTCTGGAAATCGACCAGAACTTTGACCTTTTTATGATGTGATTTACTGCCGTGAGCCTTCAAATTCCACGGACTCCATTTAAGCAAGTTTCAGGTCTTGGCAGGACAAAAACCTGAGCTGTCGCTGTCTTTAAGCCAGTGGAGTATTGCTTAATTGAGCAAGTAACTGCACTGTAGTGACCAGGGTGATCATTTAAAGGTGTAGGGGAAGCCCAGCTCTCCTGCTGGCTGGGGCTAATGGAGTGCAAGGAGGAACAGGAGGTGCCTGGCATAGTTGGGACACATCTTGATGGAGGGGCATCCTTCAGGAGCGCCCTTCTAGTTCATGTGAGAGGAGTGGACTTCTTCACAATTCGTACAAATAAGGGCTAAGGGGTCAGCGCCCTAATTTGTCACTGTGTAAACAAGAGATTCCAGGGATATTTGCCTTCGCTGTGCAAACAGGGAAGGCAGCTACCTTGCTCTTACTCGAGATCAAGTGAGTTTTGGAGAGAAATGTGGTTTCCTCAGACCCAGCGCTTGCTTGGTGTTGCAGTGAGTTTCTGACCAGTTCTGACTGTAGTAGTTTAAGAGGAGATCCCCTCTTGGCTTCTGGGGGCGGTGGGAGCCCCTCACTGATTTGGGAGCATGAGCCAGGGTGCAGGGCCATCGTGTGTCCTGCTCTCTGCTCTTCATGTCTGCTTTCCCATTGGGATGCTCCTGGGAGAAGGCGCTCCGGGGCAACCATCTCTGAAGCCTGCCATGCAAGTGGGGAGAGGGGCTACCTTCCTGCCTTTTCCCCTCGCTGCATCCCACTTCCCTCCCCTCTGGCAGTGTAGGCAGGAGGCTCAGATCCCCAGATTGCAGGCATTCAGTGGTCTGTGTCAGCTCAGGGGAGCTGTGAGAAGCTGCCTTTGTGGAACTCGTGTGCCTCTGTGCTTCCACTTAGACTCCAGTGGCTGTATTTTCGCCTGTCTGGAGCTTGGTCATCTCCCAGCCAAGGAAAATGCGCTTTGTCTGTGGGTTCTGCTGCTGTGTAACTGTTATGCTACCCTGTTCCCATGAGTCATTGTAGATGGTGGTGGTCTCCCTCATGTAGGAGTTGGCAGGGAAAGGCAAGGAGAATAGGGGCAGGCACAGGGCTCTGCTGCATGGTGAGACCACCCTAAGTACCGGCGTGGAGGTTTCCATCCCCTCTGCCACCCGCAAGCCAGGACCTCGCCATCGCCATCACCATCACAGTTAGTCGTGGCCCAACTCTGTCGATCAAGGTGTCTAAGCTGCCCAAATGATTTACCTGGCTCAGACACCTTGAAAAAAGTCAATGGAAAAGGAGTACTTTATCTCCTACCTCTGACAGACCCTCAGGTCATGTAAATCACTGCTGCTCTTTTCAAATCTGGTTATGTCAGCTGAGAGCCTAACCCCTGACAGCTGTACCAGCAATACTGTTGTGAAGAAAGTAAGTGATATAGGCGTATTAAGAGGCATATCTGCACGCAGAAGAGTTTAAAAATGGAATGATAATTCAAAATGAGGGTCTTTCAGATGGGCTCCTGCCTTGCATGGAGGAATATACTCAACAGGAGGTAGGGCCGCTCTGCTTAGTGCCCTGCTGGTGTGCCGAGGGATGCTGCAGCTCCCTCCCAGCCCCGGCACGGAGCCCGGCAGGCTCTGAGAGCGCCCGCGGGAAGGGCTGGGGCATGGTCCCTGCTGGCGCGGAGAATCAAGCAGATGCTTCATCTTCTTCTGCTCCAGCCAGTGCCATCCTTCTGTGAACATCCTCTGTGGTGTAGGGTTTGGCACAGTGCAGTGTTAGGTGTGAAGAAAAGTTGTGGATAGTCACATTTTATATCCAGTCGACATGGCACGCGCACTGATGCAGATACTTGTATATGGCACTGACAATGGTGAATTGATGTTTTTGCATTTCATTTGCACATATCATTTTACTGACCTTGGCTGTGAGGCACAAATCAATACTTGGCAGTTACCGTACAGAGATAAGAGGATATTATTCAGTTATGTTCAATTATTGCTGTAACACCGTACAGTTGATACAGAAATTAAAAAAAAAGGCACTTTACCTATCAAGCCAGTAGCAGTGTGATTTATGCTTTTATGACTTTTCTTCAGAAGAAATACATATGTTTTTGATGGAGACATGACCATTTGTAATGTAAAACTGCATTTTTATTTTGGTTTTTTTACTTTTCTTCATCTGTGAGTCTGCATTTTCTGAATTAATTAAAACTTTTTTGCTTTTGATTGAAGTGGGACATGATCAGCTCTGATTTTGCTTCTTGTTTGTCAATGTGTTCACAAAAAGCATTTGTGATGCTTTTAATGAGCCAGCCTTAAAAAAAAATGCATTTACTGCATTTGTTTCCCACTATTTCAGACTGCATGGTGTGAATGAGCACTTGTGGATGTGTACTTCTTTTCCCAGTCGAAATACTGGCAGTTCAGAGTAGTAGATGGACTCGCCTTTGACTCGGTGGTGTTTGTGCAATGTGCTGTCTGAAATATTAGCAGGCTGAATCTGCAATGTCAGGCAGAAAATGCCTGAACCAAAGTGACTTAAGAATAGGCTGTGAGTCAGGGCCGGCAGCTCTGGTTTCCATAATAGATACAATTAGGAGAAATACAGAATTTATTTATTTTTTTGAATAGGGTGTGGGGGGGACAGACAGGGGGGAACCCGTCAATTTGTGCGTCTGGATGCTAAATAGAAATGTTTATGAATGATTAGTTGAATTTGCTGATGCATTCATTAGAGAACCCCCCATCAGCGGCTGGGAAAGTGAGAGGAGCTGTGAACAGAGAACAAGAGGCAGCTCATAAAGGCAAGTGAGACTGAACGGCAGCCAAGGGAGAGGAGTAATCGGCAGGGCAGCGCAGAGGCGCTGGGCGAGGACCATGCTGACATGCTGCCGCTCCGTTTTTTTTCCCCCCCTCTCTTCGGAGGCCCATCAAGCGACTCCCCTTTTGTGCTAATCTGAGCAAGCAAAAAAAGTTTGCTTAATTAAAAGCCTGTCTTTTCTTCCTTCTCTAAAGGAGCTGGAGGAAAATAGCATGCTCTTCTGAGGGAGAGGGAGGGCTGGGAACGCCTGGTCGGGTCTCACCCCGACAATCCCGCTCACTGTTAAGAAGTAGGACAGTGAGTCAGTTCATTCAAGTGGATGCTGTTTATTCAATGGGACATTCTTCCTGTAAAACTCCTAATAAAACCAATGCCTCGCCTACGCAGTGGGGAAGGGGAAAGCGTTTTGTGCACAGACTATTTACAGACGCTTTCTGGAGAAAAAGGTGAGAAGAAGAAAGGAGGAAAGGAAAAGGAAAGTAAGGTGCAGAGCTATAAACACGTTCCGGAGTAAACCAGGGCCGGTGCAGCCTAGTCCGTCACCTTTTCCTTCATATATCCTGCTCCTAAGCTGTTATAATAAACTTTGCCTACTAAAAACAAGCAGTTTGCTGGAGCTTTCAAAACGATTGCTTTGCTCTGGTTATTTGCAGAGTACAGACGGGTGCCTGAAGCTTTTATTCCTGATGAGAACTACAGATGCTGGCCATCTTACCATCATAAGGGCTGCCTCCTCTCCGTGTTTGACGTCAACGAAGCCATCGAGATCTGTGACAGCTACTCCCAGTGCAAAGCTTTCGTCTTAACTAACCAGACGACTTGGACAGGTAGGTCACAGATTCCATGCAGCAGAAGCAGCAGCTGAGTCCTGTATTCTGGCTGCTTTCAGTGTTTTAATGCAGTTCGGGGAGTGTGCTGGGCTCGGCTGTGGGAGCCACCGGCAGCAGCAGCTAGAAGCGGGATAGTTTCTGAAGCTCCAGCTGAGTCAGTTTTGGTTTTGCTGGGGCTTCTCTTTGCCAGCTGTTGGCAGAGCAGGAACCTGCAGGCAGACTCAGAGGAGCTGGCACCAGAGGGCTACAGCACGTGGACCACAGGTCTCCAAACCGTGGGGTCTGAAATTTTATTTTAAAACACAGCAGCAGAAACAACAACAAAAGCCTGTGACCTGTTTCCGCAGTTAAATGTGCAGGACATGGTCCAACATCTGGATTTAAATAAATCTTTCCAATCCATATGGTTGTTGCGGTTTGACACGAAACCAAACAGGTTCTCCTGTGTGTCTAGCGGGGACTTCCTGGCTGGTGTCAGACATGCCCCACCGCTGGTGGGAACGCTGTGCTTCTGGCAGTAGGGCTTTGGCTAAAGGACAACAAGGAGGGTGGGTTTAAGACCAGGTAGAAGGAGAAGTAGAACTTCCAGGGGAAAATCCCACTTGCTACTACAACTCATTTGCCTGTCTAACGGAATACTCTCGTTGAAAAGAGCAGTACGTTTTCCAAAAGGTCTGTGGGTCTGGCAGTCCCAGTGTGGTCCCCCTGAAGGCAGGCAGTCGGTGCCGATTGACATCAAGCAGAGAATTGGCGCTGGCTCGCTGCTTCTGCCCCAGACTTGTGCCTGTTTCAGGCGCAACTCCAGAGCAGTCGGAGAAACAGAAACGTTACAAGTCTCAGCTGAGGATTTCTGGTCGCTGTGGCTCCAGAGTGGCTGAGGGGTTCAAAGAGCTGAACGCTGCAGCCGGCTCCCAACCTCGTGTCCCTTCCCCGGGTCCCTGGGGAGCTGCCCGCCCCACCAGCTCTGCTTGCGGTGTTCCCCTGCGCACACCGCACCCCTTGCAGGGTAAAGAAAAAAGACATGTGTGTGCCCGTAAGGTGCAGGGGACCAAACCCATGTTCTTTTATAATCTTCCCCCAGGATAAAACCTCCACTGAAGTCAGGATGAGTTTTTCTTCTGTGTGTCAAGTCCACGCACACAGGGCTGTTTTCTTGCCTGCAATTGCCATTTTCTGCTAGGGCCAGGTCAGCTCCCCTGCGCCTGTCTTTGAGCGGAAGGGTGGCTGATGCCAGCCAGACCTAGGGAAAGCTCATTGAAGTCCCTGCTCCGCCATAGGCGTTAGTGTGGTAAGTTATTTATAGAATCATAGAATCACTTGGGTTGGAAGAGACCTTCAAGGTCATCAAGTCCAACCATAAACCTATGCCAAAACCACCCCTAAACCATGTCCCTCAGCACCACGTCTGCCTGTCTTTTAAATACCTCCAGGGACGGCGATTCCACCACCTCCCTGGGCAGCCTGTTCCAATGCCTGATAACCCTTTCGGTAAAGAAGTTTTTCCTAATATCCAACCTAAACCTCCCCTGGTACAACTTGAGGCCATTTCCTCTTGTCCTATCGCTTGTTTAGGCTCTGAGGCTCAGTTTTCTGTCTGTATGTCTGCCATCACAACATGTCTTAATCTCAAAATCGAAACTTACCCTGTGCATGGTTGGGTGCTTTTGTTGTGCTTAGCTGAGCGACATAAATATACCTCAAAAGCCAGGTTTATATACATGTCTGTTTCTCAGGGCAGGTCCCGAGTTCTGAAAGCATCACAAATGAGTAGAAACTTTAGACAGCTCATACGTTTCAGAGTAGTTGGCATTATACAGCTATGGCTTTCTGTATTTCTTGTACTTCTGAGAGTTGTGAACAGAGGCTCCCGTGGAACCTAGAAAAAATGAATTTATATTAACCTTGCCTCTGGCTAACCAGTGACTACTAGGTCATCATGTCAGACTACCTATAGTCAAACCTTTGAAGTTAAATAATATACTAAAAAAGTAATTATTATGGCACAGGGAAGTTCTTAGGAAGTTTGGAGCAGCTCCTGTCTCAGGTTGTAATGTTAAAAGCAAATGAGACATAGTAGCAATATTTCTAGTCTTATTTATCATTCTCTTTACTGTGTTGTTCCTGATGCCTGAGCGCTCGGGTCCCTGAAATCTTCAGCATGGAAATTTGCTCAGTAGTTGAGGCTTCCCATTCGCCGTGTGATACTTTTTATGAAAATAGTGTTATGGGAGCCCCCTAGAGAGGCAGGCTGGGAGTAAATGGCATTCGGTTTTCTGAGGTTAAAGAGAGGGAAAGGCAGAGGTTGAAGAGATGCAAAAAGTATGTCTGTGGGCTCTGCTCCAAGGAAGGGCAATGACAGTGGGGTCCATGGGACGGCAGGTACCCAGCGAGCAGGGATGTGAGCAGGATGCCAGGTCAGTAAGGGTGGGGAGATAGCGGAGCTGTGCTGCGGCACCCACAGACACCGCGGAGTGAAACCTCACCAAACTGAGCCGGCGCTGGCCTGGGATGTGGGCGGCAGGTGCCTTACACTGCCCAGGCTGTTACCGCTTGCTGGTGGTTTTCCTATGAGGCGTGGAAACCCTCTTCCAGCTTGTTTGAAACCCCGAGCTACAAAAGAGCTATTTCAGAGAAAGTCGTGTTTAATGTACATGGCACCGATGGGTTTTGCAAAGATTCAAGCGTGCAAAGATGATCCTCCTCCTGTACAAGCAAATGAATGCCCCGAACCCAAGCCTGTTTTTATCAGTGGGAGAGTCTTTAAAAACTTTTTTAAAAATCATGTGTTTTAAAATCTTCAGACCTTTCCTTTGTTTACCGTGTTACCTGTATGCAGCTGTATCTTGACCATAATTACATAAAAATACACTGAGAGCAGAGGAGATTCGGTGTCATTCAGTATAGATGAAAGCATTTCAGTTTTACACCAGGCGAAGTTAAGAGTTTGTTCTCAGGTTGCCCAAGAAATGCATAGGTTGAAGAAGAATATGAAATGTCAATGTTTTAAAGTTTGCAACCTTTTGCTTATCACTTCTCAATAATTTTTTTCCTTCCTTCCTTTCCGCCCTCCTTCCCCCTCCCTTTTCCTGTTTGGTGCAGGTCGGCAGCTTGTCTTCTTCAAGATGGCCTCAAATCGTATCGTGCCTGATCCTGACAAGATAACATATGTGAAGGTGACGGACTGACACCTGAAGTGGCTCAGTCTGACGCGTGAGTGACAAGAGCTGTTTGTGTATAAATATAGGCAGCTGTTAGGTGTAAGGTGGCTGTGGCCGTAAAGATAATTGCACTATTACTCATTCTAATCTATAGAGTGCTAAACAAAACTTTAAAGAAATAACCTGCATGACCAGGATGAATGTGCAATAAAACAACATTTTTGAAAATGTGATTTAAGAAAACCAAACCAAAACAAAGCAAAATACAAGATATGAGACACTGTTAGGGTTTAATTTTGGTTATAAATCAGCTGGCAGCTCTGGCTTTTCTAACCAAGGTTAGCATAATGTTTCTGATCTGTGCATGTGTGCGCAGGGATGAAAGTTGATCATTTCTATGGGAAGTCTGTATCCTCCGTGCTGATATTTATTTGGGCACGTACAATCACAACAGAGTAACTGAAGCATATCAGTTTGTAAACTGAACGGCAAACGTTACTGAAGACAATCAGCATTTGTGTTAAAGCTATCAAATATGCAATGCCGGCGTATTTGTCAAAAGGAAGGAATTGGTTATGTCCAGAATTGCAAGACTGTAGCTAATTTTCATTTTTGCTTCCAATGTTATCATAAAGTTTCATTTTTAATTTAAAAGAGCCATTTTGTAGGTCTAGCAAATCACATAAGCATATGAATAGTCCCACTGAAAGGGTAGGGGCTTACCCGAGTGCTTTGCTGAATAGGGATAGGCCTAAGCATATGCTTACAATTAAGCCTGTGCTTAAGACTTTTGTTGAATCGAGTTTGAATTGTTCAGGAAGCCACATCTTTGACAGACTGGCAAGCAATCCAGCTGGTGGAACAGTACTAGTTTAATGACTATCTTGCAGTTGTGCGTATTTATTATCATCAAATCCTTGGTTTTCTAAGGCACCGCTTGCTAATTCTTAGAGTGAATGAAGTAAATGACCTTAATAATGTCAAATGAATGCTAGCCTTAATTCTATATAAAATGCGTTTTACAGGCATGGTGTGTCTAGAGAATTTGCTTTCAGTGAAAGCAATAAAGTAAATGCTAAAGTGACCAATGTCATACTGTTTTGTAGTTTGTACAGTCAGGAAAAAAAAATGTGCTTTTGTTTCTCAAATATTTTATTTTTGTAAAAAAAAGAAAAATAAAAGATAAATACAATTTCTTTCATACTCGCTTTTTTTTGTGTGTTGCAAATAAATGCCTACGTCCAGTGAAGACTTAGATATAATGTATTCTATGTAAACTTAAGGCTGTGATATTTTTTCCAGGAAGGAAGTGAGGTTGTTCCAGTGGCCCCAGTGAGGAGCGTCTCTCTGGGGGTACACGGTGGTTTTGTCTGTGTGGTTGCTCGTCACAAAGCAAGCGGCCATTAGAAGACAAGGCTTGAGCAGACTTCCGTTCTCTAGTTTGAGTCATATCAGTACCATTCTTTTAACATTTGGAAGGGATGAGGATGACAGCAGAACCTGAAGGAATTCCTCATCGGGCTAAATGGTGGTTTTTCTTGCTGCGCTTTACAAAGGAGGGTGTGCGAAGGAGAGCAGGACAGCCAGGGAAGCTGGGCAGAAGTGCTCATAGCCTGTGTGACTACGCAGGAGAGATGGTGACACCGTCGGCAGCGGGTCTCGTCTCACCACGGTTTCTCTAAGGTCACCGATACCCTAACGACTTCTGGCAATTGACTGAAATGACATGCTGTAATGGCTGTAACTCACAAATTATCAAACTCCCAGCCGTAATAGCTCAGCTGATTGTGTCGCCGTGCACTTAGGAACCCATCAATCATGCTGTGGTAATAAACAAACACTACAGATTCTTTTAAAATTGCTACATAAATCATGCCAACACATACTGCACAGTTCATTGAAGTGATATGGGTTGTTGGCACGGGGGTGCTGGTATGTATTTTGAAAGTCTTTAACCTCCCATGATTGCCTTGCCATTAAGCGCTGTACACCACTCCAAAAATACTCAGTGCTTAAAAACAATGTGAACAGTTAAATTCTTTAGTTGCATTCCTAGGTAAAATATATCAACATTTAAAAGAAAAAAAGAAAAAAAGAAAAAAAAAGAGAAATATATCCAGCGTAATTCTTTAATGTTGTAGTCAGGTAACTTAGGATAATTTCATTCCATCGCTTTCCGCACACCGGAAAAAAATGCTTCTTAAGTCAGGAATTGTTTATCCCTGGAATTAAACAAACTTGCCAAATCAATTTACATCAGCTTTTGCAAACAGAGATCAAGTAAGCAAGAAAGAAACGTAGCCACGAGCCAAGAAGCTGGATTCTAAATTTCAGTGGTAATCAACTTTATACAGGCAGTTTTATAACCGTTTGAAAGTAAGGCTTTCCAGTGGAAATGCTGATTAAAATCTTTTATTAAAGAGAGGCATGATACTACAATAAGTGAATTTAATAGCTGTAATAAGCACTGGTAAAAGCTGTATTTATGGGGAGAAAGTGTCTTTGGCAGCAGTGGGTCCAATTCAGCAAAGTGCCTGCCTGGCTCTGAGAAGCCACGGAGGAGGAGGAGGAGGAAGCAGGGCACAAAGTGAGCTGGCAGGTCTGGGCCAGTCAGCCTGGGAGCTGCTCCTTGTTTGTGGAAAAGGCATCTCTATCTCTTTTTCCCCTAACATTTTGACTGCTTTATACATTTCCTTGCTTCCTCAAGCCACAAGGTAGAAATATGAAAGAAGACACCCACAGGGCTTTAAGCGACTGATGCCTGCATGCGCGCATGCACGGGTATGTATGTGTATACCTAAATACATATGTGCCACGCTCAGCAGGGAGAGCTTATTTCCTCAGTGAAAAACCAACTGGCTGTGCACAAAATGAAGTGCTACACAGGATGTTGAGTTCATCTGGAGAAGTGAGAGCTGCGTGAAATGATGGGTGCTGTGGCTCTGCAAGGGGCTGTGCTGAGCATTCGGGTCTGTCTAGCACAGCAATGCCCCGGCCGGGCTGCGGCTCGGAGCCTCTCCAGGAGCTGCCCTCTGTCTCCATGATGGTGTGGTGAAGGGGAGACGCTAGCCCTACCACTGGGAACAGACTTCAGGCAATATAGCGAGCACTGCTCAGCTATCACCTCTGGCCCAATATCCCAAGGGATGTAGTGGAGACACACTGAGACCTTTGGTCTTTGCTTAGACCAAAGTAAAAATACGTTCTTCTATTTTTTCTCTTGTCTTGACTGAGCCTACTGTTTTCTCTCTGGTCATTTTTCAAAGCTTTCTTCCCCAACTTCAATGCATCTTTTTAAGTGGAAAGCTGAGGTCTCCTATATTCAGCTCCAGAAACAGGTTGTTACAACTCGCATCACATCTAAGAGGAATCTGTGGTGAAATTAGTGGTATCACCATGCATATTTATCACCCCAGGGAGAAGCCTGCAAACAAGTGGGCCTTGTTGCCGGCTGAAGAGCTCGGCTATGTTCGCATAGAGAGTGAAGGGGGTTGAATGAGTAGTGAGACACTGACAAAGAATCTCAGAGAGATGTTCTTCCAACATGAGCTAAAGGAGTTTAGGGTAAGTATAACATGCTTTGCCCTGCCTCTCCTGGCTTTGCTGAGGCATTTTGCTTAGTACTTCTGCCAGCCATGACCACTGAGTTTGCCGTAAGATTTGTGAGAAGGATGGCAGAGTGGGGAGCAGGGAGGGCAGCAGCTCGGAGTGAAGGTAGGTCTTCCTATTGCCAGTTACTGTATGTGGTGCGGTAACCACTGGGGACCACTGTCCTGGAGCAGGACCTGACCATGGTAGGTGCACAGTGAAGACCTTGTCCCTGCCTCTGAAATTCACCTTACCACCTTGTACCACAGCTCATGATAAGTCCATGCAGCCTTCTGTTTATACCAGGTGAGCAAAGGAGTAGACTTGGTGACTAATCAGTCGGTCACAGACAAGCATCCCGAGAAACATAGCTACTCACGTGGGCTCTCTGCTGCGGTTACGGAGAGCAGATCCCCGGCAGCTGCCTGCGTGACTGTCCTGCACTGCTCCTCTGCCACAGCCCGCTGTAGCCTGGGGACATGTGGGAGGCCTGCCTCAGGAGGAGAATTGCAGAGAGGCAAAATATATACCGTTATTCCACTTCTACTGGTGGATGGGAGGTGCTGACCCTATTAATGTTTATAAGGCCCTGTGCCTTCATGCACTGTTGCTATTTCCAGAAAAAAAAGACACTTTTGTTGATAATAATTTAGATTGAGCAAATGATTTAGAGGACTTGTAATTCAAAGCATATGGAAGGTGACAGCAAGTGTTCAGAGATCATGTTATGTTGCCTGTCAGAAAGAAATATATGAATACAGGGATGTTCAAACTTTGGTAGGGAGGCCCTTATCTTGTATTCTTTAGCACTAAATTCTTTGAAGACTAACTAATACCTACTACCAGAGGAGGGGTGGGGTGGGGGGTGGGGCTGGAAAGGAAAAATGAAGAGGCAAAACTTCACAAGTTGTTCTAGGAAAAGATATCCCTACCTTTTTGGCCAAAATATGAAACACCGTTGAAAGAAGTCAAACAGATCTGGGTTGAAGAGACTCAAGTGAAGTTTTCATCAATCAACTGCAGAAAGAAGAAAATGGGTCTCAAAGAAAAGGAAGATTTGTGAAAAGCAGGCAGTATATAAAGACTTTACGATCACAGTCTGCTTAATGTTTTTTTTGAGATGTGATCATCTGATCCCTTTTTTCAAAAAAGCTTTTTTTCTTTTCTGTCCATCAGTTTTAAGCAGGAGGGAGACACATCGGGCTGACTTGGGTTGGCTGCCTCTGAGAGCTCCCAGGGCATGTATGGTCCATATCCATCCTTCCGCACAGGCATGGACCTTGGCATTTTAACTCTAACGAGTAAGTTGCTTGCCAGTCAGTACAAGTAATTATTTCAAGTTGACATGAGTGCTTTTAAGACCTGCATTTTAAAAATATGAAGGAAACAAAACGTTCTATCTCTTCCCTTTGTAGCTGCATGCAGTCAACAATTGCCTTTGTATAATAGGTGCCCCATTTCTTCATGCAAACTGAGGGGAAATATAATTCAGTGGGAGCCACCCTCATTATGAAACTCTCTCTGATGTCCAGCCAGAGGGCAAACAACACATTTATTAGAAATTGTGGCTTGTAAACAAAAAAATCCCTGCTAACCACAGTTTTTCAGCAAATGACTGTTAGGCTGAGAAGGAAGACTAAACTATCTGGTGGCTACTTGAAATGGTAAAGCCAGAGTCTGATCTTACTTAGCTTGATTTTACCAGTGTAATTCAGTTAATCCTTGATTTATGTTCACACAAACCAGAATCAGACTGTTAGATTTTAAAGCAGCTATGAAGGAGGAGCTGAATAAAACCTGCCTCTTGGACCTAAATGCTTGGACCACGCTAAGTGAAGAAAAATACACTGATTGTCCTATCTATGTGTGTGTGCGAGAGAGATAGAGAGCGTGCGCATGTGTGTAGGTTCCTATGAGAGTTAAACAATGACAACATGAAGAGTTACCTTACTTTAAGACTGAAGTTTTAGCAAGACACAGCAAATTAAAGACACCCTATTTAATAAATAATCTCAGGAAAGGACTACCAATTCTACACATTTACACTCACTGTTTAACAGGTATAACACCATTCTTATTTATCACTTTTCTGATGACTTCAAGTATGCCCTAAGAACTATTTCCAGTTTTCAATATTACAAGTACCTGGCATGTATGAAGATAATGGTACAAATTGGTATTTACGAATTGCAGCTTTCTATAAATACAGCAGAAGGAATGCTGAGCAGCCAGTCCAACAAACAGATGAGCAGGGGCACAGTGGCACTTTTAGAAGTGGGTGTACTTAATGTTTTATACAAGACCTTGGCTTTCTGCAAGTTCGCGACCTATTAAAAGCGTTATAGGACTTACTAGCAGGTCTAACGTCATTCTTGGACACAAGCTGTTGATCAGCATGAACGCCACTATTTCTACATGTTTTACAATCTTGTCTTTTAGTCCCCAAGAGTAACAAACCCAAAGCCTGTTTGAAGAACGGAAACACTTCAACTAAATGTCAGGTTTTCATCTGTATATGGCTCTGATTTCTGATTCATTATATAATTTAGATAAAAGACAGCTCTTAAGCAGAGAGAATGTTGCAGAGGCAAAATATGATGCCCATTTTGTTGGATGGGCATTGAATTTGCAAACAGACTCTGCACAGTCTACCTGCAGAATTGAAAAGTTGAATGACTAGACTGTGGGTCAAGGTGGCAGATGTGAAAAGAAATCATCATTTTGCTGCCTTATATTGCAACATATGCTCCAAGACCTATAATTATTCTGATATACAGTCCCAGAACTGTGTGTTTATATGGGAACAATCTCCTCTTTGCCTTGTTTTACCAACTATTAAAAAGTATGAATAAAAGAAAACTCTCTAAGTGTAATAACAATCTTGCAATTCAGAAACCACTGTAGTTGTGGTGCAACTGATTCTGCACAGATTCTTTGTAGTAACAGTCAAGGAGCAAGAGTAGATGACTAAAATTAGCAGTAATTCCAAAATCGCTGTTGATGCTAAACAAAAATATCACAGAATGGCAAACATATCTCATTCTAAAAGTGATAGGAAAAGGACATGAGAACTATATAGTAAAAAAGGTGTAGGAAAAAACAGAGATACCATTTATATAATAAATATTTGTGTAATTTGGTGGGGGGGAAAAACAAATATACAGTACCAGAAATTCCACCCTAAATCTCAGCAACAAATTAACTCTTCCATCTCTGAAGTCACCAGCCCATGTAATATCAGTTCTCAGTCTCTTCAGTACCTTTTGCAATTTATTTCTGTCCAAATTTCGGTCTTCCGGTTGTAGCTCAGAGGTGGGGGACTCTGTGTGCAACAGAAGGAAATTGCAGCAATGTAGTGACTGCTCAGCTAATCTTGGTTCTTGCTTCATGTTGCAATTCCCTCACCAAAATTGCACAGAACATGCCTTCAGCTTGCTTGGAATAAATTCCTAATAAAAATTACTATGGACTGCTGACAAAAGTGCCCTTTTTCCTATGATGAGATAGAGCACCCTCCAATGCCATCTAGTGATGCTGATAGAATCTTATTCAAAAACCCTGATCTTGTGCATTCCAAATAACTTTTATGCATGTGTATACTATGATCCTTATGCTTTTGTAGCAAACCCAGAACAATTTTTTCTTCAACTCATTTCAGCAGTGTTTAGTAAATTAATCAGTTAATTTCCTATACTATTAGTATTTTGCATTTTTGTTCCTTCCGAATAGTTTGGCGATGTAAGAGGCCACTGAATGTGCTTCAGCTGTCACATGGGAAGGCAAGTTACTTGGTTCCATATTCCATGTTGAATGCCCTTAATTCAAATTCTACTGCAGGACCATGTGAAGCTGGCTATTCAGTACCTTCCAAGGGACACGCATCTCACTTTAAAGCAGAGCTCCAAATGCATAATCCTACAGAAAAATACCAATAATTAAAGAACTGCACATTATTTTTTGTAGCAAACCAAATATGAATGGCATCAAATTTCTGTTGCCATGTCTTCTTGGGGCTGTTGAGGCTGATAAGATTTCATACAGCCATAGAAAATCTGGGGAAGGGAACACAGAGGGGATGAAGGAAGGAATGGCAAATTTGCTGTGCTTAATGTATTGGACACCATCTGTGTTTTATTCAAATAGGGTTATATATTTTGTGAAAATAAAAACCAGCCTCATGAGTCAGTGTGTGCAAGGCAGTCACTTGAATATCTATAATGGGAAACATGTTTTAGGTTGGAAGTTGCAAAGGGAAGTCAAATGTTTGAAGTGTCAAAGTTGGAAAAATATAAAATACGCCTGACACCGTAGCTATTGAAGCCAAAATGAATAAATCACCATCTCAGGAAAGAAAACCCCACCAAGCTCTTGGCTATAACCTTCATTTTCCTACAATCAAATAAAATTACATACAACCTGATAATTTAACCAGACTTGTCAATAAGAATGGATGGCTTCAGCAGACACTATCACTTCATGCTTCAGTGTAGACTTCAGAAGCATCCAGTATATTATCCAAGAAATAAATTCAATGTCAAACTTTTCTCTTTAAGTTGATAGATAGAAGAACCTTACGCAGTGGAGCTGATGTAAAATATGTCATATTGCAGAACACTAGAGAAAAATGAAATTAATGCCAGCTCAGTAGTTTATTCCCTATGTCCAGCTTTTCCTGACCAGTTATACAAGAAGTATTTTAGTATCTTTCTAAGTAGGGCAAGCATGACTTCCAAGAAGGAATTTGAGAGAAACTTTGAGGTTACAATAACAGGAGCCTGAGTTTACACTCCAATTCCTGTTACAGTCTTGATATTGATTCTGGTCAAGTTTTAAGCCATTTTCTCTTCATGTTAGGCTCAATGTCATAAATGTGATTTGCAAACATAATAGTACCTATTTGTGCTTGTCTGGGGAAAGTTATCAGGACACTGGGTCAGAATTAAAGGGAACGCAGGAGCAGGTGACGTTGCAGTGGGGGTCTGCAGGATGATGAAGCAGATGAGGCCCTCTATAGGAGTGGCATCACATTCACAGGTCCTGGTCCTCATGGAGGACTTCAACCACCCCAATATCTGTTGGAGGGACAACGCAGCAGGGAACAAGCAATCAGGAAGTTCGTGGAAGGTGTCAATGGCAAGTTCCTTCTCCAAGTGGTAGAGGAGACAATGAGGAGAGGTGCTATGCTGGACCTTGACCTTAGCAACAAGGAGGGGCTAGTGGGGAATGTCAAGCTCAAGGGTAGCCTTGCTGCAGTCATCATGAAATGGTAGAGCTCAGTGTCCTTAGGGCAGCAAGGAGGGTGTGCAGCAATCTCACTACCCTGGACCTCAGGAAAGCAGACTTCAGCCTCTTGAGAGATCTGCTTGGTAGGGTTCTGTGGCATAAAGCACTGGAGTGGAGAGGGGCCCAAGGAATCTGAGTAGTATTCAAGGATCACCTCCTGCAAGCTCAGGAGTGATGTATCCCAACAAAGATGTCAGGCAAAAAACCCCGAAGGCCTGCATGGATGCACAAGAAACTCCTGGACACACTCAAAAGCAGAAATGAGGCCTACAGAGCCTAGAAGCAAGGACAGGCAGCCTGGACAGAATACAGAGAAACTGTCCAAGCAGCCAGGGACCATGTTAGGCAAGCTAATGCCCAAGTAGAATTAAATCTGGCCAGAGATATCAAGGATAGCAAGAAAAAATTCTCTATGTCAATAATAAAAGGAAGACTAGGGAAGATGTGGGCCCTCTCCAGAAGGAAACAGGAGACCTGGTCACCCAGGATATGGAGAAGGCTGAGGTACTCAATGACTTTTTTCCTTGGTCTTCATCAACAAGGGCTCTAGCCACACTGCCCAAGTCACAGAAGGCAAAGACAGGGGCTATGAGAATGAAGAACCACCCACTGTAGGTAAAGATCAAGTACAAGACCATCTAAGGAACCTGAAAGTACGCGAGTCCATGGGGCATGATGAAATCCATCTGCAGGTCCTGAAGGAGCGGATGGATGAAGAGTCTAAGCCACTTTCCATTATATTTGAAAAGTTGTGGTAGTCCGTTCAAGTTCCCACTGACTGGAAAAGGGGAATGGTAAACCCCATTTTCAAAAAGGGAAAAAAAGAAGACCTGGGGAACTACAGGCTGGTCAGTGTAGCCTCTGTGCCTGGCAAGATCATGGAGCAGATCACGGCCAGGTTGGGTGAGGCTTTGAGCAACCTGGTCTAGTGGTAGGTGTCCTTGCCCATGGCAGAGGGGTTTAGACTAGCTGATCTTTAAGGTGCTTTCCAACCTAAACCATTCTATGGTGTTTTCTGGCTTTGTCTGCATCAAGGTTTTGTTTATAACAAATGAAGTAGCCTGATGGAGAGATGAGAACACTGCCTTTTTAGCTGCAACTTGACATGCAATAATTTGGGCAAACTGAGGACTTTCATTTACTGTTTAAGATGCATACGTACCTATTTATTTATTTGTCAGAAGGGAACAGTCCCTGGAAATTGCAAATCAAAATAACACCTCATTTTTATTTGCTGAAAATAACCTCGCTGGCCTTTTGCTTGCTAAAAATATGTTAGCTGGTCTAAAGCCTCTGCTGTGTGTAACCTGAGCTGAATGCACCAGTGAGGGAAAGAGTGACTGGGACTGGATTTGGCATCCCAAAAGCTCTCTTTCACTCTGGGGCTGGGTACGTGTTGCAAAAGACTTTTCTTACCTATTTGGGCTCTGTACAGGTCTCAGAGGACCGTAGTCCCCCTGGAGAGCTGTCAGAGTACTCCACCTCCTCTGTCCTCTCTAATTTCCTTCTCTTTCCCAGCTGTGACCCACAGCAAGCAGCGCAGGTTCTTGGTCATGGTTTTATACTGTGAGAACACCCCAGCTTCACCACGTAAATTATGTTTAGAGGTAAGCCAGGCTTCTCCAGAATGGTGCCAGGTAAGCAAACTGGGGCAGATGACAAACTCCAGTACCTTCCCCCACACTGAAGCAGCAATTAGCTTTCAAAAGATCCTGTTGGTTTTCAAAGGATCGTGTGAAGATAGGTATCCTTTATCACTATCAAGAATAGCAAAACTGCAGTCACACTGAGAGTCTGTCAACCAGGCAACTTTCATCTGCTCCAAAATGCCCCTGATGGGTCTGACCAAAAAGCCAGTCACCCTGTCTGCGATGTCTGACAGTGGCTAGCAACTGACCCTGAAGGAAAGAAGTACGGACTTGACCCTTCTTCTTACACTCTCCTCCTCACTGCCAAGCAGCAGTTCAGCATTTACATGAGTTTAAATTATTAAACCAACTCCAGTCATTATCTACAAAAGTGTGATATCACTTGTCTTGGCAGCTGTGGCAGGACCAATATCTCCTACTTTGAAAATAAACTCCTCAGCTTTGGCTTGGTGCATATACAGCAGCAGGAAATTGTTATTCTGTAACTGACTGCTTTTCTATTGACATGATATCTTAATTAAATCTACAAATGGAACACGTCTTTGGTGTTTTCAGTAATATTTTTTTCCTCTGTGAATTACTTCCAATTATTTGTTTGTTCATCAGCCAGAAATGCGGTCCAAGGAGAGTTGGAAACAATGCTCGGCTTAGAATCTTGGTATTAGCACATATAGTCCACATAAGGCCATTAAAAACACATATTCAGCAAAACCTCGGTCTCCACAAAGAAGGTAGGGCTTTTCACCATCCTTGAAAACTAACGTAAATCTCTAGGAGAAGATGAAATTGCTAGGTGTAGAATGGAATTTCTTATCATTCACCTCTTGAACAGTTAGTTGGGAAAGTTTCTTAAAGCACCTTGGCTGATGGAACTATAAAACATGCAATACTGCATTTTTTTTTGACATATATTACTATTATATAGATCTGGACTAAACAGAAAGTTTCTGCTTTTTCTGGATATAGCTTGTAAAAACGACTGATGCAGATTCAGTGCTATCTGATCCTGTAGTGCAGCATCTCCATTCTCAGTTGCTGAGTTCTAGTCCAAAATAACCTTATTGAATGAATGGATTATAGGTTGAACTAATTCAGGAATTATGGTTAGGTAACTGAACACTGAATTTGGGCTATTAACTTTAGATGACTGTGTGGATATGAAATATCTAATGTGTCTATTGTTTTACAACATTGCTGTTAAATTCACTGCTTGGAATGCAAGTTTTAAAGCATGTCCAAAATCTCTCTTTTGAGGTCCCCTGTTAATCAAATGTACTTACTGGAAGACATTTATATGCATGAAATCGTTATTGTTTTCCAATCTCCGATTGCACTTAATGTGATAAACTTGAAAAGCCCAGTGATCAAAGGTATTAATTACTCTGTTTCATACACTGAATACCTCTGCTGTAAATGAACATAAGAGATCTGATCCTCTTCTCAATCTGCATGAAGATTTTATGAATGATTCTTTATCTCCATCTGTCTAAATTTCAAAGATACAGTTATCCAGCTTTCTGGTAATTGTAGAAGACTACGAAGAAAAAAAATACAAATGGCTAATGAGTTGGAAAAGCTGAGATTCCTCTACTCTTGAGAACAACGCGTGTCCTATCTCCTAAACCAGAAAAATGTGTGAGAAAACCTGCAGGAGTGCAGAGCACAAAGGAGGAGAGAGAGAAGTCTGCCTATTTTCCCTAAACTGTTATGTTCACTCATGGGACTCAACTCAAAAAGCTTACTGCTGTCACGTGAGGTGCATGAGAGGCAAAGGAGGCTTAGAACATTTACATTATAGTTCCTTTAACTTGCCTTTCTTCGCCTTTTGGTTTCTTCCTCTATCATGTTACACTATCATTCATATATAACAGTTGTATTTACCGAAGGCTTAAACCGATTTTGCCATAAAAAGGTCAAATTCCCACTGCCAACAAATCCTTTCTGCGCTGGGCTGCAAAATGAGGGCTCCTCATGCAGCCATTGCTCTCAGGCTAGTCCCAGCCCAATACAAACAAAGCCATTGACTTCAGCATGCCTGCTTGTGTGAATAAGGCCTGTAAGATACAGCCTGTACATTCCAAATTGCCTCTTTTTTGTGCCATTCACACCAGGGATTAATATCTGTGGGAGGCTTTTGTGAAGCCTTCACCCTCTTGCCCTTCCGAAGTCCAGCCGTAGCTGTGACTTCAAGGATGCAGCTACATTTTTTAGCTGTACTGCCTCTTTGTAGAACAGCCCTTTGGTTTAGCATACCGAAACTGAAAATTTTCTTCCAGTCTGCCGTTTAAAGTCCTAAATTGCCCTTCCTGGAATACTGTTGTAAAGGCTGAAAGCCAGTGCTTTTCAGTTCCCACTGTCAGTTGATCCTTCCCTGCCCTCTGTCAAAATTTCAAAATTAGAGAATGGCAGTGGGCATAGAATATAAGCTGTCCATTAGCTCACCTAAGAAATGACGCATTGAATATTCATTGTTCCCTATTGCAAAATGTCATTTTTCCATGAGTACTGCTTCAAGCAGTACAGAGAGTACATTTGCATAAACCATTTGTCAGAAACAGAAGACTCTTTGTGAAGAACTATTAAGAAGCCACATAATCTACTTTTCTGTTCTTATGCAAGTTCCAGGGAGAACACAGAGCTCCTTTGTAAACAGAATCTAAATACAAGTGCTGGGTATGTTTTTTCTGCAATCAGGATTCCATAAATAATAAAGTTGGAGTTCAAAACCAGAAGTACCTGAAATTATTAAATGTAATGTTAATGATTTCCTGGCGGTATTTGAGATTCAGAAAGTTTAACACTATTAATGTCCACGCTATTTTGACCGAGCTGAACTCCCCCTCCCTGGTTCTGCTAAATAAAGCCATAATTAATCTGCAATACAATTTTTGGTATCTCCAGTTCCTGGGGAAAAGCATTTTTATAATACATCAGGGGAAGGTGATTCTGTAAATTCGGTTGTGGGTTTTAATAGCCTTCATAATTCATTGCTGTCTCAATGATTTTCTGTTTTTATTGCCTGTCGAAGCCCTTTTGTCTAGATAGGTGGCCTTGAAGGTTGCTTTTTTTTATGATACCACCTTTCCTCCTTAACGTTTCATTGCCCTTCTCCAGTAGCTGATCTCGTGCACGCTTAAGGAGGCCCTCCACCACCTCCACGATCACACAGATTGGGATAAGCCAGCCAGATAAGTCAAGGCAAACAAAGCCCAAGTGTGGCACACTGAACAGCCAAAGAGATTACTGGTCATGCGATTAACATCTTTTCATGCCCCTGCTCCCACCGCAAGATGGTCTTGTTTCCTTTTCACCGGACAACATAGCTCAAGTATTTACTTGTTGCATTTCCCTGCAGTGAATTGCTCAGGCGTTTCTGCCATTCCCTGCGAGCCCTCCCGGGCCTGGCTGTGCTGCAGGGGCAGCGCTGCTCAGCGGGGAAGCGCTGGCAAAAAAGCTCCGCACGTGTTTTGCGAGGCAGTCTTGGCAGAGCGTGCATTAACGTAATCGCTTTCTGGTTTATTAATGGATAACTCCTTGTTTGAAATGAAATATGAAACCTTCGCAGATAACATATGCCCTCAGCGCACAGCGACAGTCGCTTGGATTAGCAGAACGCAGCCAGTTACCTGCAATTATTATCAACAAAAGTCATATGGACTAATTATATATCACCTTTAATCCCAGTGTATCAGTCTCCAGCGAGCATTCGTTTACATTGGCCAGTCATGCTAGGTGCTGAGTGCTTCCCGATACCAGGCAAAGTCAAGGTGCCCCAGTGTTTCCTGGGGCTGTGCTGGACCTGGCTGGAAGCCCCACAATGCTGTTTTCTGCGTGCCTGGTTTTCCAGCTGATTACATTCCAGAACTCAAATAGAAAATAAATAAAGAGATAAAGTTAAAAAAGAAAAAAGAAAGGGAAAAGTGTAGGAACCACCAAATGCAGGAGGCCTAGTTTAAATTACCAGCACTTAAATGATTGTATAATGATATTTTATAATTGCACAGTTCTAGATTCAGCACAGTGCCTACACACAAAAGTCCTGTGAGACTACGGTTGCGCTGCAGGCTAAGCCCAAGCTTAAGTACACAGAAATATTCCTCACTACTCACCCCTTAGAGTATATCCCAGACTTGGGGCTCAAAGCCTTGGTCCATCAGCCTCTTAGTTAATTACACCAAATAGCACTCCTTCTGCAAGAGGAGCTGAGACCTCTTTTCCTCAAGAGATATAGATAGTAGTACCAACTGAATTCTGCAATGTCCTCCCTGGATTTTAAATTAATTTATTTGGCTCACACATGTTTGCTGTTTGCTTTCCTTAAAGTTTGTGTGATCAGACTCGATTGGCTCAAATATTTGCAGAAAGTGGATTACTGGAAAACTTGAGGAAAGACTTTTCAATGTAAATATGAAATGATTCCTTCTGGATGTTTTTGTTCACACATTCAGTGCAGAAACGGAGCCAAATTGATCTGAGGACTTTTGGCCAATCTCTTCTAAGCAGCACAACCCAAATGTGCTTATCAGTGACTTTGGGCAAAAATTAAAAGCCTATCTGATTGGAGTCGACTGAGTGAGAATCGACTTGCATGTATTGAGAAAAAAGGCATGTTTCATCAAACAGTCTTTAGGGGTTGCCTCAGCCCAGACTGAGGCTGAAGGTAATTTTTCCTGTGGGGTTTCACACTCCAGGATGTGGTGTGCATCCCACGCCTGCCTCCGTCTCCGTTCCCTCCTTCTACGCTCCCTCACCCTGCTGCTGGCCCTGGCGGGGCGGGCCAGCTCGTGGTGAGACCAGATTTAAAACTATCCACCAACCTCCTTTTCTGATCTAACCAAGGAACAAAACAATGCAAATCAGAATAGTATTTGGTGGAAATAGGAAGTATTTCATTTTAGCTTACATTTAATCAGACTCAAGAGGGTTTGTTTAATGCTAAATGGAAAGCGTGTAAGACAATTAGGAGCAATAAATGCCAAATGGCAGGCACATAAGATAATCAGAAGCAGGTTTAAATATTTTAAAATGCATTAATGGCAATATCAGTATCTTTTTTCATGATTATTTGTTCATTATTTATTTATTTCTGTCATAAAGTGCTTTTAGGAGACAGTGAAAGGAGTATTTACCTTATACTCTGAAGTTTTTCGACAGCAGATGAGTTTTGGGCACACATTTCTTATTATCAGCATACCTCTGTTTTGAACTCTGGCACATAACAGCTCATTCTGTACTAATCAGCAAAGTTGGTTTGATAGCTGATGGTGCAGACAGAGAACTGAACAATTAACTCTGAGGTTAAAAGTAAAAGTATATGCCATGTAGTTATTCTTCTATCTATAGATCCAAGAGCTTAAAAACAGCTGTGCACTTTTGGTGAATTATTTACTTTTGGTTAGTAACAACAGTTAGCTTGGCATCCATGGATCCAACAGTCAGCATCCTGGCTGGAATGCAGAAGGGTGCCGCGTAATAATGGGTTTACAGTGTTAATAGATGAGGCTGGGATGGATTGGGGGCTTCAAACAGGGTGCTGCCCTGCGGTGCTGTGCAGGCTTTGTACTGGAGAGAGGCATGACGCTCAAAGATCTTGTTTTCACGCAGTGTCTATGAAATACACTAGCTGGGTGTCAGAGCACTCACCTTCCAAGAGAGTAAAGTTTTGTTCTGCTTTTAAACGTTTCTTAACTCTGGTTTTCTGACTGCCCCTGCAGCCTAGTCAAGAATACAATTTTTCTGCTAGACCCTTGAACTGGTAGCTGTCACATGGGCTTTTCGGGCTGAGATTTTTGAAGTGATTACTGCAGCCAGGCACCTAACTGACACGTTTATTTAGCAAGAGTCAACCCCTAAGCTTTTCTGAAAATCTCAGCCTTTCTAATAAAGTCAAAATCTGGGTTTCTGAACAGCCCAGGTGAAATTACTCTACAGAGTAACAGTGCATAACAATGGGTAAAGGGCAAGCCTATGCACATTTTGTGCACTATTGCTCTCCTGGCTGCAGAAACATGGCACTGGTGGAAAGAATTTGGGCAGCCAGCTGGAAAAGTTAATCCTGAATATTTTACTAAAAATAAATGATTGCTCTTCAAAGACAAAGAAGAAAACAGTATGAAAACAGATCTTATATTCAAAGTACGTCCCTTTTCAGGGATTTTCTTCTGATCTTTATGTTCCTCGTGTCCCATATTTATGTTGATTTAAAATTGTGTCTGTATATACCTCCTCTCATAAATATGTTAATGGACACATATTTGTACTTTGAAAAGGAGTTATTAAAAAGCAAACACTCCAAATGAATATTTTGTGGCATGCTGCAGAGAGGGCTGATTAATATGATCCCCAAACACAAGATAAATAAGATTACAAGCTTTGCCCTTCAAAACAGAAACTGGGTGCAGGAAGTTTTTTGCTGAATAAAGTCCTGCCCAAAGCCGTGGGTTTTTGTGAGCTCTTGCATCCGTTCCCTCTTTCTGGTCTGACTTGTGTCCAAAATAAGGTGCTGGCAGTCAGCAAGTTGCTGTGTATCTCGCAGAAGCACTAACCTGTCAGCTGAGTGATGACTCCAGACTCAGCATTCCCTCAGCTCTCACTTGTGACAGTGATTGCCAAAGCTAGTGCTGAACCAGATAAGGTGGGAGGAACAAGCACAAAGTACTCCTTTGGATTCCTTTTGAATTTTTGAACAGTGACACGTCATATGGCCTTATGATCTTTAGATAGCCTAAGGCTGTGCATTTGCGAAGAAAGAATGCAGAGTCATTATTTCTCACTCTGTTTGCAGGCACAAAATTGGAATCTTGCCTGTTGTGCCAGAATTTAAGAGTTCTTACTTTAGCAGTAACCAGGATTACGAAGATCACCTTTTTATCAGGGCCTGGTGGAAGACTAGAGCAGCTATAACTTTCAGGAGAGCCGGGGCATCTCCTGAGCTTAAAAGGAGAAGGCAGGACAAGAGCGGCAGGGTAGCAGTTGTTCTGTTTTTGAGAAAGTGTTAAGACAGTGATCTGGTGCAAAGGGAGGGAGCGTGATCTGCTGGAGACATCTCTGCCCAAGCACTTAGGGAGGCGATCGCTTAGGTGTTGCTTGAGCGTCACCATTTCTGAAGCTGCTAACTCTGCTGGGTTTATGCTTGTGCCACAGGGAAGCGTGTAAAGCTGTGGAGGATCCAAACGAGTTCTGTTCAGCTGGTGCTGCAGATTGAAGGTTTGGGAAAAAACAACCCAGCCTAAGTGAATTCCTCCATGACAGATCCAGGGTGGGTGGAAGCACCACAGGAAAGTAGTAGATATGCTCATTTGACAGGAATTCATTCTAATAGTCCCAAGATACACACAATATTTAATATCCAAAGAGAAGAGTAGCTGCCACATGAAACGGCATCATCTTGATTTTAGGGCATCCCTTTTACCAGCTAAATTTACCACTTTTCCAGTCATTGATCTATCTGGGATTCCTTTTCAAATTCATGTGAGTTTTATTAAATGTTGGGTAATATGTGACCCCATCAAGTGAATGCAAGTGTCCACTTGGGAGACTTTTGTTCTATTCAAAACTTTGTTGACAATGCTGCAAGCTCTGCTATGGGCTGCTGGGGGGCAGGCAGCCAGGGCTGAGCCGCGCTTTGATTGATTTGCACAATAGGAACGAAAATATTCCTGAAACTCTTGAGATCACTCAACTCTTCCTGCCAGACTTCCATGAAATATAACATGCAATCAATTTAGCTTACAGCCAAATTCTCCCCTTTCAGCCCCCTCTTCCCTTTGGTGTGTCAGAGAAGATAAATGAAAGAAGCAATAAGGAGTACAAACAGCAGTAGCAAGGAAAGCAGCAATTGCTTGTGGAGGGGGGGACTCATGGTGCCAGGCCAGAGCAGAACCCACAACAACTTGACCAAACACAGGAATGAATGAAAGGTCCTTTTGAAAGGGCAAAAGAAAGACCGCGTTGACCTCTTGGCAGAAAGAGGAAACATCAAAGGGTTTACAACAGTTAAAAGACCCAGTTACATGCAGCAAAAATGACTTGCGTTGGATGCTAACACAGCGAAACTAAACAACCTCGCAGTAAGAGATATAGCAGAAGGGTGAGTAGAGGGGACATATTTTCCGCTAGTCACTGGAAAAATATCGAAAAGGCTAATTCTGTCAGATTGGTGTTAGGCACAGGGTTCTTTTCAGAGCTGTACATGTGAGGAAAACAGAAATTTAGACAGAGCTCCTAGCAGGCTTTGGAAAAGTCAGGCGCATGTTTTCTTTTCATTTTTCTCACCAAGAAATGTTCTCATCATGTGCTTCTTTTGGAAACATTTGGCAGTTCCTTAGGTATGACAGAAACTGTGTTTGAGGAAGTTAGAACTAATGAAAAAGGGTATTTAAAGAGAAAGCTTCTGAATGATCTGTGTTGTATATGATTTATGAAAAGTATATTGAAAAGGGGGGAAAAAGTGCTAATTGCCTGAGATAGTTGAATTCTGCCATTTTTCTTCACCCAAGGTTCAGGTTTTTTACTTACTCAATACAGCTTGGAAGGTATTTGATCATGCGTGTAATTTTAAGTAAGAGAGAGGGTCGCTGGCTGCACCGAGACTGCTCAGAGTTGAGCAAGTGCATAAAACCTTTTGCTAGACAGTGGTCTTGCAGGGCTCTGTCTCTGAATTCCAAGGATTTGAGAGCAAGTAAGTCACAGCACTTCAATGAACAAAGACTTTCCTCTTTAATCTACTCCAGTTGGGAAAGATAAGACCTCAAATGGAATCTACTTCAAGACTAGATTACACATTAAGATAAGCATAATACGATAAGGACCAATGGACGCAGCTTCTGTAAGGGCAAATTGTGCTGCTCTATCTTTCAAGAATTCCTTGAAAAAGTGCATGAAGAAAGAGATGAAATGTATCTTTCGAGCATAATTTACATGGAATTTCAAAAGCCTTCTGACAGGACCCTGTGTGAGAGGCTTTGAAATAAAACACATAGCAAGTCACGTTGCCAACCTATAGGAAGCGTGGAATTCATAGTAAACAGCAAATTTTAAATTAAGTGAGCAATAAGAAAACATGTTGGGCTGCTGTTAATTATTTGAATTATTTTGGAAAAAGAGACTGCGTACAATTTGTTAACAAATGATTCTGGATTGGTAACAACTAAAGAGGGCCAGTCTTTCTAGGACACTCCTAGAAATACTTGTATTCGCCCAAAGCATTCATTCTTCCATCCATCTATCATCATCATTCTGGCAGCTCTAATGAAAAGAAGTATGCCTTAGAAAATACAATAAACTTCTCTTTATCGCAATAGACTTCGATCTAACATGGTCCCCTGAGGAAACAGATACGAATCATTGTATTACAGCTTAGTGAATAAAAACTAACAGAGAGAAGGATTAGAGAAATACTTTACAGAAGTAATATCACACTATAATGATAACTTAATAGAAAACTACAAATGATACATTTCCAGTTGCACCACAGTTCAGGATTGGGTACCTCAATATAAATTGGCATGCTGTATTGGGTTTACGTAGCAAGATTTTGGTAATGAGGGGGCTACAGAAGTGGCTTCTGTGAGAAGCTGCTGGAAGCTTCCCCCATGTCCCATAGAGCCAATGCCAGCCAGCTCCAAGATGGATCTGCCACTGGCTAAGCCTGAGCCAATCAGTGACGGTGGTAGAGCATCTGTGATAACGTGTTTAAGAAGGAGGGGAAAAGGTCCTGCACAACGGCAGTCAGAGAGAGGAGTGAGAAGATGTGACAGCAACAACTCTGCAGACACCAGGGTCAGTGAAGGAGAGGGAGGAGGTGCTCCGGGCGCTGGAGCAGAGTTTTCCCTGCAGCCCACAATGAAGACCATGGTGAGGCAGACTGTCTCCCTGCAGCCCATGGAGGTTAACGGTGGAGCAGATATCCACCTGCAGCCCAGGGAGGACCCTGCTGGAGCGGCTGGATGCCCGAAGGAGGCTGTGACCCTGTGGGAAGCCTGCTCTGGAGCAGGCTCCTGGCAGGACCTGTGGCCCCATGGAAAGAGGAGCCCACACCCGAGCAGGTTTGCTGGCGGGACTTGTGACCCTGTCGAGGACCCACACTGGAGCAGTCTGTTCCTGAAGGACTGCACCCCATGGAAGGGACCTGCCCTGGAGCAGTTCATGAAGAACTGCAGCCCGTGGGAAGGACTCGCTTTGGAGAAGTTCATGGAGGACTGTCTCCTGTGGGAGTGACTCCATGCTGGAGCAGGGGAGGAGTGTGAGGAATCCTGCTCCTGAGGAGGAAGGAGTGACAGAGACAGCATGTGATGAATTGACCACAACCCCCATTCCACATCCCCCTGCGCTACTCACGGGGAGGAGGTAGAGAATTTGGGAGTGAAGTTGAACCCAGGAAAAAGGGAGAGGTGGGGGGAAGGTGTTTTAAGGTTTAGTTTTTGTTTTCTCATTACCCTACTCTTACTTCTAATTGACAATTAATTAAATTCATTTCCCTGAGTCGAGTCTGTTTTGCCCTAGATGGTAATTGCTGAGTGATCTCTCCCTGTCCTTATCTGGACCCACGAGCCTTTGATTACATTTTCTCTCCCCCATCCTGCTGAGGAGGGGGAGTGATAGAGCAGCTTGGTGGGCACCTGGCGTCCAGCCACCACACATGCTATGCATAGAAAGCATCTGGAGAAGAATAACAAAACCAGTCAAAAGTTATGTGAAGATTCACATGAATGATTACTTTGACTATGGGCATTTGACATCCAAAACACAAGGTTAACAAAATATCAGGCAAAATATGATTTCTTAAATACAAGCTTCAGAGTACCCACATTCAAATTTGTGGGTTTCTTATGTGCTTAAAATAAACATTTACTTACCAAATGCATGGTCAGTCCTTTTCAGCATGAGAGATGGGAAGCCATTTTCATGACAGCCATTGACACTTGTTGCAGCTACCTTCTGCAGACTTTTTACACAGTAATCGATGAATGCCTTTATCCGCAGCCCCTGAGCTGAAAATGACTGGTTTAAGTGAGACTAAAATGTGATTTCATACACAAAATAATGAATGTGAGTGAGAAGAATAACCCTCCCTTTCTTTCTTCTTTGCCCCACCATATAAACACAACAAGGCATCTGATTGAAGTCAGGTGCAAGACATTCAGGACATGTAAATTAAAGGAAATGCTGCTTTATCTAGTATTGATAGTAGTCAATTTGTGATTGATTGGCACATGTACCTGCCAGAACATGGGTGTAACACTCAAAATTGAATACGGATCCTCTGTGGTATTTGAGTAGACAAAAGTTTGGATTGATTCTGCTTTTCAAATCTACATAGGAACTTTCCAGTTTTAGGACAATTCCTCATTTTTTCCTGACAAAATGACATAGTCTTGTGATTCGTAAGGATTCTATTATCTATTTATTTTCCTTTATTTTTTGTTTTTTTATCCCCAGTAGAAAGCTATTTTCTCTAAATCTATATACATGTGAAAATCCTATCCTTAATTATGTTACTAGTGATTGCAATTCCATGATATCACTTAGCAGAACTTTTTCTTACAGCCAGTAGTATAAGTGTTCTGGGGAATTCCTACTCTGGTCTTTACTGATAAATAAGATCATATGTTTGGAACCAAATAGCAGTTTATAAATCACCATTTTTCCAGAGTGCAGTTGATATCAAAATTCAGAATGACAGAGACGTTAATGCAATATTCTCTATTGGTTTGGTTTCATTCGTCTCTGGATATATCAAACCAATAAAGTGAGACGAATACGTAAAGTGAGACTGTAAGTGTCCTGTATTAAACTACAGTATTCATATTAGATATGATATGAAAATAAGAAGCTGCTGCCTTCTTTTCTGCCTTGGTGAGCTGTTATTTGATACATCTAAGTGGATAGGAATAAAGGGTACATGCTTCAGCCTGCTGACTCACAGGCACTGATTACTCTTACGTGGATAGCTGCAGTAGCATGAAGATTGATTGCACTAGCTCATAGGCAGCAGCTGCCATTTACAAATGCCAGCTAGCGCTTCTCATGGGGATTTGTGATAGAATACAGAAGTAAGCCAGAATTACTTCTTTAGCTGAATTCATGCCTCTTTTCCCTTATTTTGCAGTCACACTTTGTGTCCCCACAATAATCTTTTTTACAATGCTAGCTGTTTTCAAGTAAATTTGACAGAGGCAGCTGAAGTTTAAAAGGCGGTTAAGTTCTTACAAGTAGTGTCAAAATCAATGATCAAATAGAAGAGAGAGAAAGAGTTTTTTCAAGCGTCCTGTCTAAAGGAGGGGCTGCCACGTGTATTTATTATACATCAAGGAATCTATACAACCAAGAAATCTAAATGCTCCAAAAAACAGGGTTTGTAATTATAAGATGCAAGGAATGCTTCCTCTAGCCAGCCTGCTATATGGGTGCCAATTCATGTTGTGTATCACCTTGTGATCACACAGTTGTGTCCTCTCTGTGGCAGCTTGGCATTTAAGAGGCAAATCGTAAACAAATTCCTTTCTTTACATACAGATGCAGGTCACTTCATTTAAGATTAACAGAGAAATAATCACTTGGCATTTTATTTAACAAGGCGTGGTCATGCTGGAACCATAACTCAAGTAGTTCTACTTAGTTCGGAACCCGGTACGGTATTTTTAACAGTGTAAGTGTGTGTGTGTGTGTGTGTGTGTATGTAGATAGATGTGTGTGCATTTATGTGCATATGTTTTATACAGGATATATCCTATAACCAAGACTAGCAGGTTGGGACCTCTTCTCCATCATGTTTTGTTTTAAGCAGGACATATTTCTGCTGTCTTTACACACAGTGAATACTATCTACTGGTGATTTACTCTATTGCTTTATATCAGATTACTCATGGAGTAAAGAGCTAATCAGCAGAAGGCAAAAGTGCTGCCAAGTTTTTCAATTTTATCACAAAGTCTTGTGATATTTGCCTTTTTCTGTGCCCTAGCTGCTGGAATAAGGGAAGTTCATGAGAATCTGAGCTTCCATTAAACAGAGTGACTTGCTAGCCTTCCAGGATGTGGATAAAAGTTGAAAATATGAAGCAAATAACCTCAGAGGGTCAAGAAACGAGAAGTCAAATATAAACATTTTTCTTTCTTGAGATGTTCTCATAATATCTCATAATTTTCCAGTGGCAGTGATGAATGAATAGCAGTGTCAGAATTTCTTCCTCAACCTTAAAATGCTATGGGGTGACTTCAGCAAAGATGAAATATAGACATTTGGTTTTCTGCAGGAAGAGATGCAGCATAAACAATATGTGGGGCTGAAACAACAACAAAAAATACTGTTATGGACTGAGCAGAAATATGGCCCTTCATCTATGACATTTGTCAGAACTATTAATCTCCTTTCTGGAATCAGATTGCTGAAACTAGCAGTATCCCTAGCAAGTACAAGCACATGTGTCTGCTCATTCAAGACAAGCGTTGATGTATGGGTTTCATGATGATGGTTTTGCAAAACTTTGTGTTTCAGTGAAAGAGAGAAAAAGACTGAAAAGCTAGAAGGAGCTTTTCTTGGACATATCTTGTATGCAGCCTGGGGAATAATTAAATGGCAAAGCAATGATGGGAAAAGGGATTCAGAACTTTGAAAAGGAGCATTTTCTGTTCTTTGGTTTGGGCGAACAGCTATTCAAATTGTGTAACAAATAGAATTGCATCAGACAAACTTTATTCCATCAAGTGGAGTGGAAACTGATAAAAAGAAACCATGTCGCCCTGAATTTGGCTGTTTAAATGGTTAGCAGCCTCATAATTCTATGCAAAGTGGTAATGCCTTGCTAAAAAATTCACTACTTTTTTCTAATGTCCTTGTTTGTGTAGACTCCAGTTCCTCATGTGTGGACTCCAGTTCCTCATGAAGTTAAGAGGACACACTAAACTTTAAGAAACAGTGTAATAAATTGCAGCAATCTAAGAAACTTCAGGACTGTGCCATCAGGAGTAATGGCCCAACAGAAACAACACATATTTTAAGAAACACTATGAATCAAAATCACAGACAGAAAACCAAGTTTAACATACTCAGCTTTAACTTCCCAGAAGTAACAGTTTTCCTCTGCTGTGAAGGGTATTCTGGATGAAGCCACCTAAAAAAGAAGTTAGAGCCAAACCTTTAAACAGAAGGTAATCAGCTAGTGAAAAATTCCCCAGAACCTCTCCGTCATTTCCCTCTCACTTGTTATTTTGCCTTTGGCTCGTCCCCAAAATAAGCCATGTTTCCTGAGATATAGCTCTCCATGGCTCCTGATGTTGTCTCTCTCTCTCCCCCATGGATACTCTCCCCAGTGAGAGTATCACATGGATATCCTCTTTTTTTAAAAAAATATCCTCTATTTTTTATAACATTTTCATCTCTAGCTGTAAAAGATTAAATTAAAAGACTATTTGACCTGCCTTTCCTGGTCAGTGCCACTCTAGCAAGCAATACATCACTGGAGGAATGTCAACTTCATGACCCATTAATCAAATGAGGCGCCAACTAGGAAGAGGGAGCTGAGAGATCCAGGAGTTTTAAATTTATTGTCAGGATACATCTAAAAATAAAATAGAATCTTACAGTGTGGGGAGTGGGAGGCAGAGGAAATAAAGTTTAGGAAGTCTCTCAGGTCAATCAAAAGCTTTAAATAATGTGACTCTGGCAAGCAGGGTCTCTTTTCGCATGAGATAGCTAATTCTGCTAAGGTCATTTTTCTGAAAAAGGCAGAATCTTTTTTATCCTCCCTCAGTGAAGCCGTTAGACTAGATTTTGGGCAGACTTGCAGCATCAGATTGGATTTGGGTGGATGAAGATATACCAATCACTCCACATTTGTGTCATGAATCATTATCCTGAAGCAGGAAAGACCAGTTCTTGACTCAGCTGCTGACCTGCTGCAGTTTTTCAAGCCAGAATTGTTTAAGCTGGTTCTCATTCCCAAGGAGATGGTTGGGGCAGTAATAGCTCCAGAAGTTTAGTTCGACTGTCCTGTGCCTACTACAGCATGGCCATTCTTCCTGCTTCCATACTCTTTCCAACCTCAGGTTTTCCTCATGGCTTTCCTGCAGCCTCACTCTCCTGACCATGTGGTCTTTCTCTGTTTGTCTTTCCCTCTTATTTCCATTTGGCTTTTCCATAAAGATTTCCCTTCTTTCCCATTTTAAATAGCATATCCTATTGACTCATCTCTTCTGGGCCACCCCTCCAGGTATCTGTATCCTTGAAAAAAATCCGGGAAGGGAAGCAAAACAAATTCTTCATGGATGTGAAGTCCGCGCGCTTTGCTGCCACGCTTCAGCCCTGTTGCCCCACGCAGTCTGATACATCTGTGTAAACTTCACACGCTTGCAGATGGGACTTTTGAAGGATATCTGTAGCCAATAGTATTAACAGGCCCCCAAGCCTGACATGCACTTCAGGATGCTACTAGAAGACATCTGGGGAGGAGGGAAGGCTAATATCTGTAAGCCAGGGCACAGCATTTCAAGCTTAAACACAGAACCTGAAGTGTCTGGTTCTAACGAAGAAAGGCTGAAGCACAACATTTGATGTAGTCAGAAGTATATCTGTTTGTGCCATTGACAGTCCTCTTTTTGGGGGCCTGATGAGAAAAGTACAATAGCTCAAAAGTAAGGCATTAAAAGGATGAGCAAAGGGCACAATTTCAGCGTAGTCTCCGGTGCGTGACATGCCATGTTTTGGAGTGCTCCAGTATGAAAGAAATTCCAGAGACCCTCCAGGACTAGAGGAATTTTTTTAAAAACATTGGAGTTCAGAGCTGCTCTGTGTTACAGTATTTTCTTTTAAGTGTATATAGTTTCACAGCTTCTGCAGTGCCAAGGGTTTTTTTTTCATTAACTTTGTATTAGGCCTTATGAAG
>VZSF01010148.1:161945-220211 GCA_013398295.1 Chionis minor | reverse complement strand
GCACTTTTTAAAAAAACCTAGTTTCATAGCCGCACATTTTCCAGGCTCTGGTTTTTTGCAGGGATAATCCCCAGCACAGTAGTAAGCCAAGTCACCATAGACTGGAAACAAAAGTATATGACTCAAAAGAAAGGCTCTCATTCATGGCAGAATTACTGCAGCAGCTCACACTTCTGTGCTGGGACAAAGCAATCTCCAGAAGGGTGTGATCTTGGCTGAGAAGAAACAGTTTAAGTCCAGTCCTCCACCGCTTTTGGTTTATGGTGTCTCACGGGCTGTCAGGAAGGTCAGTCCCTATGCAACAGCTCGCCCTTCCCTGAGGAGCCGTGAAAGGCCGTGCAGCACTCACTCCTCCAGCCGCAGCCATGAAGGAAACGGGCTCTCCACACACAGGCTCGCTAACGCAGAGGTCCCAAAGCAGCTGCTGGCGTTCCCTGCTATTTTGGCACCTAGATTCCATTTTTTTAACAGTACCCTGTAACAGATATGAAGTGTATCCAAGCATTGCAACTTATAATGCCACAGAAGGGGGGGGGGGGGGGAATCTTAAAAATGGCAACATGGCAGCAGAATACTTAGCCTACACCTTAGCAAAATAATTATTCTTTGTGTGCTATACATCATGTGATTTATAGTATGGCTTCAGAAGAGACCAAATGAAACCCTGGGGTGAATTTTGCTCACAAAGATCAAAAGTAAGATTAATGAACTGGAATTCTTTACCTATATCATTTATAGTATTTCACCGGACAGAGAGGTTGCTTTCAATGCTGGGAGTCCCACCTATATAGTTATATTTTAATCCACTGCTTTTTACATTTTTTCATATAACGCAGTTTGCATATTTATACACAATTAATATTATGATTTATTATAGTGCCCCTAAATGTGCCAGCTGTTTTAGATACTGTTCCACATACACATAGTTCTCTGTTTCAAAGAGTTTAATAGATAGAGACGTAAGCTTGCAAACGTCTACGTTCAGGTATGGTTTTCCTCACTTTACGTGCAGAAGTGTTTGCAGGGTTGGGCCCTGTGCAAACGACCATATTGCAGGCCTGAAAACTGTGACTCTCAGACTTACTTCAAGGCCATTTTTTTAACCTTTCTGGAATCAGAAATCAATAGGTTTAATACTCTTCAAATCTAGCTTTGCTTGGAGAGGACTTGGGAATGTAAATTTGGGGGAAATATTTTGGAAAGATCTTCTCCCTCACCCTTCTCTCCAGAAGCTGTGTCAGCCTGTAGTGGTACAAAGGGGACCTGAAGACTCTTGTGAAGGACATTTCCTCAGCAGGAGCATGCTGGAGGACGGCGATAAGTGTTCCTGTAAGGAGCCTTCACTACAGAAGTTATACCAGGACCAAGGATGGCACATCAGAGTGGGATTCACAAGAAATTCCCACTAGCGCTTTGATCAGTATGTCTTGAGATAAATCAGGGGTTTCTCCAGTCCTAAGAATGGCAATACTAAGGTAGCTGGGGAGCGGGGTCAGCTTCACTTTATCTTCCCCAGAGCGTAAAGCGCCTCCATGAAATGCAGCACAGACGATTGCTTGCTGGTTTTCGTGCAGAAACGCCGCTCGCTCCCCACCATAGAGCCAAGGAGGGCAATGAGGCCTGCCCTGCCCGGCCGCAGGGCCCACCTGCCCCTTCACCACCCATCCCTGGGCTGTTCCCATCCAAGGGCGACCCTCCACCAGTGCTGGTGCTCCTGTACGCCATAGTCACTCTCTGAAAATATTTTTCGGGCGAGCCTAAAGGGTTTTTGTGCGGGAGGGCACAGCCGATCCCCGACCTGGGGCGGCAGCTACTAATGGCAGGGTCTGGCTGGAGCCCCGGGGCCCAGCTGGCAGGGCCCAGCCAGCACCACCGTGCCGCACTGCCTGCCCTCGCCGGGCCTTTCTAAACCTTCCCTTTTCCCCCCAGCGCAAACCAAAACAAACAGAAGCGTCTGTAATGATGATGAATGCCCACCAAAGGCTAAAATAATGTGCAAGTTTCTAATTTGTTTTTAAATATAGAGATTTTATTTGTGAGGTTTTTTTGTGCGAGCCTCTCAAACACCATTAAACTCATACTCAAATATTTACAATGTGTTTATACTTACCGTGTTCACCTCTGAACAAATTGTTTGACCTTATTTGCAAACGTGTTACAAGAACTCCCAATGACAGATGATCTTTCATAGGAAATCACAACATGTAAGTGAAATTGAAGCTACGCTGCTGCCCCGTGCAGTATATCAAAGCGCCCCGATCTCCCCAAAAACATAAATTTGCAGCACAGCCACCCTGGCAGACCCTGGGTGGGGATGGAGGAGAGTCCTCCTTTAACCTCTGGTGCACAGGCGTGCACTTCGGGGGTCAGTTTACGCCATGCGAGATGAGGGCATTTGACGTGCAAAACCTGCGGGGCTGATGCTACCCAGTCACTCAAATCACATAATTAATGTGCTTCTGGGTTCCAATAATAAACAATTCTGATGTCTACTTGCTACAGCCAAACTTCCCCGGCTAAGTAAACAGCTCTTTGCTCAAAAATGGCTCTTATCCAAAATGAAGTTTTTCAGCAATCAACCAATCCTGCTGTGAGTTTATGTTTCCATGGTTGGGGGGGACACCAACTGGTTTAGTTTCCCACTGATTAGGTTGAGATTGAAAGGACTCATTAAAGAATTATTTATGTTCCTGTACCTATAAATTTTATGCTGACGTTTGCTCACATTATCTCCAGGCACAGTAGTCACACTTAAACCATGTCATTTTAGCTAACTAAATATTATTCTAATTACAGAACTAATGGAAGGTACAGAAAACATGAAAGAAAAAGTGAAGGAAAATGGGGATAATTCAAAATTTGCCTTTTTATAGCTGAGTGGCTAAAAACCAGTCATCAGAGAGCAAGAGAGGACATCCTCATTATTGTGTGTCTTACCTCATTGAAGAACTGGAAGGTTCATTAGCAAAGCTTTTCCCATTTGCCAACAAAACATTTTGGTCAGACTCTTCTTTCATTGCTCAAAAGCTTTACCAGCTGAGCAATTAATAGGAAGGATGCACAGCAGGGAAGCCTGTCCGTCCTCAAGTGACACTGCGTGCAACTTACTGGGTGAGAAAAATGGTGAAGAGCCCCCATGGTGCTCCTACCAGGTGACCCAACCCAGTTCTTCCATCCACAAATTTTATCTTGAACTGTTTCCATGGGTATCATTGAAGCTGCTGTAAATCAGTGATCTTGATTTACCATATCTGTGTCCAATAAAAGAAACAGGCCAATTACAGTTCTTCGAACAGGAGCCTAAGCAATGTCTGTTCCCAGTTTAGAGACAGTCTAGACATCATTCTTCAGCCATCCTAAAGCCTTTCTGTAAGGACAATATTTCATAGTCATGTAAGCATTGGCTCTTTGTTGACATGACCAATAAGAAAGTCAATTGGTGTCAGCTGTAGTGGTGATTTTGTGATGGGAACATCTGCCCCATTTGTTTCTGAAGGGACTTAGTCTTGGTCACTGTTAATTGGGCTGAGATGAAAGCTCCAGATCCTGTTACAAGTCCTTTGAGTAAATGAGTTACTCATAATTTTTTCACATGGTTTATCTCCTTTGATTTGTAAAATTGCTTCCACTTGATGCTCTGCGCCCAGGTGCCTTTTGAGTAATAATAAAACTTTGCAGCAAGCCACTGACAAATCCTAACGTTCCTTTCTACCTATCCTGATAGTTTAGGAGATGCTATATCTTCCTCAGCCCTTCACGGTTCTTTAACTTTTCATGTCTGTTAATTAATCATCCTGACACACAGAGTTCTACCACACCAAAAAAAATGTTGTAAATATCCTATATATAGTTCTCAAATAGGACTAGCAACTAGGGATTTCTGCTTTGTTCTTTTATCGCACATATGTTTTACTTTGATGTAAACACTGTTTCAAAAACAGTAGAATGAGCTTTTTCATGTTATGCATAGATTATTCCATAAACATATGCATCCTGTCAGACACAGTAATAATTAGAAATAGCTGTAGTTTCATTGCTAACTTCATATTACTTCAAACTACTTAGATTTAAAAAAAACAAAACCCAGATGCATGTCTTTGATTCAGAGTAGAAACTCTTTAATTTCACTTTGTTCACTTGTAAAAATCACTATGACTCATTTAATACTTATAAATTTTAATTAAATAGTAAATGCAATAAACTAATTTTTTTTTTTAAAATTTTACAACAGCAAAATTTCACAACAGTAAAATTTCACATTCAAAATTAACCTGAGGAGGGTGGTTGAAAGTTTAAATTTGAAAATGTCCCATGTAAAATTTAAGGGTGAAATTCAGAAATGTTCTTACAACATTCCAGATTTTTTTTGTCGTTCCTGAAGATTTTTTTACTATTCAGACAAACTGAAGACATGTATAAGCCTCTGATGTATCATGCAATTGCAGTCAAAGAAAAATGTAGCGTCAGAAAAAAAGTTTAAAAACCTTTCAGAGGGAGGATGCATTTAAATGGGTCTTATGTCCCACGCAGCTCTGTGGATAATAAGGTTGGAGTGCTCTGTTAAACACTGACACGTTTATTTTTAATTAAACATCTCTGTGTGCAGGCAATGCTAGATGGTCTCTTTATAACAAAGGCAAAGTTTAAAGTTTTATTTGCTCGTACACTTGTTCATGCAGTGAGTATATCTTAGCTAGTGAGTACAGCAGTGCCACATAACAGAAGTAAAACAGGTAGCAGCAGGTTCGTTTGTATCACATTTAAGGGATCAGATTCAAAACTCAGTGAACTCAACAAAAATATTCACAGTGCATTCAGGATGGTCTGGGCATTTTTATATCTTCTGGAGTTAAAGTTCAGTCATAGAATCATAGGGTCACTTGTGTTGGAAGAGACCTTCAAGATCATCGAGTCCAACCATAAACCTATGCCAAAACCACCCCTAAACCATGTCCCTCAGCACCACGTCTGCCCGTCTTTTAAATACCTCCAGGGACGGCGATTCCACCACCTCCCTGGGCAGCCTGTTCCAATGCCTGATAACCCTTTCGGTAAAGAAGTTTTTCCTAATATCCAACCTAAACCACCCCTGGTACAACTTGAGGCCAGTCCGGCTACAAGGAAATCACCTCGGGCAACCTCGAGACCTCCGCAAAATGCTGCTCTTCCAAGTTGCGCTTGTCCCTTATGGCTCCTCAGCTCAGAGCCATGCACTGTGGGAAAGCATTGTGTCCTACTGTTAAGCCAGGCAGAGTCTTGTGGCTCTAAACTGGATGGCCTCATCTGCCGATGCCTCAGGTGTTCAGCGTAAGACTAGGGCCTAAGCGTCAATAGGCAGTCGTGCTTGCCAACTTTGGGTCTTTCACTTTCAGCTCCCTCTTTTTCCCCTACCCCTTTCATGAAAAAAACTTTTGGTGAAAATTCTGCTTTGCAAGGATTTGTGCCAAGTGACACGCTTAGTGAACTGTGTTACCCTGGATAATTAAGAAGAGCTAAAAAACAGGTTTATTACAACAGCTTTAGCTACAGAGCTATTATTGACACTGTGTAATTATCAACAAACTAATCTCCCACTGATCATTCTTCAACTTTTATTTTTGAAATACGTTACAGGAATTATTGCTAACATTAATGTCTCTGAAGATTAATGAAGCGGGTTGGAGAGGAAATTTTTTTTAAAATACAGATCAAGACAGCCTTTTCTGCCAGATGTTTCTAATGCAGCTCTAGGGAACCAAGTGGCACATCATCTTAATAGTCAGATTGGCTCAGTCGGAATTTCCAGTACAATTTTATTTTCTCCAAAACTATACTAGGTAGCAAAGAACAGACAAAAAATGTTCTTCTTTGATGGTGTTGCAGCTACAGTTTTCAAAAACATTCAGATGGATATCAGCTAGTCTGATTAATCTCACAGTGTGTCTGTAACTTTTGTGTATTTGAGATATCATAGTTGTCTATCATTGAGAAACTGGCAGAGATACCTTCTCTTTAATTCTCCTTTGACAAACACAGGATCTGATCTACTTCTTCTTCTCCCCTCCCCTCCAAGGCCAAGGAAATTCTTTCTATTTGCTCTGCTGGCATTCAAGTCAAAAAACTGTTTCTGTGAGCGGGTATGCAGCAATGTTGCTCTGATTCAGCATTTTGTGCTATAAAAAATTAGTACTGTTAAAATGAATAAAGAGCCCAAGATCCCCCCGGGCGGCTTGACCCTCCACTGCAAGTGGTGCCAAGCCTGAGAGGGTAAACCAGGGTTTTCCCAGCTTGCTAAGCCTCACTGAGTCCTGAGCTGTCCTGCGTTCCAAGAAGTGGAGTCCAGAGTGCTCTGCCTCTCGGAGCTTTTGTGGTTTTACCACCAGATGGACTTTTGATTCAAAAACAAACAGGCAAACCTCAAAACTTAACTAAGCATCTTAATAGATAAGTGGATAAATCACTGATTACATGTTGTCGATGTCCCATTGTTCATTGTTCAGAAAAAAATGCCCCTAGCAATCCTTCAGCAGTAATGATATCAGCAATACTTATCAGAAACAGACTGATGCCTTTTGTATGAAAGGCTCTGATAAAGACCCCGCAGAGCAGAGCAGACAACAATTTAAGCAAGTGGAACAAACGAAGCGGTGTATGGCTTATCTTTTGTAGCATTTTCCGTGGCTTCAGAGTATCTGACAGTGGAGCCAATGGGAGTATATACTTTCTGTGATAACACTTACATATGTGGCTTGCACTTTCGATGTCTCCACTGGAGCATGCGCAGTCTCCTGTCTGCTGATGCAGGGCAGGGCAGCTCTGGCACATGGGATCAGCCACCACTTCAGCTATCCTGGCCTCAGAGCGCCAGGTGATTTAAGGCTCTCTCTTAGGATGGTTGTTTTCCACAGCTGCACCTATTAGTCTCCAGATAAATCTAATTTTTTGGTCAATAGTTACCGCAGCTCTCAGTCCAAAACCAGAAGCCATAAGGGAAACCATCAGGGTCACCATTTGTCACTATTCTGACTGCTAGAGCATTGCTTTACTTTATTTGCACCACGTTGTGGGTTTCACATAAAGAAATATTAAACATTCTTTTAGTTCTCGTTTTTATGTCATGAGCCCCACATTATGTTCATCCGTATCCTTGTCTCTGCCCTTCCATCAGCAATGCATAAAGATGGACTTGGGGCTGGAGCCTACATTGCCGATACCTTCAAATAATCTTACCTCACTTTCATCATTTATAACAAAAATATTGAGATCACTGGGAAGAACTCTCATTTCATTTATGCTGTCTGAAAACAGTGGAGCTTTTCTATTTCCTTGTCTACCAGAACCTATTCTTGCTCTTTCTCCTATCTTTGCTGCCTTCTTTCCTATCCTCTCATTTCTTTTTTCACTACAGGCTCTTTGCTGTGCTCATTAACACAGTATCTGAAGCTGTGAGGGCTTGCTTTTGCTGTCTTCAAAATGATTGAAACAAATTTACTGCTAATGCTCTCTGAATTTAAGTTTGTACCTACTCCAGAATGAGCTTTCTCCGTATTGTACTGTGGTGGAGCACTTTCATAAGAGCAAAAGCAGAGTTCAAAGCCAGGAAGTGTTTTATAATGTAGCCTGGATTTACATTAAAATAATGATTCTTTCTCCTCAGACGTAATGCTCTAAAACAAAACACTGAAGAAAAGATTGCAGCACAAGGAACAGCCTTCCAGTGTTCATTGGATGCCCGCTTGTGAAAGACCTTCTTGTCAGGTCCTAAAAGTGGGCGCAGAACTCCTGTCTGAGCCACAGCTAATAACCAGATTCCTGTCAGTATTGCACAGTAGAATACACAAACGCAGATACAGCACTATGTTGAGTAATTCAGTTCACACACAAAAATTAAGAAATTGGGATGATTTCCAGTCTATGTTAAGCTGAAAGCCAAGTGGCTTGAGGAAAGCTTCAGTGGAGACTGCATGTGAAGCAGGTCAGAACTTCATTTGACCTCTTTACTACTAGTCTAGAAATGTTGTATTTTTCAAACATGTAACATCGGTGCAAGAATCTTGCTGGACAGGTTGATCCAATGCTTTCCAAAGGTAGTGGAAAGTCCTGCCTGATTCCATTGAACCAAGGCTCAAACCCAGTGTTTCCATATATGAACATGGGGATCCTCATTGCCGCTAGTGACTGTGTGAACTATGACTTCTATCTCCTGATTGACTTTATATAATATGGTGTCAACAGAATAAGCTGACTTTTATGTTTGGATGAGGAATTTAAAGTGCAGTTAGTAGATATGGAGGCAAATGGAGGATACCTCTGCTCAGTCTTCCAGGTACGGTTCTCGCTTGCTGAAAGGAAAGAACTGTGGAGACTTCATCCCTTTTGCTTTTTCAGGTGGGTGTTAACTTTTCCAAACAGCTGTCTGCAATATGTGTGGCCCCATATCTCATGAGAGACATTTTTGATACCCTCTGAGGTTAAGGTTTCAAAAATGTTATTGAAAAAATGTCCCTACTTAGAATGTTCTTACTTCGGATGGTTATAAAAAGGGAAACCCATGCCCTGAGTTTGAAATCCACATGTTACTGTCCATGTGGTTCACACATGTGTAACATAGGCATGTTTTTATGAATCGTTTGTATATTCCTTAGCCAGACTCCTGTGTTTAAACAAATGTGGAAACAACACAATACAGCTGTATAAGGAATTTTTTGTTCATAAGTAGGATCTATAGAATTTTAAAGCTACACTTTCAGCAATAAAGAAATTGTCCATACTGCTGGAATGTACTTCATGCCTTGATAAAATCTTTCATTCTTTTGGTCTGGAAAGAAAAGACCTACGAACATTATAATGATGCCAACTTAGCGTTACAAGAGCTAGTAATAGTCAAGGCTGAAGGTGCTATTCATTACTAAGATATCAAAACAGGCCTGTCTACTTGGCAAGAAGATTGGATCTGGTGTTGTTTCCAAAATTAATAACATCGTATTAAATTAAATGCTTCAGACCTTGGGATAGTTGAACACTAAAAGGACTGAAAAATGAAATACAAAATGTATGGCATTTGCTGGCAGTTCCCTCTGAACATTTTTCTATCCCTTCCCCTTTCTTTTAGACCATGAAAGGAATAGCTTTGGATGGTTGCAATAGCATATGAGAAAGTGGCCTCATTTCTTGTACTGGATGATTTAAAATATTACTTCCTGAATTACTGTACTCTGAATCGTCCAAGAAGTAAAGACCTAAAAGCTGAATGCACAACTGCTTGCCAAAATAAAGTGATGAATTTGGACAACGTGAATTTTAGGTGTCAGATGTAAGATGGTCTGCATGATAAATGGTCTACTGTCTGCTCCAGTACTAATTTGATGAAAAGGTGAGTCAAGTTCAAATTCTAAATTGCCAATACAAAGAAAATGAACTACCTTTTGCTGGCGTACCATTCAGTCTTATTCCTGTGTCTCAGACACAATGCAGAATGGTGTTCTGCTCCCAGTAGACATTCATACTACTTGAAAAAGAGTCATTTATGACCCTCTCAGAGGGGTACCACACACTACCTCCCCAACTACCTCTCTGATTGTGCTGCAGGCCCTTGTCTTTCTCCTCTGCTGAATTCACGTCCAAAGCACGTGTTGCACAAACACCCAGCATGTTCATCAGCAGGTTTGTTATCTGGGACAAAATTTCTTCTTCCCTTCTTCTCTTATTTTCCCACCGGGAAGACAGTACTGGACTTATCCTCCCATAAGGTCTTTCAAGAAAACTAATAAGCAGAATTCTTGCACAGATATTGCTATTTTTGTTTAAATGAGGTTTTAAAAATCTGGTTAGTAGCAGATGTCCAAAAAAGTAAAAGTATTTTTTTCCACAGAGTATGAAGTCAACCCAAAATACACATGCCCATGTGAGCCCAATTAATGAGTTTCTGTCACTAAAATAATCAGGAGTTATTCTAGTTGATTGATGATTAAATATTCTCTTATTAAGAAATAAAATAAATGAAGCCAAAATTAGAGTTTGCATTTGCTTTCCGCAAATTGATCTTAAGCAACATTAAGCATTTCTGTCTAAAGTACAGTTACACAATTCATTTCCAGAGAAGGCTGAAATTTCTAAACACTTCTGAGTTAGCATAGCATGTGGATTCATGCCTTTGAAAGCAGTCAGTTTTACATAGTCTAATATGCACTCTTTGTTGAGTTAGGAAAAGCAGTGCTTCAAATGCAATATTAGATGCTGGTGTGCCATTTTTTAACCCTTGGCATTTTTAATGGTAGCTAATATATACCAGGGCAAATAGATAAGGTTAGACGCTGATGAATTGTTTACTCAAAGCTAAACTGGAAAAGTCAGCCTTTCAGAAAGAATTGCATCTGATGCTTTTTCACCACGTAGTCCACCCTACATTTCACTGCAATTATCACCGACAGTTTTAGGAATGTACTCTTAACCGAATGCATAAACCTTCCCCATCCAATTCCGTGGAATTCAGATCTGTGTTTAAATTATTCTAGAAATAATAATATCTGGTTTAGTGAAGGAATTCTAGCCTTGCATATGAATAATGGATTTTTCCACTCCATAGCTGCATTATGAATAAATGGAATGAGATGAAAAAAGAATGGAGAAAATTTTACGAGATCCAACAATTTTGACACGTAGAAACTTTGTCAGAGGTGTTCCTTAACTCCTTTTTTTTACTCTACTTAAAAGATTTAGGTCAGTTTAATTAAAAAAAAAAAAAAAATCATTTTAAGAAGAAAAGCCAAAGCATGTGATTTTAGAAATGTCCTGATTAAGTGTTTTGACTTTTGTGGATATTTTTTCTGTTGGGTTTTTTTTTCAGGTTGTGGTGTTGCCAAAGCTGATCTAGATTTTATATTCCTTTCATTGCATTTTTAGTCTGTGTATTTAGCTCGTATAATTTTGTTTTCATCCAGTGTTATCCAGAAGATAGAGAAATTTAAGACACTAGCAGAGGCTAAAAAGTGTCCTGACAGTGGTACTAAATGAGAATAAATGAGACAATTCCCCAACTTTTCTCCAAAAGAAAGAAAATTTCTGATTTCTTTAGAGGAACCTAGGTCATAAAGGGTGGGGAAGAAGAGTTCAGCCCCCTGACAGAATTACCTTCTAACACAGTTTTGTTTTGCTTTGCTAAACTATTTAGCAAGGACTTGCACTGCTGAAAAAACTTGCTAGAAGGAAAAACATCACTCCATTAGTTACTATTTTCCTCCTTCATTTGTGCTAAGAAAAGATAGATTTGAAAACTGAAAGCCGACAAAATAAATACAAAATAAAGGCCTCCGTACATCTTCACCTACAGCAGATTCACCAATGAGACAAACAATAAACTCAGTAAATGTAGTCATCGGGTCCGGCTTAGAGATGTCCTGTGCTGCTAAAGCAGCCAAAGCAGCCGGAGCTAATCACTTGCTCTGACCTGAGGTCTATATAAACATCAGTAGAACAGTCTCTTATAGATCTGAGGCTGGGACTGATTCAACAGAAAATTTAGTAAGAGACGTCTTGTTGGCTTGCTGGCAGGATGCGCAGAGTCAATATTTGCGATAGTAATTAGTTCTGGAACTGAGACAAGTGACTTGATACACATGTTATGGCATTGTCCTTTAGGTCTTTCCTTTTGGAAGTAAACAGTTATGTTAATCTAATCTTGCACAGGGTCTCTTCCTCTCAGTCCTAAAGTTCTTTTCTAAGAGAATTTGTCTAATTTACCAGCTGCTCAGAGGACAGCTTCTTCCTAACAAATGAAGTATTCCTGCTAAAGACAATCAAAAGTAATAAAGACTGGTTGTTAAAATCTAGCAGTAAGATTTAAAAAAAAAGTATGCTGCAGACTAACATTGAAGAATGCATTTTGTCAATCAGAACCAAACGCTTTTCAAATAAATGTTAGCTAGACATGTTAGGAGGCCAGCTCTTTCCCTTTGGAAGCTTATTTTGAGACAGACTTCTACTTGGAGACTACAAAACCAGATGGAGGGACTATGATCATTTAGTCAGACCTCCAGCATAACTTAGACATGGGACTTTTGTAAGCTATTTCTCATTTCAAAAAAGCATCTGATTTAGAAAACATTATAGTCCTGATTTAAAATGGCCTAGGATGGGAATTTACTATAACCTTATTAAGCTGTCCTAGTGGCTAATCAGTCACTGTACAGAATTTGTCTAGCTCCAGTGCTCAGACAGATAAGCTTCTTATAATTTGATCTTTTGCAACTCTGAAGAATTAAAACATTTGTGTTGCCAAGCAAGTCACCCTTTTATATTCTCCTTGACACAGGAATCTGTTGAGTTCCTGAGTGTTTCAGCATAAGGCAAAAATTTCAATCCTTTGTTTCATTTTTCCAAGTCTTTTCTGTGCTCTTCATCGTTCCTCAGTACTCAGTAGAGTTGGACCCAGTTCCAAAGGTATGGTGATTTTCCTTGTCCTGTTGATTAGTATCATGTTACTCATCTAACCCTCAAATAAATTAACTTTCAGCTGTAGCGCAGCATTAAGGACACCTCTGGACCCCAAGTATTTGCAGAGCTACAACTTGCCAGACATAGTCTGCTATTTGGCCAGTGCTCATTTTGCATAGCTGGGTGTCCTGCTCTTGGCCGTTCTGGAAGGTAGATTTATAGCCATGCTTTTTTCACACAGCAGCCCAGCTCTATCTGTGACCTGGTTTCCTAAGTATTTGCTTTCAGTGTCATCTTCAACTTTCTCATCAAGTAAGCAGTCAGGGATACGACTGCTCAAGCTTATTTCAGCTCTGTAGAACTGAGAATCGGTTTTCCTTTTCTCATTTCTCTTCGGAGACCTATTCAGTTGTCCAGCTTCAGGCTATTTCATAAGGCTGTATAAATTAGGCAGAGTGCTCATTTCTTATTCAAACCGTCACTGGGTATTAAGATAAAATGACTTTCATAAATCTTGCTATATTACACTGATACTACTTTTATTAGCCACACTTATTGCTTCTTGCCTCTATCTTTAGAAGAGGATATTAGACAGGTTTTTCCTTTAACTTGTTGACACTAATTAAATAATTTTCCTTTGCTTCTTTGTGTACTTCTGTGAAGTACAATGCCAATTATTCAGACCTATTTCTAGTGTGTCTCATTCAGCATGTTTAAATATTGGCACAGGACTGGCTTTGTCCATCTCTGAGTAACTTCTGGGAAGTTTTGCAATTTCATGAAAACGTAGATTTGTGCTGAAGAGAGTTCACTTGCCTTTTCTCTTTTTAATCTTGTAGGAGGCTGCACTGCTAAAAAAATGTTCAATAGTTGTAACTGCTGTTTATTACGTTTCTTGTTTACTTGTGTAAGGAAGATTATTTTGCTTTCACTGAATGATAACAGGTGTACCAAACCCTAAGACAGAACTCTCCGAATACGACATTATTGAACATTTAGTTATGGGCCAATTGTTTGTATTACTGACTTTATCTGTTGCCTTGTTTCATACAAAGCCCCCCCATAACTGAAGACTATACCTCAAAATAAAATTATGTTTTAGGATATATTCTGCTTTTCAATTACAGTATTACATCTGTGGTTTTTTAAGAAGCAATTAAGGAAATGCTTAATTGTATCTTAAGTGCATGGGTTCAAAATGATTTTCCAGACATGCATACTCTCTCTTTCTCTTGACAGAAATACAGTTAGGGCTCAAATGCTGCCATGAGCTCCATCCCAGGCCTTCCACTGGAATGGGCAGCACAAATCTCATGCCCATTGATTTGGGCAGAATTTCACAGATCTTTGTTTTGTTCTCTGCTTTCAAAGCTGTCAAAACAGAGGACCGCCGTAAAAATATTCCTCACCAGACAATCCAGATGACATTGATTGTCACGAGATTTCTCCTCGGATGCTTGAGAGCACCCTTGGTAAGATGGGAGCCATGCTGGTTTGTCAGCATGTCGTGTCTATTGTAACTTGCGTGATGGGCATGGGGTCTGGGGTGAACCCGGCTCTGGAGCTGTGGAAGGAATCCAGACGTGCGGAAACCCCCTGGGAGCAGGGGCTGCAGCGCCTGGGAGATGCTGAGCCCATTGTTTGAGGGCTGCGGGGTATTCAGCCCGAGGAGCAGAATTCCTCCCATTCTGCAACAACCGTGATTGTATAAACATCCAGTGGGTCCTGAATAGGTTATTCAAGACGTAAATACTCTTTTATAACTTATTTATACTCTCACACTTTCCCTTTGGGCTGGTGATGATTTGAGTCAGAGTCCTGTGTGGTAACAACAAAAAGAAAGTTGGATGGTGTTTTGGAAATAGGATAGCCTATCTATTTCTCTAGGTACCTTTACTTTCAGATGTTTAATAATAACTTTAGTCCTCAGCAGGCATTCAAATTGCTTATCAACCTGCAACGAAACCAAGAAAAATAGAAATAAGAAAAATGAACAATTCAATAAGCTGTAGATAAAACTCACAACTAGACTTCTTTCCAAATGGATTCCATATGGCGAGTTAGATTCTGCTTTCCTTTGCATGAATATAAATCTGGAGTCACTCAGCTGATTTCGCTGGGGTAACTGCATTGAAAACAGGCAGCAGAATTTGGCCCAGTGAGTAGAGATACAGCTTATCCTATTGCTGTTGATGTTCTTGCAATGCACCAATATGCTTGCAAATATTCAGTTCTGTCGCCACATGTTAAATGTTCTAAACCCCTTATTTTGCACTTGGAAGGTTAGCGATATTTGGGCAGCTAGAACATAGAGTCAAGGTGCTCCTGGAAGTCATTGTTTTCCTTGCTAAATAGCAACAGTATCTGCAATGAGCTGAGGATAAATGCCTTCTGGAATGTGAGTGTGGGAGCCATTTGATAGTAATCAGGAAAACAAGAAGAAACTCTAAACCCTGATTTTTCTCTATGCATGAGAAAAAGCTAAATAACTTGCTCCCCTTTTTCCAAAGCCCAGGAGCCGTGTTCAAAAACCCAAATTGCATGCCTCTAATAGAAATCTCAGCATGATTAAAAAAAATTAACGAGTGTTCATTAACTGAATGTTCTAGGGTTCAGACAGACAGCTGAGTTATAGCAACTTAATAAGTTGCTGCCTGGCAGCACAGCTGCAGTAACTGTTGGTTACTGGCCATATCTGTCTTAAGTTTGTCCCAGTTTTAAACTGATATAATGTAGATTAAAAATCGGTGCGTTAATCCTAGTCTTTCTGCCTCCATCTCCATCAGTTTGAGAGCATTGATGCTGCGCTGCAGCTGACAGGTGGTAACTCCACAGATCTCTGTCCATTCTACTGGCCAAAACATAGTAGTTCTATCAATTTGATGCTGTATCCAAACTAATTGCTGATTGCTGAGTTATGACTCAGTCCCCGCAGAGCTGGAATTAGCTGCCAAAACCCCTTGAGCATTCTTCACGAGTCAGATTCAGTGAACTTTGATTCACATAATTCATGTGAATAGTTACAGTGAAGACAGCAGAAGTATTTGAGAGTACAAGCCCATATCCATGCACTAGCCATGAGATCTATTGAACCTGTACAGTCTCTTTGCCAGAGAACCCCAACACGTGTAATTCTGTGTCTGCCAGGAGCAGTTCCACACCAGCAATAGGAGGGTCTCCAAATGATTGCTGGAGGTTAGAAGATAATACTGAGTGGAGGCTGTAGAATGGTGGAATGGCTTATACGAAGCTGCTGGTAAGTTGGTTTTTGGTGGTTTTCCCCCCTGAGGAAAAGAAAAAGCAAGCTAGAAATAAAAAAGCAATAGAAACAGGTAGCAGAAAGTGTCCCACTGCAGTTGAATGACAACTGATAGTCCTTTTCAATGAATGTTTTATTTCCTCAGCTTCTCCTTCTCATCCTGCCTCTAAGTTGAAGTTGCTCTTGCTGTCCAGAGATCAAAGGGTGTACAGTGTATAGACGCTGATTTTAACCAAAGGAGCTTAAGACAGTGTCTGTCTTCTTGCTTTATAAGTTTAACTACTTCTAAAATGAAGAGTTTGCGTCTCTGCTAAAATAACTTATACTGAAATTCAAATGCAATTGAAGAAACTGAATTTGCAGTATCTGCTTAGACGCAACTCCAGATGCCATTAAAAAAGACCAGATGTCAAGTATTTTCTGTTATGTTCTAAAACAAGGAGCAATAAAAGTTTCTATTTGACTTCACTCATTTTAACCTAATGGTGAATCACTGTGCAGATATACCCACATATTTTAGCGATATAATCATGACATAGGAGGTATGGATGCTCTACAGCGTCATGATAATATCAGCATGTCCAAGACAGTGTTGGGGGAAATGATCTCCAGATTCTCTATCTTCATTGTTCTGGTCACAGATGAAGACTTGGCTTGACAGATACACAGGACTGAATTTTCCCACAGTTTCGACCAAAAGATAATGGGAACTGTGTGCAGTGGGGGGGGGCAGAACCCCTCTTCTTGCTTATTCCATGTCACGTACGCGATTTTGACAGGGCTAGGAAGTTCATTTATATGCTCATTTTGATTACTGAGAAAGGTACTCAAAAGGAAAGGTCTGTGCTTGTACTTTACACAAGCATGAGCTTCACATTTAACTCTCACTTATCTCTGAATGTAGCTCCAGCCTCTGTGAAGCACTAAAGAAAGTTCTTCATTTAAAACATATGAATCCTTGGACAAGATTGCTGCCATGCTTCGAGTCAGATACTTGCTTGAAGATTGCTCTGGACCAGAGCCCAAACGAATTGACAGTGACATTCTGTCAGATGGTGCAAATCTGGTTCATCAGGGCGATACCGGGATACGTGTCTCATTTTGCAAGTTTTCCAGCACTTCCCAAGAATATTCCATTTCCATCAAAAAAATGTTTGTGAAGTGAAATCACACAGCACCACGTTTGATAGCTTTCCACGAATGTGCTGAAAACATATATCTGGCCTGTCACCCCACGGCAGGTGATTGAGATTCTGTTTTCGATGGGATAGTTCCTTGATTTGCAGCTGGTACCAGGTGTGCGCTGGATAAACTTTAGGTGGAACTTTACTGATAGTGTATATTTCTGAAGCAGATCAAAAAGAAATTAGAGTACCTGCCAGTTTTGTAGGAAGAAATAAGCATTTCCAGAAAATGACATTTTCCATCTGTTTAAATTTTTTGTGGTGTTTGGGCTTTTCTGTGGTTTTCTGGAGCTTGCTTTGTAGCACTACTAAGAAAGTTGGTGTTTCAGGCTTCCTGGGTTTCACAAAAACCTTTGTTTTGGCTTTGGTTTGAATGAGTTCACAGTCAGGAATTCTGCACTGAGGCTCAGGGTTTAAACCCCAAATCTCAAAGCAATTCTGTGCTAAAATGATTGAGCTTTAGGCTCTTTATTTGTTGGAACCAGGGTACTTTCACCCAAACCATAGCCCCACTGAGTGCTCAGTTGAAACCTGACTCTAGTTTTGCGAAAAAGCATCTCAGTTTTCTAGCTAGGTGTATAAGTGAGCAGCACGGTTCTATCTGAACACTTCTCACTTGCAGATAATTTTATCTCATAACACACCACCAAGGTATAAAATATTTTCCCTGACTCCTGTAGAGCTTGAAATGTTGGTCTGAGAGGGCATCAAGAGTATGCTTACACGTGGGGATGCAAACCGACAGAAACTTGCCCCTGCACTGACTTGGCCAGACAATGCGTGTTTGGATCTGAAAGCCATAAAGTTGAATTTTTGTGATGCCAGAGTTGTCCTAAATGGGCAGGTGTTGTTTAAATACAGCACTACGGTAATATAGCCTTATGAATTTTACCCGGGGTCTGGCTTGTGCCTCAGCATCTCCGAGGGGGATTTTCCCTGCCTGTCTGTTCCTGTGTGGTGCCTAACAGAAAACAAATGGTCAAGCTGGGAGTCAAGCTGAGGCTTGCTGTCCCGAGTCAGTGCCATGCAGCGTTGCACCCGCGTGGCCATCCTGTCCTCCTCCTCTCCGCCGCTCAGCTACAGCAACTTCAAGTCTGAAACCTGAAACTCCTGGGCCAGCCATTTTTGTGCAGCTCTCTTCCTTCCCAGTCCATCTGCTTGGGGAAGGAATGAAAGCTCCAAGTCTGCCTCCTCCTCAAAACATTTCAAACTTTCACTTATCTTCACTTAGAATAACTTGCCTGACCGGAGCGGGAGTCCAGGCAGTCCTAATTTGTCCATTTGCCAGAACACTTTGTAAGCAGTCAGCCTCTTATCTTTTGTGTGAGGAGGGGGAAAAAAAAAATGACCTTATTGCGCTAGCAGGTCATGTCATAGGTCATCCTTTCATTCTCCTCACAATCAACTACATTTGCAATCAAAGAGACAGCACATTTTCCACTAGCAAACCGCTCCTTTCAAAAGCAATTGGAATGCTTAGTGTGCACCACGCTTGTCCCGAGTCCATGAATTTTTAGGGGGAGAAGAGAATTAGGAAAACTGAAAGACACCGTGGATTTTAATCTCCCTGTTTCACAGAGAGATATAATACTATATTGCACAACGAGATGCTTTTTCCTACTAAACCTTCAGTAATTTCCTCTTTTTCGTTATTTTTTATTTCATTTCACGATTGTCAGAGCCATCACGAAGAGTGAGGGTCAAGTTTGTTTGCTTTTTTCCTTGTAATTTAAGCATTCCGTCCTGTCAGGGTTCACTTTCCAGTGACCTCTGAATTCATCTAAAATTGCCCCAAAGAACCCAAGTGCATACAAGTGTGGGAACTCATCTGTTTGTCATCTCCACCCTGAGCAGACCTGCAGCAGAGCTTGCCATTGAGTCTGAGTAGAAAGGGTGAGTGTGTCTGTGCTGGCAGCGAAGGCTCACAGGCTCTCGGAACTGTTTGAACGCTTGGTTGTTAGGCTCAAGATGAACAAGAATCTGAAAGCAGCCATTTTTATGACCCGGAGTTAAGAGAGTGGTAGCTTTTGGTGCCTTTGGTATTACATGTTTGAACAGAGACATCACGCAGCTGGTTTCTTCAGAGCCAAGGTGATCCCGAGGTACATTTGAAAATCTTAGGGTGTGCTTTTGTTTTAGGAAATACACCTGCATTACCTGACACTGAGAATAGAGCAAGACCAGAACTAGGAAAAGATGTGTCTCTAATTATTTTCTTCTGGAATGTTCTTTAAGCTTTTTCTAAAACACGTGACTTTTTTTTTTTTTTTTCTGCTAGGTGAAGGCTTACATGTTTTTATTCTTGTGATCTGTGAGATTGGATGATATCAGTCTGTTTCTTGAATTTTTTCAGCCAGCATGAATAGAAAAACTGTACTTTTTCCTTTTTCCTATTCTTTATTATCATTTATTAATGAACTGACTGTGTATTTAGAACATTTGGGTCTGTTGTGGTCTGTTCGTAAGCCTGCATATATGGTGAATTTATTAATGGAAAAATGGTAGAAGTAAACTAAGTAGTAAAATCCTCATATGTTAAACAGCTGTTTTAAATATGAATATAGTGTATATGTAGCATATAAAACCTTCAAAAAGAACTCCGTGGAATGCTGGAATTCAGTTTTACTCCATTTAGTTTACAGTGCAGGTTTGCAGATATTATACAGAGGTTTTGAGAGAAATTAGGTAAGCACTGGATTCAGGACAAATTATTTATAGCAAAATATTGATTTGATGAGTTTAGTTCCTATTCTATACATTAGTTACTTGCAAACAAATGCATATTTTATAAAATGACTTTGTAATTCAGGTACAGTCGGGTTCATTGAAGTCACTGAATGACTCCCATTGACTTCAATGGGCTTTGAACCAGGCAGCCATCTAAGCTCTCACTGAAGGTAGCAGGAGATGGGCTGGCTCCTCCGTGAGTATATCTCACCCTCTGTATTTTTTGCAAACTATTTAATTACCATTTTCATTGGTTTTCAAATATTTTCAACTTGCGGTCCTCTATCATTCATGTAGTGAAGTTATGGCACCCTGTGTTTAAGCCTGTGGACAATTTGTTCTTACTTTCTTTGCTACCTCTCACAGACTCACAGAAGTAGAAGCAGTGCATGGATTCCTACAGCTCTGCAGATCACAAGAAAAAAAAAGATGATCCACTTCATCGTAGAATAATCTGCTATTCATGAGAAACGAGCAGTCACTCAGTTACATGGACTTCACTTCTCAAACCCTCCCAAAATATTTATTTGAAAACACTCTTAGTCCAAATACTGGTGCAAATGCATATCCACAATGCAGTAACAAAATGTTTTCTTTCTGGGAAAGAAAGAAATTAATTTTCATGACTTTCACATGACTGTTCAGAAGCAGTTCTACACACTGATCAGTCTCATAAAGCTCTGCCATATGCCAGTTGGTATTTCCTCATTTCCTTATTTTTTATGTATGGTTTTCTATCCTTGTCAAGCAAGCAATCAGATGAAAAAAAAAAAAATAGCCTTTGACCCTATTTTCAGACTGACAGCTAGTAGTTTCGTATTTATTTAGATAGATTCTGTAGGGAACAATCCTCCCTGGTGCTCATTACTCAGTGGACTGACATTTGCACCCACTTTGGAGAACTTTAAGATCACTGATCCATGCTAAACCAGTACATTCCAGCAAACTCTTGTGCCAAGGGGCATTAGTTCTAACACATATCACCTTTCCGGACAGGAAAGAAATGAAATGTTATTATCTAACATCAGTACATCTTCTCTTTGCCTTTGGCTATTGTTACAATAAGCAGGTTCAATTAACTTCTTAATTTCCTGTCAAATTTTCAGATTTCTCAAAAACAAGGCATGCTAATAACAAGTTCAGTGAGATTCCCATCTTTTTGTAACCTGTTCAGCTCCTCAGTGTGTTTAGTTGAAACTGTAGCCACCACACACCTAGCAGTAGTAGGCTAAGTGGAGAAAAGGGACTTTGCATCTTTTACTTCTATGAAAGACTTGATTTATTAATTTGTTTCTTTGTTGGTTACCTAAGAAAATGTGAATGATATCCATCTCAATCTTTGAGTGTTTGTCTGGAAGACTTATTTTGTCTCAGTTGAATTTTTTTCAATTTTCTAGTTCCTTTGATGGATAGGCTAAAATTTCGCAGAGGTATCTTTTGGGGCATTTATATAGAAAAGATATTAAAAAAATCCAAACAACATAAAATTATCTAAGAGGACAGCTAAAATCAAATTCTCCCTATGGACTGGCTTACACTGCTTTAGTTATTCATGTCTCTGATTCTAGTTCCACAAACAACCACTCAGCTAATTTCAGTCAATGCGTAACAGAGAAAACCTGAGGCAATAACTGAAAACAAACAGAATGATCTAGGTACTCTTAGCTTTTTTGGTACATTATTAACAAATGCTACCTACTCCCTAAAACAAAAATACCTACTCCCTAACGTGTACCTCTGCATCGCTCTTTAATTACAAACTTTAACTGCACTACAAGTAGCTTCCTGGAGTAGTTTGCATGTAATGTGGCACAAACTTACTAATTTGATTGACGGTCAGCAGAAATGGTACACTACAAAATGAGATTATTTTATTTCATAGTTCATGATGTAATTTCTTTCATTAGGTTGCTCTTATAAAAGGTATTTTATAAGAAATTGTCCTAAAGCTAAAGGCTAACCTAAATCTACACTGTTTTTAGTTAGATTCATTACTTTTTTCTGTCCTGGTCATTGTGAGACTGTTCTGTCTTGTGCTACCTTGCATATATTTGAAGATTTTTACAATTTCTCTTCAGTTCTGTCTTTCTATGGGTTCACGTCTTCCTTGAAATCCAATGCCTGAAACCTGGAACAGAACTTCGCTTTTGGTTTTGGCAGCACTATTCAGAGAAGGATTGTTACTTGTTTCCGACAAAAGTGTTTATACAGTGCAATATGATGTTTTCCTTTTCTCCTGCCCCCCACCCCTTTTTTTTAATTTTCCAACTGCATAGTATCATATCTAGTTTGTAAACCACTATTATCCCCAAAAACTCTTCTGCAGAAGTGATCATTACCTGTCTGAATTTGTCCAAATGGTTATTCCTGACTGTTTAGAGCCCTGCCATTGTGCATATTAAATCGCATCCTACTACTTTTGGTTTTTCTACTGCTATATTTTCAGACCATTTGACCAATTCCTCTGTTACTATGAAGCCTAGTCATCTTCTTCAATGTGCCTGCAGCCCCTCTAAGTTTGCCCATTGCTTGAAAATGTAAGAAGCAGTTTTATTAATGAAAATAGTAAACTGGAAAATGTCTAGGAAATATCACAGGATACAGCCTTGTAGTCTGACAATGAACCATTGCTCATTTTTTTAAGCATGTTTTTTCAGCAAATTCTAAACAATAGCTTTGAATCATATAGGCATCTCTCTTGGATCGATTATTATTTTGTTTCCATAATTTGCTTATGGTAATGTCACCTGAGACAATATAAAAAAACTTTCTGAAGTTGAGATACAGCATCTTATGCTGTTTTTCTGCTCACAAAATCCCTTGCCTCCTAGAGTGGGAAACAAGGATCGTTTGACATGAATTGTTCTCAACTAATTCATGTTGGCAGCTACATACAAAGCTAAGTTCTATAGCAGTTTTATGGGAAAAATTATTTTGGCCAGAGAGGAACTATTATCTCCTACGAGTGTTCCTGAAACTCTCATTAATTGCAGTAACAATCACACTGTGAATGCTGCCAGCTCTCAGGACTCTCATGAGTCTCACAAGTAAATCCTTAGTTCCTGTACTCAACTGATTATCTGGGAACCCCAGATTTCTTTTTTGTAAAGCTGCATTTCTATCCTTACAAGTGGACAAGTACTTGATAACGTGACCTCAAATAGACTTCAAAGGCAGGAGACAAGTAGTAAGAAGTCAATGGTGACTGTGTGTTTTTAAAATCTCACGATTTTGGGAGACCTGAGATGTTTCTGAGTGTGAGAGTTGGGATAGCTGTCGTGACATACATCAGTTCAAAAGGCAATGCTACAGAAAGCCACCTCCTCCTTTGTCAGCATTCTGCACGAAGGAAATATTCCAGTGAGACCCTTAGAATGTGGTAGGGATGAACTATGGCAGTAAAACTGTTGTACCAAAGGGCAGTTCATTAAAAAATGTAGAGCTGCTAAGCAAGGTAGAGTCAATAATCACTTTTCTGCCCGGCCCACTCTGGCTTATTTCTGTAGTTTGTTCTGGTCTATTCCTGCTGTAAATAACATAAAATTAGGTTTTCCAGAGGAGAAAAACGCCGGTTTTGCCTGCACAAGCTAGGCTACTGCTTTGTTAGCAATTTGCCTATAGTTACTTTTCCTAATCCTTGTGTGTCATCAGTTTCAGTCAAGGCATCCCAGGACCCCTAACTACAACCAGAATCTTGAAAGGCTCATATCCCAGTTAAACATAGAAATAAATGTTAGATTTTGCAAAAATGTTTGATACCCAGCAACCCAAACTACTGAAAACCTGTCAGGTATTTGGGACCTAAAGGGGAACTCAGCACTCCAGAAAACCTGGCCCTACATTAGTTTATCTTGTGGTTTGTGGGAGTCTTTTGCACAGCAGCAGGGGAGAGTACGGTATGTTAAGGGAGACAAATGTAGTTGCAAAGCCATGGAAATTGGAAGGGGAGGGAGTGAGGCACAAGAAAGGAGGAATGGGAGCACCTGGAACAATCTTCTGAAACCGTGGATTTCAAGCACCCATTGCCCTTATATCCCTCATTTGCCCATCTATTCCTTCATGCTGTCTGAGATCAGTTTTAGGAAAGTTAGAAATGTGTTTATGTAAGCTATAGCCCAGACAGGAGGCAAGCTCCGTGCTGCTCCAGCCGGCTTGGGGAGCACTTCAGGAAAGGAGTTGGGGAAGGGGGCTCCTTTTCGGTTTGCTTTTTAGAGCTGCCTTCCTGTGGGTTTCAAAGCTCAGATTGTTGAAATTCAGCTACCAAACATTTGATTTTCACATACAAAAGTTAAAACACTGCCAAGCTTGTAGATACTTCCATACTTTAGAAGAAGCTGGGTACGTGCATACCTATGTACACTGCCACCGGCATAAATAAGATGTTACAGGCATAAACATGGGCACGACCTGCTATGACATACATTTTACCCTTCCTCCCCAAAGATACTGAACCACGCGCCTAATCTACTTGTGAGTTTCTTTTTTTCCAGTATCCTCAAGCACAATACCATCAAGAGTACTACAGAAGTACATTGGTTAGGCACAGTACGATTCATAAAGGTCTTTGTGAAACTTTTGTTCTTAGTTTCCTGTTTATATAGTGGTGTACCTTGTGCATATTTGTTCAGTGAGTTCTTTTTCTTTGTTTTTTCACTGATAAAATATTAACTAAAAAGGCTCCAAAGGTGCTCAAAATCTAGATTAATTTTCTCTCTGGAAACATATCCACAGCCAAGTAGCTTTGATTGAGAACACTGTCTCATGCAGCTTTTGTCAGCAGGTTAAGTGGAAAAGTGCAGCTATCTTAGTAGATCATGCATAAAAAAGTACCTGCTGATGGTTTAGGTTAGGTTTTTAAAGCATGTTTGGTTTTGATGGGGACCTAAGTATCAGTACGGTGGTGTGTTAGGAGCCTGGCAAGTTGTAGTAATTGCTTGACAGAGGAGATTTAATAGCACTAGGCTGCAGTGAATTTTCATGTGAGCAGGCTGTATTGCTCTGAGATAGTGTGGTGGCACCATAAAATAGGTGATTTGAGTCCTGACTAGTTTATACTTTGTAGATGTTGAAATAAATACTTATTTTGTTTCATCTTTCCTATTTGGAGTTAAATTGTCCCATATCCCTGTGCAGATGTGTAAGGAGGATATTAAGGGCTACTGTATTCAAGGAAAATTCAGATAGTAGGCAAGGATTTTTTGAAGGAACCCGGTCTGATTCCTCCACACGATTGAGCATGCCTGGCTGAGTGTGCTGGAGACCTATGGGGAAAAATGGGATGGTGCAGGCCATGCATGTCGCTGGAAATGGGGTAGAAGAGGGAGGGAGGGGAAATGCTGGGCTTCAACATTTCATCTGGGATCTAAAGAGTACCAAAGCTCCTAGGCTTTTACAGGAATTTGGAGAGGGATGGAAATTTAGTAGTCTAGAATACACTAGAACAGCAGACTTGAGAGTGTCCTCATCAGAATGGGAATCCAGAATTACACTAATATCCAGGTCTCTTTCTCAAAAGCATGAGCAAAGTAGGGACCATGAGATCTCTTCCCTATAAACCTTAGATCCATCTGTATTACGTTTATCCATATAGTCTAGTTATAGTCCTAGGTAGCCTATAATATTTTACATCAACAAAAAGAGCTTTAAAATGGCCTTAGAGTATGCCATAATGATGGATTTTATGTCTTTATTCATTGGTCCCTGTGAGTGAAGTTTTATTTTATTGTATTTAGTAATATATGGTAGATATAAAGAGACAAGAGACACTGCAGATCTCAGTGGTTCGTTAGTCCTGCACTTTATCGTGTTTTAAAACTTCTGCTTCTCCAGACCACAAAATAGCTTCCTCCTGTATTGTGTGTATTAAGTGTGAATCCACAGAGGGAACTTTTAAATGTTGCTGCTCCAGAAATAATGATTCCTCTTTATCTCTTCTGGTATAATTTATTATTCTGCAGGAACTTCCCTGTGTAAATGCCTAGCCCTGAATACAATCACTTTGATCCAGAATCCAGTGCTTGTATGTAAGTAATTTTGGCTCAGCTCTAAGGGCATAGTTAATGAAATAGTTTCAGAAATAGTCATGTGCTCTGTTTCCTATTGTAAAGGCACATCTCCCTTGTTAGTAGGTACAGAAGACTATTACCAGAAATCCTAGGGCATTTTCAGAAAATCCTTAATGAACCAGTCTGGATGGGCATTTGCTCCTGAGATAATACACATGAAATATCACCGAAAAAGGAATTATAATAAGCAATCCTCCAAAAAGTGCAAAAAAGTCACTGAGGGCTTGGTGCCATTCCTCTCAGAGGGAGGCCTTCCCTCTCCTGGTGGAAAGAGGCCAGACACTGAGTTGGGAAGAAAAGAATATGAAATAATATTTTTCCTAGCATGGTTCCAGTACCTGGATGATGATCTGATGGCTTGGATGGGAGTTAATCCAGTTTTTTAACTGGACTGACTTTTCTGATGGCTTTGATGGGAGTTAATCCAGGTTTTTAACCGGACTGATTTTTTTAAATAGAAAAAGTAAAGAGATTTGTTTGCCGGCAGGGGACAAATTTTTGCGCTGTCAAATTAAGCTGCTCGTCACACCTAGTTTTCGTTTGAGTCTACACCATCAATTTAGTCTTGATGAGATGGGCCCATAAATCTCAGCCAGAAGAATTATACAACCTATTCATTTTCCTTCTGCCGCAGCCACCAGCATCCGCCACTGTACTGTTTTAGTGGTAGAAACTGGTGAACCACTGCAGCGTCGAAACACTCCCGTCATTCAAAACCTTAGCCTGTCCAAGAGCAGAGGGTACCAGAGCCTCCACTACCCGTGGAAGCGTGTGACTCAACTTAATCAGCTCTTGCCCCCTCTGAGGTTAAAATGATGAGGCACTGACAGGCTGCAAACAGGCTACCATGGCTTCCGACGCTGCCCACCCTCTCGTGGTGTTGAAATGCTGGGCTGCTATGACACCTCCCATGGGAGCGCTGCTTCTGCTGGGTGAAAACCGACCCAGAAACCTCGCCCTCGTCCTCCCACGCGTGCCAGCGCCCCTTCTGCACCTCTTTAGTCCACGGCATCTCTCTGTGGGCCTGCTTGTGGCCGTGAAAAATATTCTCGCTGGCTTGAGTGCAGCTGAGCAGTAGAGCAGATCTGGCTATGAAAGGTAAAAAAGAGCTTTGTGTGAACAGTGGTCCTATAAGGTTCCTCACATCGGTTGCAGCTGCAAGACCGGCCCCTGCAGCATTAAAATTGAGCCCGGAGGAATCCCTGCTCTTTGCTTGCAGGACCCGCGTTTTAACAGAATTATTGAGTAACAGGCTAAACGCAGAAGTTCGTGATGCTATCAAAATAAGAAGGTCTGGGGAGGGATTTGTCCACCTGAAAAATTTTTATATAACTCTCTTTGGTTAGAGCAATTGCCTTATTATCCTCCAAGGCGCTGCACGTTTTATACCCGAGCAGCACACCCAAATTCATGTGCCCAGGTGGGCTTCCGTGTTGTTTTCCAGAGCTGTTAAGTTCAGTGTTCATGAGCACTGAGTTAACTCTAACTTCCTTAGAAGTTATTTACCAGTTCCTTGTTGCTGTGTGACTTTCACTAAGCTACATGCCTCGTATGAGTCCACTGTTTCATCTTTCAGCACTGAGGAACAGTAACTGCTGGACTAGAGAGACATTTATGAAAGACAGGACTGCTGATTTACTACAAAGGGCAGCTGAATTCCTCTAGGAACTGTCTTTTGACCCATTGCTATAAATTTTGTACTGTAGAATTGGCAGACTCTAACAGCTTTTTATAACTAAGTACTGCAAAAAGAAGCCCTGACCTCAAAGGACCTAAATATTTTAAAGAAGTTGTGCAGCGGTTTGAGCGTTAAGCTAACATAAAGAATTAAAATATTGAATCTATCGGATATACAGTAAGACACGTGAATTGTCTCTTTTTCATAAAAAAAAATTAAGCCATGATTATAATTTTTTAGACATTTTTAAATTTAGTGATGGGGTTTTGTGCCTATGGAGCCAAATGCATAATCACGTGTTGCATAGCTCAACATCAGTGCATAATTTTCTCCTGATAAGGAAGCAAAAGTGTATTCAGTTACCTGATTTTAATTATTTTCAGTATTTTTGTGTTCCAAATTAGGAACAGTATTAAAGACACAGCTGCATTCCTGAGAACAGTTGAAGCCCAGTTGGCACAGGGGCTGTTTGTACCCTCCCATTTTACAACACAAGCAATCTGGATACAGCAGCAGAAGCTCTAAAACAGTGATCCAGAGTGGGTACAAGTGCCAGGATTTGCAAACACAGGGATGCGTAGAGAGCACTCTTAGGAATTCGTGATCAGGCAGGTGCTTGGACCTGCAAAGTAAAGGCATGAGTTTGCCTTTGCAGCACACTAGAGGTGCCAGCGGAAAATCTGGGACATTGTGGGACAACCTGGTGCATGGGTCAATGTTCAAAGCTATCTGAACTTTACACGGACAGGTTTGTAACCAAGAAAAGCAGAAGCATGCCAATTCTTCTTCACCCAGTCTGCGTCCTTCCCTGCCCCACCATCCCACAGAATATTGCAGAGGGTGTTTCTGCAGTTACATTGATGTTTTTGAGTGGCACTTGCACAACCTATACAGCCTCACTGCTAGGAAGGGAGCATTGCAATGAATTCCCATTTTATAAGTCCTCTTGGGAACAGAAGAGGTGGCTCAGCTTTTATATGTGGGGCAACTGGCCAGGCAGGGCAGGCTGGTGATACAAAGGGGTGATAACAGGGAGAGAGAAAGAGAGCGCGCATTTGGAGACAAAGAAAAGTCAAAGACACAGAAAAAGCTGGTAGTTATAGCAGAAAAGGAAAGAGAGAGAGAGAGAGAGAAAATCAGTAGGGAGCAAAAGGCGAGGAGTCTTGGTGGAAAGAGAAACTATGAGAAGAAAGAATAAAACAGCAAAGAGACTGATAAAAGATGCAGCAAATAAAGAGTATGTGCAAAGAGAGGGATAAAAAAGAATATTTCACATCTGCTCATGGGGTCAGATGACAGTTTCTGCTTAAATTCATGGTACATGTGTGAACACGCAGGTTCCCTAGGTGACTTTGAAAATCTCAGCCAGGAAATCCAGCCCAGCCAGAAACAGTGCCTCAGACAGGAAGCGTTACCTCTAGAAAAGCCAGTTCAGGAGCTGAATCACATCAACCGGCCAATTTTATTTTATTTTTTAATGGAAAAAAATGAGGTTAGGAAAAGAGAAATGGCTGCTGCTTGTCTAATAAGGGCATTTCAGACTGTGTACATGCTCTAATATTTTCCACTGGAGGAATACAGAGCCTTTCCTCATTTCCCATTGCCTTTTGGGACCTGTATTCTGCACCAAACTTCTTCTCTTGGCATCTCCTTCTGTTTGCTTTTGTTTTTCTTCTCTGTTTCCATTGCACAGGGAAAGAAAAGAAGCTGCTGGGTGCCGGGAAGGAGCCTGCCTCCTGCCCCCTCCCTGCCTGCCCTTTTCCAGGGGACCTTGCCTGGAGATCCGGGGGAGACTGGCTCCACGCTGCATGAGCTTGCCATCAGATTTCTGTGATATTTGCCACGACATGAGCAAAGGAAATTGTGCCTCCTTTACTAGCACTTCTGTAAAGCTGTTAGTTTTGTATTATAATCAGGTGCAGTATCTAGCACTACCATTATACCCTTCCGAGGGAGGTGGCGATTCGCTGTGGCCCTGGAAGCAGAGGAAAGGGAACTCCCACAGACAGGTCTGCTCCCTCCACCAGCCTTCTGCATGTCTCCCCTGTTTTAGAATCAGTCCTTACCACCAGGTTTATAAGATGCTAACACAGGGCAGCTTTTTTGACTGCTACTTAGCATAACTCCTCCTTCCCTTAATAATATAATTCCCATCTAATTTAAGGTAATACTCTGGTTTGTGAATTTTTGCACCTACACTTCTACTTCTTCTGCTTCTGCCTGTAAATGAGGGGTAGGATGGATCATGAACTGCAAATGTACTGAAAAGAACAACCAACAAAGTTCGTCAGCTGGAGCTTTAAAGGCAGCATATTTAACACACGTTGTTAAAATTAAAGGCGCACTAGCTGTTGGTTGAAATCATGCTATGTTTTCAGCAAAATACAGCTCTGGAGGTGCTCTTCATTCCTGCCTTGCTGGATTGCACATTATAATTTAATCCCCAAATCCAGAATTTGGCACTCTTTCCACACAGTAAGTGGAAATCTGGTTCTTTGTGTTTCCTTAATTTGTATTATTTATAATAACAATAAGTCTCCTGAGCTGGTGGTGGAAGTCAAATGACAGACCCTTCACCTATTATGCCATGTTTTTTATCAATTAGCTTGCTGAATATTCCAGATGAAACCAGTGTTTGTATTGGCCAGAATCCGGGCTATGTCTGAAGAAATATTTTAGTGAAATAAGCATTAGGAAAGTTTTGGAATATTACACCAAAAATAGATTTTTGTGCTTAAATGAAATACTCTCCTTAGCCTGTTGCAAGCACAGTGTACTATTAAGCTGTTATTTCAAAGACTGGCCTATTTTCAGACTTTCAGCATCTGTAAAAAAATTAATAATGATAAAGAGGGAATTCATATTTTCAGGCTTTTAAAAAGCCCATTGTGTAAGTCAGCAGCTCTTACAATAGGCATCTGTCTGAAAAATATTCCTCAAACTTTCACATGAAGCGGTGCTGTGTTCATTAAACACCCTGCTTTTGTAGTCCCCTCTGGTCAAAGATAAAACTCTTCTGAAGAGCCTTCCAAAGCAGATTTGTGAAACCACATGTATTTCTGTCTTGAAGGAGAGCCTACCTGGATGCTCCCAAGCTACAACAGGCACGGCATGTATTGATGGCAGTGTCAAGAGCTGAGCAAGTTTATTTCATATGAGTAAATGTTTCAGACGAGATGAAGGATGGGGAGGGAATTATCTTCCAGGCAATAACTCATGCTGCGTATCTGCGTGCATTTTAGAGAACTAGGCTAAGGGTCTACTGGGTATGTCAGGCCTACAGACGCCTTCTGTGTTTTCTTTCCTTTTTAGGACATACTGGAGCTGTATAATTAAATGGAGATTATTGGCAACATTATTTAGCAGTCATTATGGAGTCATTAGGGTTCTGCTTGGGCAAGAAGATAAGTCCCCTTCCTCTCTCACACTTAATGCTTCTATCAACAGCTTAGAAAAGTGGTTCACAATGAATTGCTACTTAAGTAGTCCTATCTTCCTCTGCAATCTCCCTCCTGTTGTTCTTCCCTGTGGGCTAGCTCAGAGGGTCAGTACACTTAGCTTGCCTGATGTAATGCAGACTTTCCGATAGCTTTTGGCACTTTGCAACTGCTCCTGTTAAAAAAAAAAAAAAAAGAAAAAGAAAAGAAAAAAGAAGGGACTCAGGGGATGGAGAGAGCCACTGCTGATCCAAACAGGGATGTCTTTCTTGTGCTTTCTTCTGTAAGAAACAGGCTGCTCTGTGTCGAGAGTCCCTCTCTGCAGGCTCCTCTGGCACAGCAGTGCCCTCCTTCCTCCGCAGCAGATGCTTCACACCGTGATCCTGCGCAAAGCTCCGGGTTGCTCCCTGAAGAAGGAGTTGGGCCACCTAACTGCTTTCCTGGCTCCGTGGCTCTCCGGTGGCTGCGCTAACACAGGATTTTTGAGGGCTGGATTCCCTCCATACCACACGGTGGAAGTGGGCATATAGTCCGGTGTCATTCCTTAGCAGTTAATAATTCTGCGTGTGTGTGTGTGTGTGTGTGTGTGTGTGTGTAGGTTAGAGCTGGCCGGAAAAGGAAACGTCTGTTTTGTGGGAAATTCCAGGTTGTCAACATTTCATTTTGTTCTGCGCTGGAATGAAACATCAACATTTCCGAATAACTGGCAAAATAGGACAGTCTGTGTCGGTGCCTGCCTTCCTGCCCGCCAGTCCCTTTAGCTGCTGGCCGGCCAGACAGCCCCGCTGGCCGCCTGGCCACCAAGCACCATGGGTTTGGAGGGCGCCGGGAAGGGGGCAGGGGGCTGCCAGCTGGCCTGGCTGCCCGGGGCGTTTCCAGAGAAAGTTTAATGAAATCAGCATGCTGCTTCTGACAGGCAAACAGCTCTGTATCTTCAAAGCAGACCATTACCATATTTTGTTTTCTTAGGTTTTGATTTGAAATTTTGTTTTGAACAAGGCGAATCAAACGTCCCTTCCTTTTCAGTTTCAGACCTGATAAAGTCCAAATCCAGGAGACCCAAGAAATGCACCAACTCAGAGGCAGAAGGAAAGACTGTGCACATATCCACAGAATTGGCAGTATTTTCTGCTCTTCCAGGACAAAACCCTCTTTCAGAGTCCTGTGCCCTCAGCAGCGGAACGTGGCAAAAAAGCACTTCAGCAGTTCCCAGGATAAGTCCTTTAAAATACAGGGCCAAAAAAGTAAAAAGTTTTAATTATGACCTTTTTTTTTCCCTATTGGAGCATAACTGAGGATTTAATTTTATAGGCATCATCTCTGAACCCTCAAACACTTTCTGTTTAATGTGCATCTGTGTGGAGGTGATGGGTAAGAAGTAAGTGCGTTACACCGGCGTGAAGGCAGCATGGGCTAATCCCGTGAGGTGCTGAGCACCGGGAATTAGTGGGAGCCAGGGCTTACCAGTCAGAGATGGAGGAACACGTTCCCACCTTGAACCAGTAACAGTGACATTCGTTCTTACTGTGCACATCTAAACTGGGTTCCCAGGTCCGCTTTCACACCCTGACCATCACTGATGTTTGTGTTGGGACACAACTTTTTCTCCCTCGTCTCTGCCATGTCCTCCCCATGTCCCCTGGGTACCAGGGCCCTGTATCCCTGGCTCTGGAACCGGCCACCAATGCTAAAGGGAACTTCGCTGGTAATTCCGGTGGTACCAGGAGTTTGTTAGAGAATTTCGCAGTCAGTTTTGATGACGGCAGGATTAGGCCACAGGGTTAATAGAAGATGAGAGGGCAAGCGTTCTGGGACATTAGCAAAGCTGTATAGGTGACTGCAATCTCAAAATACAATTTTTCCCTGGAAATAAAGTCTTTCCTCTATTTCGAAAGGTATTTCTTTTTCTCCCCACCCCCTCCCACCCCCCAAATGAAAGCAATGCCATACCTCTCACTAAACTACTGGATATTTCCTTGTAAGTAGATGTGCATATGCTGTTGCAGACACCTGGCTGAAGTATTATTTCCATTATACCTCAGAGACATTTAATGGCTAAGCAGCGAAAAAGCTCTGAGGCAGGTAAGATACTAAATATATACACATATATACACAGAAAGATGACATTACATTTGAACGCCAACCTACCACGGCACTTTGATTTCAAGAGGAAAGTTAATATGAAGAAGCAAGAAACGTGATACGCAGAGCCAGTGACGTTTCAACGTGTTTTAAATCCTGCAGCCCATCTCGTGAGTCAGTTGATCCCACAGAGCGCATTCAGGTCCGGTCTGAATTGCAAATGGGGCTCACCCTGGCAACGTTATTTTGGAAACAGCAGCTGTGGGAATGGCATAACAGCAGCTGGGGGAATGGCACGCAAGGCAGACAAAGCCCCAGTAAGGCACGTGTGAAGGCCTGAGCAGAAGTGGCAGAATTTCGTAGTCATTACTGCAAACTTTTTCACCACTATGCGTGAGTAGTGACAGGCTTGCATTGTTAATCAGAGTAATTAGGGTTTAGTTGAGGCATGACAATAACCTGTGCCTCATAAAGGCCTGAAGGCCATCCATTTTCTCCCCTTTTCCTAGGAGTCTCCTATTGTGATTCGTAGATAGCCCAGCAGGAATGCAATCAGGAAATCTCCAGTGAATCAGTGTCCCTAAATCTTCAAGCTTGACAGGTTGAAGTCTGACAAGCTATTAGAAAAAACGACCGATCATTAGGCTGTCTAAAATAGACTTAGCTTGTTTCTGTCTGCATTCATTGATTTATCTGCAGAACGATATTGTTTGAAGCTTAGATTACTCATGTTGCTGCCAGCTGACAGAGCTCGTATGATAAAATGACAAAGCGTGGCTCCGGCTAAACGTACAAGTCTCTCTTTGCTATTCCGTTGCTTTTCACTCATTCCATAGTAACAATAAATTGGTTCAATATTATTGTGAGAAACAGAACCAGAAATAAACTGAAGGGTTTAAAGCCATTTTTGATCGCCCCAAACCCTGGTATGTCTGACAAACGCAGAAGGATAGTGTCAGCTTTCCCCAGATCATTTCGGAGCAGTATTTTCTAGGTCAACTGCTACGGGCTATGCACTTTGCTTCACTGAGTTCAGAACTAGGCTGATTACAAAATCTCTGATAAAAGCTCTCCTTTATGCATGTCTTCTCCTCTCCTAAGCAATGTTTTAATTAAAAAAAGCATTAAATTTCAATTTAATTAAAAATAAACTGATTAAGTCCATAATACATTATTTCAGTTGTAAGATTTACTTCAGAGTTATTATTCTCCACTCAAGCTTTCATTAAAAAAAATCACATCAGATTGGAAAATTTCTGAACAGACATTTTTCTTGAACAGGATTGCGTTCTTATTTGTCATTTACAATGACATCTGTTTTTCCAGACTTCCCGTCTTATTTCTTCCATTTTTAAAAATTACTGGCTTTCTTACAGGATTCAAATCTCAAAGCGGAAAATAAAGAACTAATTCAGCTCTTCTTTTCCATTGGCAGGAATGCTGTCGTCTTACTCTCTTGAAAAAAAAAAAAGCATCTATTTTGTACCATTATGCGCATAGAGCACATATGCATAAGCAACATTAGATGTGTATTTGTATACATTTGCATATACACATACACATACACATACACATACACATACACATATACATATACATATACATATACATATAATATATATGTGGTACGTTATCTACACAAATACTCCTGTTTGTGAAAGATATGTAACGTGGTCTCTAAAAAGAAATAAAGATTCACTTGTTATTTAAAGCAGATGATAGAAATATAGAGAGGTAGCTTCATAACTATCTATTTACATTTACAGATATTAAAGAAAAGAAATTTTGCAGGGCACAAGCATTGTCATATTCCTGCAAAAGGATCAAGGGATACTTAATGACATAGCAGTCAAGTCCCAAGTTTTATGCAAACAGGACATTCTTTGTATTGCATTCTTCTTCTTAATAGCTGCATTAATAATATGTGCCCCTTACATTTACATTGTGTTGTATTTCCAGTTATTACTTTAAGAAGATGAACATATAACTTGCCAAGAGAGACAGCACAAAAAATCCTAAGGGTCTACACAAAGGCTGAAGCTGCAGTTAGAATCTATTGTGGCTTAATTTGTAGTCTTCACAGAGAGGTTTGCTGAAGGAGGTTTACCACACTGCACCTTGCATGAAAGGTGGAATACGTGCAACCAAAATCATGTTTCCATTTAGCCAGGCATCACAATCTAATTATGCTTCGAGTTTTTCACAAAGATAATTTTAAATCCTTTTTCAGAGAACAAAGAATTCAGTCTGGTACCTTGATCACAAATTGTTTGCTAGGATTTAATATGATAGAAACCTACATCAATGTACTTTCAGGGACAACTAAAAATACTTTCTTCGAGTTCTTACAGCATGCCCGTCTCTCTGGTATGTGAGTATATAATGCTAGGTTCTACATTTGTTTTGCCCCCTCCTGGCCCCGATGATGCTATGGATGATGTTAATGTAGAGCCGTGCAAATTTATGAAACAAACACTGATGGAATATTAACTTCTGAGTTAGTATGTGAATCAGATGGAGAAGGTTTAGTTAGTATGTGAATCAGAAGGAGAGCTGAAGGACAGCTTTCCTTAGGTCTTTTTATTATTTTGTTTTGTTGTCTGATTTCTATGCTTCGTGAACATTTAAAAAGCAATTCAGAGATTTTTGTGTTCCTCAGTGACATATAAATCTCCACTAAAATACTTTTGAGAAATAGTTGGGGAAATATATAAAAATGAGGAAGCTCTTTAAGGGAGAATTGGAAATAGCAGTTAAAAGGGTAAAATATATGCAAGTAGCACGCATACTTTTAAAAGAATAAATGTATGCCAATCATCAATAGCATTGATAAAAAAGGACTCTGAATGAGCCACGGCCAGAAGCAGGTGGCATAGTTAAACAGCAGTGTAATAGATACCATTCCAAATGAAAATACTTACTCCAAAATATGGGAGCTGTGTCCAAAGAAAGAAAAGAGAGGAAGAGTATAATCCCCAGCAAAATAAATGTTAAACCACAGCAAAGCAAGCCAAAAATATTAGTGGAAGCAACTTGCAGAAGTAATGAGAGCTAACAGTAAAGCCTTTTGTATATACATCAGAAGCAGCACAGTTGGACAGTTAGCAGGATGAGAAGAAGCAGCAAAGGAAGATAAAGACATTATGGAACAGCTAAGTGAATCATTTGCACTGGGTCTCACTGTAAATGAGGTGGGAGTCTTTCACACTGGGGTCATTCTTTACACAGAATGAGTCTGTGCAAACTCCCAGATTGGAGTGTCTGAGATTTTAGAGCAAATCGGTACCACAACAAATCCGTAACAATAGATGGTATTCACACAGGAGATTTGGAAGAATTCGAATATGAAATTGTCAGTCAATCAGCTGTCATTGTGATTGATCAAATCAGTGCCAGTGGCAGAATAACATGAAAGGTATAGATAATGGGAACAAGATTAATCAGAGGAGTTTTCTATAAAGGACTCTAAAAAGACAATGCCCTTCCACTTCCACAAGCGATGACCGAAAGGGTAGAATTGTGAAAATATCTTGTGAAAATATGAAATTGTGAAAATTATGAGGATAGGAAAGTTTTGCAACAGTGCGGGAACTAAGAACCATCTTATTAGACAACAGGAAAACATAGAAAAAGAAAGTGATTTTTTTGTTCAGCATATCATTAAATTGTGGAACTCCTTGCTGTGGGGTGGATGCTGTGAAGGACAAACAGGTGAAGGTTTTTCCCCTGAAATTACTGGATTAGACAAATTCATGAAGATTAGATGCTTTGTTGGGTATTAACAAGCGGTGGTTTACATGCTGCCTCTGGCTCAGAAAGTACTTAAGTTGGTAAATGTTGGAAGATGGGAAGTAGGAAATAGCTGAAGAGCAGACACTCCGAAGTAGAGTACAGGATGACCCCTACCTTAATTGAACCTACTGCCAGAGATACAACACTGCCAAAGAGACAGTGGTCTGGCCCTCTGTAATATTCCTTATGCTTTCACCCCATGAATTAGGCTTTTTGTCTATATAATTCTCCTCATCTCCAGGGATGCTCACTTGTGTGATAGTTTTCCTTTTCTGACTGGATTACTGGTCACAGCCTGGGCAGGAGAAATATGAGAGATGCCTAAAGGAGAAGCCTTTTGCACCCTTTGAATAAAAATCTGTTAAATAATTTCATCCTTTTCTCTCTGCCTTCCAAAATAATGTGATTCAACAAACAAAAGAACTGACCACAGTGAATTTTTCCATGATGTTGTTTGCTTTACTCTGTAAACAGTTTAATATTAGCCAGCTTTTATCAGTTCAGCACATATTTAGATCTGTCTTTGCTTTTGGATGGGGACAGGAATAGCAGGTAAATTCTCCCACCTGTATTGCTTCTGACTTGAGGAAAACAGAATGTAATTTATTTTCTTTAGTCATGAGACCACGACACAGGACAGATAAAGGGATTTGCTCCTGTGTATGCAGGAAAACCTGCAGCCAGGCCAGAAACCAAATCGGGGATGTCCAAGTCCCATTTCCCACTCTGACCATTGCAATGGTCTCTGTAAGCAGTAAGAGTGTTCAAATCATGAGGTATCACTTCAGAACCTATTCAGGGTATATTTGACCATGATACATCTTTAAAAAAAAAAATGTTTTCCGTGCTCTATCATCAAAAATTTCAGCTTGAACACAGTTAACTCAGCCCAAGTTTTGGAAACAAGATTTAGGCCCTTCAGGGGATTGTCCTTCCCTGGTGTTGTTAATCCTGTGGTTTTTTAAGGCATTTTTTTCATAAAAAGGAAATGTGTTTTGTTTTACTTCACTGTTTACAAGTGTTTGTCTGGGAAATATAGGATTATAAAGGAACACATTTCAAGCACCATGCTGGGTGTGTTAGTGCTTTGTATTCTGCTACCACATCTGAACTTCCTTCATGTTGTGTTTCATAATGTCCCAGACAAATAGGAATGAGATCATATTTGCTAGAATTGTTTAATCATCAGTGGTCTGACCCTGAAAAAGATGAGGTACGTTAGCTTTCCGTCACCCTGGATGGGAACTGAGGTTGCACGGCATCTAGCAGGATGTTCTCAGCACCTCACAGAATTTGTGCTTTTAACTGAAGCCCCAGACCACATCTATTTTCTTCAATATACTGCAAACATATAATTACAGTTAGCACAATTGGTACTTTCACTTTTAACTAAGATGCCTCTACCCAGCAGGCAAAATAATAAGCATGAGATGACATTGTGATGAATGATGATGCCTCCAAAAAAAGTGCTTGAGCCATAAATGGAAAAGGACAGTAAATTTCATCCTATTTTTTGAAATCACATATGCCACAAATCCATTTTTAATGAAAATTAAATAATGCATTGTAAGCTACAAATCACAATAGGCTTAATGCAATAATGCACCAACATCTCTTGTTCTCAGTGCAAGTCCTGGTGGGGAGTTTCAAGACAATGCCTAATAAAAGACACATAGATTTGAGGGTGGTTCCTTGTGATAAGGCTGTTTCCAGTTGTAGCTCTTTGCAGTCTTTCATTTTAGGGAATAAAGAAAGGAGGTAAAGCCAGGAAAATGGGTAAAGAAAGATAAAATGTGCAAAACACAATGTGTTTGGGGCACCCTTGTTCTGCTATCTGTACAATTGTACAGTCCATTGATTACAGCGGTATTTCTCCTGACTCAAATTTACACAAATGGAACAGCATCAGGCCTTCAGATAACCATGATTTATGCCCTTCCTGGCAGTCACAGCAGATAACGGTGTTAAACTATACCTTCTCCTGTTTAAACACATTGGCATTTGTGACCTAAGATATTTTCTTGGAAATGACAGTTATGATAATTTTGTACCAAGGTTGACAAATGGATTTTAAGGACTTAAACACAATTGCATGTGTTTTTAATTGTTTTCTTTTTCAGGGTTCAAACTGGATGAATTTTCTATTCTAAACGCACAACGTTAATGAAATAATTTACAGACTGATTAAAATGCTGTCATTTTTCAAACAAGGTTTTCTGGCTGAGTGCCAGCTTTTCAGCAATGGAAATACTGAATAAGAAGCTCAAATTATTTCAGAAAGGCTTAAATAAAAGTACTTCAAGCACATCAGAAAAAAAAATCATAAGCGTGCTTTTGCAATGAACGTGAAATACGTTATCCATTCATGTGTTTATTCTTTGAATGGCTCTAAAGCCATTACCTGTTTAGATAATATTGACAATAATTTCATCATCTGAATTTCCTGAGCCTTTAGACAAAAATAAATGTCTTTTTGCTTCACAGACTAGCACACAGTCTTCCCGGGGAGGAATCCTCTTTTGGGGTTACTTCTATGGATTCCCGATCCCTATCATTCGGCAGTTCCTGATCTCTGAAGGAAGAGAGCAAAGCCCACGCAAGCTGCCGTCCTGCCTTTCCGTACGGCTGACGCGCTCTGATCCCCAGTACCAGAGCAGTAATACGGCTGAATTAACAGAGGGTTTGTCTATACCACAGTCACAGAAATTCCTTTCCGGATTATGGAAAAAGTGGTTTGAGGGAATCTGTCTTGTCTGCTGAAAAAAGATTTAATGAAAAATTGATGACCAAATCGAGCACTAGTCTCTTCTCAATGAAACCCTTGTCTGAGCCAAAATTCCCATAAGCGTCAGTAGCAAACTTGAGTAGGTTTAGAAGAGCGGTACCAGCTGAAGAATAGCTGCAGCACCATGTTTGGAGAACGCCGTCCGTTTGCTCTTGCTGTATAACATTCCTGAGCGTGGTAAGCACTTGAGATTGCCACTGCTGGGCATGCCAGCTGGCTCGCCTTCCTTCTTCTGTTCTGCAGAAGAATCCTGGCAAGTGAAATATTTTCAAAATGTGTTTCTGACACACTGGTGGAAGACTTACAGCTATTGTTTGAAGCAGGCAAGAAGAAATAGCTATATGTGTTCTCCTTGCTGGAAGAAATCACATCTTAATGAAAAAGCTCTGGATTTTCACTGCACAAGATAGGTGTCTTTGCAATAGAGACAATCTCAGCAGACTAGTTTTAGTGGAAAGACTTGTTGCGATAAGTTAGGAAACACAACAATTACTAATGTGTTTTGTCACTTGAGTCTCGCTTGACAAACACTCCGTGAGGATTATTATATAAATACGTAACTGCTTTTCCTCATTTCAGCATGCCACTTGTGAACAATTTTGTCATAACAAACCCCATCTTCCCTGCTTTTCATTTATCTCCCTAAAATAGAAATGGTCTTTTTCCATTTATCCTGCTAGAATAAACATCTATTAATTCTCCCAGGTCACAAAACCTTCAGCTTCTGAAGGTTAGAAATGTCTGCACAGTATGCAGCTCCTTTGGTTTAGTTCTGCCTTGAATCAACTCAACAGAAAATGTCCAAATATTTGCCCGGTAATGGGAAAAATGAATGTAATTGATCCACAGCTCTTATGTACAACATCAAAGTACTTAGAGACAAGAAGCTATTGTAAGACAGTGACTAATAACTGTATGAGGGGATTTCCATTAGCAGGCCCACAAGGAAGATGATTCTAATTTGTGAGTGTCTTGTGAAAAGTTAAAACTGTCATGAACTATACAAGGAGTTTTTAATAAAACCAAAGTCATGGAAAGAGGCTTCGCTTTTTATATGTATGACCTTGGGATACCCCAATTAAGGTCAGATGCAATCATAAATTACTGGAGTCCACTGAATCCTCCTTAAAACCCTCCCGTAACACAATTTAGAGTCTTCTACCCCAAATCTTCCAAATCACTGTATTTTTGATAGCTCTGTGGATAGCAATGAGCAAACTGAGGTACAATGAATAGCTCTAAAATCTTGTGGGATGTAGACATCCTTCCCCTTACTCTAGAAGATGCCTGGACGTGCATGGATGTCCACGAACCTGATGGACGTGCAACAGCTTCCGGCCCAGTGTGACTTGTGAGGCTGCCACAGTTGAACTCTTGTCGTACCTACTACTGATATCTAGACAACATATTTGAAATGAAAGAAAAGAGAAATAAAAGACTGAACAGGGAGCTGATTCTGACACCTTTGCCTTTACTTTTACTTTGCACACAATATTTAAACAGTGGCAGCAGAATCTCCTTCTCAGTTGTATTTTCATAATATTCTCAGATTAAAGTTGCATTTCAAATTTTGCTCTGGTTTAGGAAGCTTGTGCTGTTGTCAACATCTACTTAAATTATTATCCTAGACTCTTACCAGTAGGACTTCATCTTTACTTTTATAATCATGCTTACATATGCAAGGAACGTACACACGTGCATGACGTTTCTTCCATATGACCCTATACATCATGAGAATATTCACTGCTAAACCAGCCTTGGATTTTTTTTTCTGCACAAGCTAAACTATTCATCTCAGAAGCACACATATAGTGGAAGGGCGAAGAAATAGTGAGACTGTCCTTATTTTTTCAAAGTCTTTGCAGATGGCTGAAGTGTGGAAATCGGGGACCAGGCCCACAAGTCTCTGCCTGGAATCAGTGCAAAAAGAGAGGTAAAGAGCATATTGAATCATGAATTTCTTCTCTTTTTCTGCATTCCAATGGGGCTGCCTGGTAGGAAGGAAAGGAGATAGCTTGTTCCCTGAAAAGGCACATCACAAATTCTTATCCATTTGTGCCAAATTCTTGTAGTATAAAGGATTGCATTTTTTCTGAGACACAGTGCTTTGGATGTACTCCCTAATGTGGTTCAGCTTCCTTGCTGCCTCTTATTTTAGCCCAGGCCTTAACGGTATAATTTAACCTTAAATTAGAGGCATATTTTACCCTTGTTTTGTATGCAGAAATTCCTTTGATGTAATTGGGAGCCCCGTGCAAAGATGGAGGGTTTATCATGGCCTTTTGAATGCATGTGACATGGCAATTTGTCCAAGACATATTCTCATGCAAGAAGAATGGGATCCCATTGTGGGAAAATCTAGGGCCAAACACTGCACAGAACTGACGTCAATAGGATTGAACACAGTGTGAAGTTATGGCAAAATCTGATGTATTAGCTGTTTGGTGCCAGTGGGTTTTTTATGCATCCACTACTCTTAGCGTTGCTGATGGTGAGTGCGTACCATATTGTCCTGCGAAACCCTAACTCTTGTTGCAAGAGGATGAAAGGGAGATGATCTCAAGAGCCTGAGTGACCATTTCAATTGAATACATGTGGACAGAGTCCAATCCAAAGCTCACAGAAAACTGTGGAAGTGATCCTGATGGCTTTTGGAGGAGCCCCACTATGAAATCTTAGGAGTAGGATTTGAAATAGAGTCAGTGAGCACAGAAGCCACTGGCTTACCAGATAAAAAGACACGATGCAATTTTGCAATTGAGCATGCTCTTTTTAATCAAAGCATCTCCAGGCTCTTTTTACCTTTTTTTTCCTCTTCATTCTTTCTTAATAAGGCAAGTTTTTCTGACCTTTACATGGCCTCTCACAAGAGACTCCCTTAAAGAATAAAGTTCTAAGCCCCAACTCGTCTCCTACAGAAACCCAAATAAAAAAATATAAACAATTTAAAATAGAGATGTAAAACTTACCACATCTTATTTAGGCAGCAATTTCATTAGTGTTGTTCTAGCCCTTTGGCTATAACAGTGGTCACTTCTCCTTTGCAACCTCTCCATAGGGTCTTAATCTCTACATACATATAAATTACATTCATTCTTTTAGCACAGGACAGGATAATGCAGTGGAAGACAGGAGGGATTGGTTTGAGAGTTCTGGAGTTTATGAAAGGCATGTGAGATAAGAAAATGTCAAGGAAAACAGATCATGGGCAGAAGCAGATGTTCAGCTTACGGCCACATCTTTGATCCTTCCTTCTTTGCATCTCTCTTACATGCTGCGTATACAGAGACGGTATAGAGCCTACATTGCCAGTGTGCACAAGTGAGGGGCATCGTAGACTCATAGCAAGAGGGGTCTGCAAGAGGATTGAAGGAGGTCACAGAGTCAATTTTTGCACTGCTTTCTCATGAGAAAGTAGGTCCCACGTCAGCTGGAGTGCGATCACTACACAGCCCACAGCCCACATATGTAGCTGCACAAGCAAATCTGGGTCAATAGCACTGCTAACCTTGAAGAAATATTTCTACGTATGGATGAGGGAATGGCTAGGAACAATACCTGTGCCAGAGCCTGCAGAGCTCCGCAGCAAAGACCTAGCCGAAGAACTTGAACAATGCTGTTGGATGATTTATATCAGGATGAGGATCTGGCTTTAAACAGGCAGAGGAAGAGAATTTTGAACATAAACAACATAAACATTTAAAATTAGTTGAGACTTTTCTTAGAAAAGCAATACTTAAAGTGCTGCAGAGACCATGTGAATCTCCTTGTACCTGTGCATCAGCTTTCTGGATAATGTCTCCAGTATCTCACAGGTACTGAGGCTTACCAGCTGTGTGTTTCCGCAGCTGCTTTTTATTGAAAGACACAATAAACACTATGGTCGTGTAAATCCTCTATAAATAGCTGTAGCAAAAGCCATTCCTGCACCCTGTTCAAAGTTAAACACCATACTAACTCCCTAGCCCCTCTCTACTAGCTTGTAAATTGAGTATAATACTAATAGTCACCCTTTTCTAAGTGTTTTGAGATCTTCTAATGAGAGGCGCTATATACTAGTAGAGCCCAAAACATTAAAAATAGTTACTTATTTATTTCTCATAATTTCTGAGCCATCATTTCCAATCCACCTCCATTGTTCCCAGCAAGCAACTAAAATAATTAACAGCAGACAGCCTATTAAGAAATGGAAAGTGTTTTGGTTACTTGCTATTTGTGGGCGTGCATTGTTCCAGCATGGGAGCAGCCAGCTGCAGTTGGGAGAATTTTCTGCTCACCACAGACATTTTATCTCCAGTGTTTACCAGATTCTGAAACTGGAAAAGCTCTAAAATTGTCCAATTTCTCTAAATTTCAGTGTCCAAAATTACGTAGTCCACAATGCCTAAATAAACTCCACTTAAGTTCCTTTTTTTTGCCTATTTATGCCAACCTCTTTTCCTCCCTCAGATTGTCTGTCGCCAGCCCCTCCCTTTATCTCATGGAGCCCTTTTGTTCTCGCCAGAACTTTTAGTGCCATCATTGACAGGGGAATAGAGATCACTCTAATGTAGGACATGTACAAAGCAACAGAAATACCAACCAATTGCCATTTTATAACCACAAAAGTAAAGTAAAAAATAAAGTCAAAGCAAAAATAGTAAAATAAAGAAAAGCCGGGGTTGTCCTACACACAAAAGACATGTAAGACTTGACTGTGTGTGCTGAGACTTGCTTTAACCATGAGGCTTTTCAGTCAGAAACTACAAGGCAGAGGAAAGACTACTGAAGGCTGCAGAGACAACAGTCAAGCAGCTGTAGACAGGCAGGAGACTAATTTTCTCTCAAATGTCTTACAGGTTAAGATATCACAATGAGTCAGATTTACTTGGCCTTTGTTTTGAAATTTTTTTGCTCTGTTTCAGCCCTGAGAAGGGCTGCTTCTGTGCCTGCAAGTTTGGCATTTGTTCTGAGGATATTAGTTGTTCTAAACAAACATATTGTTTCTACTCTTGTGTATTTCCTGTTTTTCTACAAGCAGAAAACTTGTCGCTCCTAGGGTCACAGCTTTCTCTCCATCTCTGAGCTCTCTCCATCAGGTATAGCTGGATCCAGGGCATATCTCAGGAGCCTCCTTGGAGCCCAAGATTCAGGCCTGGGTGGTGCATGGTGGAGACAGAAAGAGCCACAGCAGAGCCTTCATGCTACCAAAGTGGCATTCCTTGAAAAGAAAGTTATGGCTTTGGGAATGGGGTGATGTCTGGCATTGATATCTAGAAGGACTGAAAAGAATAGACCACCTTAGGAAAAATGCTCAAGAGAGAGACAGGAGGATGGCTGAAATACTTGGTCTCCTGGGACAAACACCATCCTGCCCCACTGCCAAATTTCAGACCAGAACCATTTAAAATTGGAATCTAATAAAACTATTTTCTAGTAAAGCCTCTGTATCATTCCTGGGTATCATTTTGCTTGTGGTCTAGACAAGCCAAAGCCTGAGTGCTCAGCTTGCCTCAGCACTGCTGTTGGTCGTTGCACATCTCAACACTGTTGGTGCAAATCTACCTAATGATGTCAAATAGGGACAATGGAGAACTACGGCAAGCACATAGCACAGAGTCCGTATTGTCTTCACAAAGAATGCTTTCCGTGAGGTATCAGCTGCTGCTTTTAATTAAAAAACAATTAAGTGCATTCCTACCCAGCCTGAGAGGAGCAGCTTCACAGGTACTCCAGCAGTTAATCACATGTTAACAATGACATAAGCATAATAGGCTTGGTGACTAAGGAGCCTTGCGGGAGGTTATTATAAAAATAACTGTTAACCTTTCTCCTGCAACTGTCTTGCAATGCTACTTGGAGACAGAGGGTTTCTGTTTGCTTGCTCCACGGCTATGACACCGTGTAGTCTTGTCTTGCAATGCCTTGTGAGCGCTCCTCTGCCCGGAGCCACCTCTGACTTCAGGCCACCCCAGCCCTGCTGGAGGCTGTTGCTTTCCTTGCTGATTTTGCCGTTGGACTCTCTTCAGGAGTAATCAACAAGGCAACCAGCTGGGATTGCCTGTCTGCCGGGAACTGTTTGGAGACCACGAGCTCATTTAACCAAAACTGCCCATAGCACGGTTATTTTTCAAATAGCTTTTGGGATAATGACTTGATCCAGGGGATACCTCGGCTTGGTTAGTCACTATGCCAAGGATTAATACCATTATTGATAAAAGCAACAAGGTTGAAGGTATCAGATACATATTTACTTTTTTTTTTTTAAAAAAAGAAACAAACATTTCATTTTCGAGAACATGGATTAAAAAGTAGGAAGGTTTTAAACTGGACCCTGTACTTCTGCAAGACACAATCCCCTCCCTGCTGCCTTTTTTACTGTTCTATTTCTGGCCTGCTTGGTGGAGAGGATGATTTTTCCCTGGTGAAAAATAGTAAAAGAATTATAAAAGCATGCATTGTAATTTTTTAGGAATGGAGTATGCTTCACACGCCTACTGAGTGATGTACATGAAAATCCATGTACTGTACATGTTGCAGAAGAAGGCTTTTTTGTAAGATTTTTTTTTTTAATGACCTGTGCCTAGAATACTAAAATTGAAACCTTGCTCTGGGTGGTCTTTATTTTTGGCTGAAGCCTCCTAATAGTTCCATAAATATTAATTTATGAAGAACGCAGAACACAAGTGAGTGTAGAACTGACCACTTTCTTGGTGTTCTCGTATTACTTAAACTATATTATTATTATTTGCTTATAGAACAGTGGGAATACTGTTAAAAAAATTAAATGGGACTTTTATCATTGAAAAAGTTTGTGGTTTGCTTATTTGGATCAAAAAAAAAAAAAATCAACTGAGCACATGCAAATAACTTCAGAAATAAAGTGCAACAGTACTAGTTTTGACACCAGCCCCATTTGTTTCCTCTGAAATGTTTTGCCAGTCCAGCAGCCAGATATTTCAAGAACAGCCTCACAAGGGAAGATTAAATGTGTGTGTTTCTATAAAACAATGACATCTTGTTTTCAAAGCCCTGCAAGCTTAAAATGGATATTAGAGCAGTCACATATAAACTGCAGTTCCCAAGGACAACTGTTTAGCTTAAGTGCCATTTAATGTTCTCCTAAATGGTTCCGCTGTTTAGTGTGCAATATATCTTCTAGATTAGACCTTTAATCCTTTACATTGTGCTTGCTGTGTCAAAGAGGGCTTCATGCCAACTTCTTCCTATTGGTGGGTCTCTTTCTCTCTCTTTTAACAGGCACATGAAGAACATCAAAGTCTCATGTTTTGCCTCTTTGAATCCAAACAAGAAATCCAGTTAAAAGTTTTTGTGAACTGAAAAGTTTAAACAGTTTAATGTGTTTCCCCCTTTCTTTCTGCTTTAATTTTAGTGCTTTTATGAGCGCAAAGAAGTAGAAGACCAAAAATAGTTTATAAAGGACTCTCTTTTTAATAAATGTAAAAAAATGATATAGGTTCGCTGGGTACGTATAACGTTAATGGGAACTTCAGAGGGCTGGAGCTTTCACACCTCAGTGCCTTAAAGTGAAGACAACTCAATACCAATACAAATGCGATACACAAAGCAGAGAAATTATCTGGTACACCACGTATAAGCAGAGCAGAGTATGAAACTAAGTCCAGTTTGGATGCTTAAGACACATCAATTTTTGCTGAGCCAGCAGCTGAGTAGATTAACCAGAAGACCTTCGTTATTGATGGACCTCAAGCGTAAGTACTGCTTTGCAGCATAAGTCAATAGTAGTTTCCGGAAGCTAAGTCGGAATTTCTTAGTCTTGGCTATGCTTGCATTTGCTCCTGAGAGGAAAATAAATTTGCCCTGTATGGCCTAAAAAGCAAAAACATCTGCTGGTATTATGAGCAGCCCTATTGTCCGAGTTCAGCAGCAGGGAGGTCTGCACTTGTTCAGTTCTGCTTTCCTGCTATGCATCCAGAAAGCCTATGGGGATCGTTATCATGGTTCCCAAGGGCAGAAGGGGAATGAATTCACCAGTCCAACAGGTAGCCAAAAAAAGCCACCCCCATGTCCTGCCTAGTAGCAAAATGTGCTACGTACCACACAGGGGACCCACATTTGGGAACAAGTTTGGAACACTTGTTCTGAAGCCAATGATGGACAGCAGCCACGGGCTAAGGGAGGGCCTCGGCGTCTGGGAAGGTTAGCTGTGGTAGCTGGCAGCTGGAGGACATGGAAAGCTGAGACTCAGTGGGTGGTGCGGGGGGAAAAATGATGGTGCAGATGGAGAGCCTGGTTAGAAGAACTCCCACCTCACTTGGCCCGATTCGTTAACCTGAACATCTGCCTAAAGGAAAGAGAGCGTTCCCCTGGTTATTGCCGCTGACTATAGTTGCTTCATTAGTTGCAAAATGGCTATGCCCTGATACCTGAGGCCCAGAGTAGCTTTTTACAGTCACTCCTCTTACCCTTACCTACAAAGAGAGTAGTTTGTAGTTAGGGGCCTTGAGAAAAGAAAAGAAATACTTTTCCACTTATTTTTTACTTGCCTTTCTGCTATTTATTTAGGACCGTATGAGTAAGAAATAAATTTTACATATTGGTCCAGATGTACACACACCCAAATGCAGAAGTTTGTCTCAAAATTTCTAATATCAGATGTTATTCACATTTGGACTTGGATATTAACAAAACACGTAGTCAGATGTCAACTATCTGAGAAGAAATGGAGTCCAAGTAGCACTGACTAGGGAAGAAAACAGACAAAACGCTTCCTGTAAGCGCAGGACCTCCATCCCAGCTGATGTTTCTGCCAGCACTGGGGAGGAATCCATTCAATCCCCAAGTTTCCTTGTGGCCCCCTAATTTTTTTCCTTATGGGCGCAGGAGGGAAAAATAACATAGGGTTTGTTCGTCTGATCCCATTCAGTTAATGCTACAGCTTTGGTTTTACTGAGTACTGAAAACTTTCCAAACCTGCCTGTAAGAAAAGGCCTTCCAGATTTGAGCCTTTCCATTCAGAACTAAGCCTCAAGACTGAACCAAGCCCACCCTGACAGTCATTTTCAGCCTCTATATGAAAATATTTCCACTAATGCAATTGTGTTCCTGACGGAATCGGCTGTACGGTGATTTTTTTTCAATACAGTATTGTTGTAAAGAAGCCCATGGAGGATCACTTAAATTGTCGATGTGTAGATGTCCTGTCAAAGGGAGAACAAGTAATGGTTGAATTGGTTAGCAGGATATGTTCTTTGTCCATAGAAAATTGTGCAACTTCTTGCAGCCACAAAGTAAGTGCAGATGAAAGATTAGTGAAGTTAACTCTGGTGACTTACCCAACAAAATGCCAGTAGATAGGGTCATTGATCTCTAGCTGGAAGTACACACAGCTCCTCTGGTGATAAGGGACTGTAACAAAAATAGACCTGTCAGGAACTGTGAGGCAGGGTAAAACATGCCCATCTCACTCCGGACAGAGGTTTTACTTACCTGTCTGTTAAGTTCTCAGTGAAGTGACTCTACATTCGCTTTAGGCAATGTTTTCCTGCACTTGACTTCCCTTTGCTGCTCCAAAAACATTACTGTAGCCTTTCTTACCACGGTATTTCACGGTCCTCCTTGAGCACATCAATTTTTTTGTCCTGTCCGCCTGGTATATGGGGATTAGCTTGTTCCCTTCCTCTTTGCAACAACCTTTCATATCGTTGTTTCATACTGTTTATCACAATTCCACTCAGTCTTTCTTCCCTGTGCTAACAGACGGAGGAAATCTTCAGTTAACAGGAAGATGGTGTAGCTGCCTTCCTATCAGCCCACCCTCGTCTTCACTGAGATAAGCAGGATTTGGAGCTCTGGTGAATTTTGACGAGCACAACAGCCCCTTGAGGGACTTTCCGAGATAAAGCAGCGCTGAAGCTGTTCCAATTTATCTTGAGGATACAACTGGATAGCGGTCATAATCAGAGTGGAGGTCATAAAAAGATGCCCAGGCTGTTCCCTCCGTGCCTCTGATTTGTGCTGGGCACAGGTCAGGCAACCCAGAGTATTTACCCACAGTAAAGTGGTGATTTGACATGTTCTGCCCAAAGAAGTATTCACCATATCCCAGGACTTTAGCTGTGGGATACCAACCGGGCTGATATCTTTCACATTTTTTCTTGCAGGTTATTTAGCTATTTCATTAAATTTTCCATCGATGATCCATATATAAATTTTTTAAAAGGAAATAACAATATAGAAATTATCTTTCATGTATCGCCAAAATCAAACACCATCTGAAGACTTCTGACTTGGTGGGCTTTAAATTCAGTACTAACAAATTTATGGATGATGTAAAATTGATAGGCTAGGAAAGCTGCATATTAATGAGAGCATATTGGTATCAGTTTTTAAACGTTTTTCTGAAAATATTATTTAAAGATTTTGGGTTAGACTCAGTAATGTATCTTGGCTTCTTTGTGCAGCTCTAGTGATGCAAAACAGCTACAAACCAATTTAATTGGTTGGTTAACCTCAGTTTATGACTTCTTTGTGCTTCTGCAGTGGTGGAAAATAGCCAGGCTGTATCTGGTTCTCAGTCTCTTATTAATCAAAGGTATCCAATTGCCTCCAACTAAGGCATTTTGTGTGCTCTATAATACACCTTAATCATCATCTTTGTTACTTATATTTTGATATCTAATAATTTTAATTTATAGTAAGCTTCAGCCTTTAAAATTTTACAAAGTGAGGGAGACTATCAATTTATATACCAGTGGGTATACTGGAGAAAGATTGGAAAGAGCACACAACCTAGGTCTGAGAAAGCCTTTTAGATGGCAATGCTATTCATTGAAATAGCATATTTAAAAGTAATCTCAGAAGATGAGTGTAGAAAAACACCCACTAAGCACTTGCTCTTTGTGCGTATCTGAAGGCATAACTGTACTGTTCCTTAAAAAAAAAGAAATTCAAAGATAACATCTTCCTTACAGAGTAGGCTTCCCACCAGCTATAAAAAATAAAAAAGACAGGCACACCAGATGTAAGAATGGATCTGTGTTAGTGGTAGCCCAGAAGAGAAAAATGCATTTATCTGAAATACACCATTGTGTGCATGCTGAAGCCCGGAGAACTATCGATGTCTATGCTTTCTTCCTACGCACAGCTGCAAAGATAACACTGTCTACTGTTCAAGGGCTCTGTGGGGAATTTCTCATGACATTTCTGTTCTTTCAATTCTTATTAAGGTTTACATCCCCATTTCAGTTGATGATCAACTTGCCAGCTGGGTCAACTGCTGGCATAAATCCCATCAGCAATTGTAATTTTAACTTGACAGTATCATTCCTGCAGTGAGAGAGCATGTTGGGGCCTTACAGTGAGTCTGGCTGGATCATTTTCCTTTTTTCTGCCCCTATACTGCTTGAAAGAGTTCTTCAATTCTGAGCTTCAGCTGCTAAAATTCCTGTGATGATGATATACTTTTGTGGTGCACTGAAATTATAAGGACAATGATATGATATCCTCAAACTGAAAATGCCTTGAGGAAGAAATATAGATGCATAGACCTTTATCCAAAGCTTACTGAAATCACTGGGAGGTTTCTTCGTAAATTTTAACAGACTTTGGGTCTGGCCTTGAAGTATTTATTAATGACTAAACCAGGCAATGCACTTTTTCCGGTTTAGAAAAACCTTCTGAATCTGCCAATTAGAAATTTAACAGGGGTGGTACTTTCTGGTTTCTTTCAGGAACCACTGCTCTTACAAATAAAGGCTTGCGCTTCTCGTCTGCAGCATTTATAAAGTTATCACAGCTTAAACCAAATGCCACGTTAAAAACAGCTTTCAGGTCACCCGAGCTGTAGTGATAGATGTCTTTGGAGATGATTTCTGCCAAGTTGTGCTCCTCTAGATTCCACTTCTGGAATCAAGTGCCTTCAAGATTCAAGTGCCTGGAGACTTGCATCAAGTGCTTGGAAAACTCTTGCTAGACTTCTTCAGCTACAGAAGGGTTTCTAATGATGTCTTATGAGACACCATACTTTGGACTATGCAGCTCAAACGAGCTTAAACAGTATTTAGTTGTCTGAGGTTTGAATGGAGCCTCCCAGGGGGATGGGTGCAGTAAGAGCAAAGAATAAAGCTTGTTTGAGAGTGTTGGTGGCCAGAACTTCATTCCTGTAAAAGGGGGATTTTAACAGGTTTAGGCTTTGCAGTCTCCCTCTGAGTTAAAAACAGGGTTGTCTCCCCAAGCTTCTGATGGGGGTGCCTGTATGTTTTTAACCTGAGCAGCACAGATTTCAGCCTTGCATTGGCCTCCCTCTATGTGAGAAACAGAAGTTAAATCCACGCAGACACTTCGGACCAGATTTCCCTGTCAGTAGCAGTAATTTAACTGGAGATGATACTGCAAAAGGAGCATGTTCAACTTGGAAAAAGATCGTGGAAGTGAGAAGAGAATTAGATCTAACCTTCTCCAAGAAAATGTGCAGAATGTTTGATACCTGAAAGTGTGCTACAGAAGAAGTGCTAGCTGTTGGATACTGGTATAAATCTTTACTCTTTGAAACATGAGATCCTGTTAAAAGACAGCTTTAAAAACTGTTTTGATTATCTTAGTGCATTCAATAGCTTTATCATATTCTTCTGTTATTCTAACAGAGATTAACTAGTCCATTATTCCAACTATGAAGTGCTTTGAAGAGTTTTGGACTGTAGCATCTGTGGCATTACTAGGTGTTGCCCTGAAAGGTGGTGGATGGAGAAATCTGTCAGCCTATGAAAGCTATTCATGCTTCAGGAATAAATATATCAGCAGCAGTAAAATGAGGACTCAGATGGAAAAAAGGGGGAAGCAAAGAGAGTTCTTTCTCATTCATTAGCTATTCAAATATGGTTGGATTAAAATGACTCCTATTTTTTTCCAAATTAATTACCTCTGCATGGCCTGAACTCCTTCATTTGAGTTATTTGTGCTGAGGCAAATCATTTGCTATTGGACAGTTTTGCAAAATCACACAGTAGTTAATCCAGAAACCATTTGTGGTAACCTCATAATAGTTTTTGCACCCTTGTTCCCCATCAGCACAACCACTCAGAAAATGGGAGCTCCATTTTTTCATGCTCCCCTAGGAGTCCCCAGAGAGTTTTTGAGTGATGCTTCATCTGTATGAAAAGGAAAACAAACCAGGAAGGTCAAAGAATGATTACCGGAGGATATCCTCTGTGCATCCTCTATGCATTCTTGGCCACAGTCTCTTCAGTGTCTGTAATACTTGTCTGTCTCTCTGACTGACAGAAAGCTAAGGTGCAATGCACAGAGCAACCCTACTTCATAAAAATCCCACAACTGCAGGGTGTTCTATGTGCTCCAAGGACTGAGATTGGGCAGAAAGGAATTATTTGAGGCATATGATGACTCGTGGGTTTTTTATTGATATCGAAATCTGGGGTTTTTCTGGACAAGAGCTGAAATCTTGACTCCAAATATCCTCAAGTTTTGAGGGAATTCTGAATTCAGACCCAGATAGGGGTTTTCTGGATAGGGGAGTTCATCTCACTTCTTACTGTGAACAGCTGACTGGAAAAATCACATTCACTAGTGTAAAAGTACCAAAATTTTTACAGTCAGCTGAACTAGACTCCTTAATTACATCTTTCATTTGGGCAACATTTCAGCTGCTGAGTGTGGCTATTTTTCAAACCTGCCACTTTGTATTTCAGAATATTCTTCCCTCATCAAGTCCTTCTTATAAGACTTTGGAGTAGTATTGCTTGTTCTCAGGTAACCTCAACCTTTTTCTGAAATTCGTGTTACTCTCTCAGTTGGGTCATGGTAGGTCAAAAAAAGAACGCAAACAAAATGTGCCTTGCCTTGATCCCACATCAACTTTTCTAAAGGGAGGTAACGAGGTTATTCTGAGGGCTATCCATCATTCCTCTGGTGGTCCAGCCACTTCACTTATTTTATGATTTGCTGCCAGTGAAGCTGCATCAGCACAACCTGCCGTGTTGTTCTGAGGTTGACAGTGATAGACCATTCCCCGTGGGAACAGCAATATGCGCTGCAAGGCAGGTACTGACTTAGCAAACCAGATGAAGATAAAATGTTACCAGTCTGGCAAGAGTTAATTAAATGGCAGTAAATGGAAATAAAACTTCCATTCAAGGTCTGCGTAAGAATTCATGGGGCATTAATAATTTTGTTGGCAGATCGGCAAAGGATTTCTTAATATTATGACGATTTTGTTGATTTGAGAGGAAACATCCTGTAAGTCAGATAAGATCTTTTCTAATGGCTTTCCAAATGTATTTGAGGGAAGTAACAATAGAGCTGGAATCAGTTTTTCTTATTTATATTCTGTCCACATACACAGCATCTCTTCCATTGCAGATCTCTGTCAAGAGGGCTAAACAGAAGTCCTCGCTCATGAAACATTATGGGAGGTAATCTGAAGAAAATGGCTTACACAGCTGCCCACTGGTGGTTCTCAGATTCTTTTTTTCTGTAGTGCAGTATTACAAAACTATGGATTTTACTGAAGACTTTTTTAAAAACAGATTCTGGACCTTGAGTTCTGATGTTCTTCATAACTTTTATGCACCCTTGATAATGAGTATATAAGTGCAAACCACACAGATTCCTGTTCCTGATGGTTTTGGAGCCCTACCTCAGCGCAAAATACAGCTGAGAAAACAGTTTAAGAAAACCTGGCACTCAACCGACCATAACAAGTTCAAGTGTCCTTAACCAAGCCTAAATTGTTGGTCTAGGATGGGTCCCTGGGCCTAAATCTCTAAGCCTGCGAACTTCAGCTCATGTGTCCAGACCTCCATCAGTAAAGTTCAGCCAGTTTAACTACTCTGCAACTGAAACATACAGCATACCGATTCCAAACACAATTTCATCCAAACTTTGAAAAGTTCATATTAATACCTGTTGTGTAAGTGAAATTTTTTAATTAGGCATTGAAATGCTGTGTACTGCACGGTCAAAATTCAAGAAGAAGTTGTCTTCTTCTGTACTCGGGAATAGCCTTGCTGTAAATGGGGGAGAGAGGGAAGAAGGGAATTTATTGGCCACAGTACTATTGTGTGGCATGGGAACGGGAGCCGGAGTTCATGCACAGAGTATAAAACTCTGCAGTTCCTCTTCCCCCAATAAATCTGTACTTGCACGTCCTGTGAGTGCACACTTGCATGTGCATGTGCTGACAAGCACAACTAACTGAAGCGTTTGAAAAAGTTTATGGAGAAAGGGAATACTTTATCTCCGCTGTAATTTACATTTTTATGGGGAGAATGCCCTTTTATATGCTGTACGTAGCTTAATGAGTTGATGATGGACTCTCCAGTGGGTGTTCTCCCACATTCATGGCTCTTAACTGTATTTACCATGCACAGAGGAAAACACGATACACTTAATAAAAGAATCACAGGGCTTTTGTTTCCACAGAGGACTCCTGGCTTTACTGGTCAAACTGCTTCCAGAGATGTCAGCAGTTGCAGAGCTCTTTCATATGCTGAAAATATGAACCCACATCATTCCAGGCAGCATTTGTGTTAGCAATGGAATTTTTAAATAGAAATAATTAGTTTTGCTGGCCATGGTTGTTACATCTGGCATAAATTTGCCCCAGTGAACCCTATTTTTAAAAAACAAAGCATCTGAATTGAGGTTCCAGATTATACCAGTTACTGATCTTTGCAAGCCTAATCCATTCTTATGAACAACGCCTCTGTGGTGTTTTCTTCCCCAAAGGATATAGTACGGGTGCAACCCAAGCTTTATTGTGCTTAATCTGAACCAGAAGTCTGAGATGATTATTTTAAAAGGCATGCTGTTTCTTAAAAGTGATTTTCTTCCTGTCTTCATGCTGTGCTGATAAGAAGTTATAAGTGGGTCTCTTTAATGTTTTAGGTTGGAGTGATACAGAAGAAGGCAGTGCACGTCTAGGGGCTACACAGCCCAAGGTTAAGCCAGTCGATGTAGCAACAGCAAAGGCTGCAAAAAAAAACTTTTTCACTTTGAGGCGCGCATACTGCAACTTTTAATTTCTGGAAACCACACACGTGGGACGAGATTATGCCTGGTTTACAAAGGTGCTAAACAAGTATAGGAGAGACATTGAGGTGCTGGAGTGTGTTCAGAGAAGGGCGACAAAGCTGGTGAGGGGTCTGGAGAACACGTCTTATGAGGAGCGGCTGAGAGAGTTGGGATTGTTTAGCCTGGAGAGGAGAAGGTTGAGGGGAGACCTTATCACTCTCTACAACTACCCGAAAGGAGGTTGTAGCAAGGTGGGGGTCAGTCTCTTCTCCCAAGTAACAAGCGACAGGACAAGAGGAAATGGCCTCAAGTTGTTTCAGGGGAGGTTTAGGTTGGATATTAAGAAAAACTTCTTTACCGAAAGGGTTATCAGGCATTGGAACAGGCTGCCCAGGGAGGTGGTGGAATTGCCATCCCTGGAGGTATTTAAAAGACAGGTGGACATGGTGCTGAGGGACATAGTTTAGGGGTGGTTTTGGCAGTGTAGATTTATAGTTGGACTCGATGATCTTGAAGGTCTCTTCCAACCCAAGTGACTCTAAGTGATTCTAAGGGCAGAGGGAAAGACCTCTCACTCATTCAGCACGAAGACCTGGGGTCTGTAGTGCTGTTGGCAATGACAGCAAGCCCAAAGCGCAGGGAGGGCAGGTGTCAAGAGGTGTCCCACTGGAACCTTTCAAAGAACACCTCTGCCTAGCAGGCCAGTGTAGCCTCAGTCAAATTGCCCTCCCCACCTCTGCCTTCTGACCAATGCCCCCAGCCATGCTGGAGAGCACCCGGGTCCAAGGAGAACTAAGCTCTCAGGCGCCCATGGCAGCGGTGGGCTCCTTCACCTCCCTCTGCTTGTAGTAGTCCATTCGCCTCCGTTGTAGTGGCCTTGCTGCGGCCGCAGCCGTAACCGTTTGCCCTGCACACTGGTCATTTCAAATTTTGGGTTTACCTCTGAGTTGCTGGTCTGCAATAAATAATGGGGTAGCTAATATGTAGGCAGATCTTCACTCAGTGCTGGATGTGAGACGGCAATCTCCCGCAGCGAGGGAGTTGGCTTTAAGGTACATTCCTGGCTCATTCCAGGCTCCCATCGGCCCAGCCGCGTTTGCCTTGCTGCAGCGAATGGTCCTGCCTATTGATCTCCCTGTAATCAGTTCTCTCTGCTAGACAAATATAGGTACCATAAAACCTAATTAGGTGTTTCTACTGTTTAAATATATTTGTCAGGAAAGATGTGCCCTCTGTCCAACACACAATATTTGCAAGTCATAAAAATCTCCTTTTGGTGATAAAAATGTCATTTCACGTAATACTCTTATTTTTTAACTAGCAAGAGCAGACAGAGCAATCTTCACAAACACTGGATTGCCGGGCTCCCTCTGTTATCAGCAACTAATTTTACCCAGTGTCTTAAACAAGATAAGTAGGCAGGTACTAAAGCAATTTCATCAGCTGTTTTAGAAACCATTATTGATTCTCAAATCAGTAATCAGGTCTGTTTCTATTTCTAATCCAACAACATGCATAAGTGATAAGTGTGTAGATATCGGGCAATTTGTCAAATTCTTGGCATCCCATGGCTTCATGCTCAGATATCCAAAGTGACTCTAATGTATCATGATTATGCCTTCATTATATAATGATGTCAGAATCTTAGCAATTAAGGAGTTGGACTGAAATCACAATAATGAAATCACATATGCACCACACGTGTGTCCCTCCCCACAGACCTGTGATCCTTATTATATCTTCAATGATGTTAAATGCACATTTATATATTAATGGGAATTAGACGTGAGAATATGAGGTATCAACCAGCAGAGTCTCAAATTCATAATTAAATTATTTTGTTAATTATTTTTCATGCTAAATCAGCTCCCTGAGAAATTTCTTTCATCCTTCTTTTGCACTCCATTTTATTGCTCGCAGCTCCAAATTGCAAGGGAACTGGTAACAGATCTTTACTTCTTGTGTCCAACCAGTTGAAGACAGGAATTAAGATAACCAAACTTAATCCAGTCTGATTTATCCACAGTTATACAGTTTCTGTTCCTTCTCCTGATATATTTTTTTTTAGCCCTTGGGATGTATAAAAACAAATCTTATAAGGAGAATAGAAAGCTAGCGCTGTCCTTTACAACCTCAGACCAAATTTTCAATGATTAGCCAGCTTTAAGCAGAGCCAGATGAGACCTCCCTGTTGCCTGCTGGACGTGTCTTTGGTATCTTAGGAAAATACTGTCCTGTTACTTTAGAAACAGAAGCCAACAACAAACACTGAATGGAGGTGGCCAAGAAAAGTGACAGTGTTAAATGGCTGTGTCATAGCTGGCAGAGAACCAGGTGAAATTATCCAGGCCTTAGATAGCTGAGATCGAATATGTTCTCAAGCAAGTTGCAAAAGCAAGAGGAAATTCCAGTAAATCATTTACTTAATGAGATCAATGTGCAACAGATCTTTTCTCTCTCCTACAAAGTTAATATTAGTATTCTGTTATCATCCTTTTTTTCCCTGTTTGCTAAGTTGTCATGTGAGATGCCAACGGGGTCTGGCACTGTTTGGGGTCTGATATTACTCATAAATATACTGTGTGAATTAGGAAATTGGGAGCAACTGCTGCACCAGGCAGCTTTTTTTTTTTTTTTTTTTAAATTTCTGAAAAAAAGGGTTTTTTTACTTTTTTTTTACTTCTCTGCTGAAAAATGCAGACCCTTCAGAGTTGTGGCCAACCTGTATACCTTATTCTCATCAGTTTCCCTGGTCAGCTGAGTAGGAGCCAGAGTTATCAGAGCCTCCAGATTCCCAGTTTGATCCCATTCCTACCACTAAGAGCTTTGGAGGCACCTTTTTTTTTTTTTTTTTTT
>VZSF01010148.1:0-161936 GCA_013398295.1 Chionis minor | reverse complement strand
TTTTTTTTTAAATATTTGTGTTTTGTAACAAAACATTACAGAATTTCACTTCCGTGAAATAGTTTCAGTGTTTTTGCTTATTACGGCAATTTGGAAGAAACATTTCCTAAAATCCTGAGATTTTTCACATATGTACAGTTTTGCCTCCTGGCCACTTCGGCAACCGCACTGGAGTCAGTGGAATTATAGCTCCCTTGCCCAGTTAAAACTGCTCTGTGTTCGTGGACAAATTCAAACCTTGTGTTAGCAAGCACAGTTTCAACCACACTTGTGGAGGTTTCAGAGTCTCAGATTCCAGCCACTTTTTTGGAAGTGTGCGGCAGCAGAGGAGAGAAACCCTATTAATGCCACCGGTGAGGGAAGGAGGGTAACGTGAGCTCAACTGTTGTTAGACACCAGAGAATCCACATGGAAGAGAGCCCAAATACATGCTCCAACCACCTGAAAAACTAAAGGACAAAGGTCTGCAGAAGTTAACATGAGAATTTACAGGAAATCAGGCCTCTTTGGTCACAGTATTCTCTGAACTATCTGTTTGTAGGCTCAATTTTCTATGTACACCTTCAATAACAATAGCCAAACCAGTATCATTCCACTATGGAGGACATACAAGGACCACAAGCACTTGAGCACAGCAGCTCTTGACAGCATCGTCCTTTGCCTCTGTGTCCCGCTGCCCACTGTGCTGCTTTGCAAATCGTGTGCTACAGATGAAAACCTACACAACTGAAAACGCTAAGCCATCAACGTGCAAGTTAACAATTGCATCCCACCAAGTTTCTTCCTACCCCTACTTTGGAAGCGTTTGCATTTGATTAATCTGGTCAGCCGTATAGCGTTATCCATCAGGCACTGGGAAAGGAACAAGCTGACAGTGGCAGACAACTCACATTTGTTAAGTTTAAGCAAAATTTCTTGCATGATTTGTAGCAACCGCCTCCGAGATCTGATTAGTGTTGTCCTTCCCCCACCTTCCGGTTTCTGCACTGCAAACAAAATTAGATGGTGGGGGGTTTGCGTCCGTGTACGCCCCTGCATGTTTTCGCTTAGCACCTAGGGCAAAGAAGCAGTAATATGGGTGAGACGCTCGCAACCGTTATCCCACAGACCCTTGAAGCCAACAAAGGCTGGTTCTGCCCCAAAAAAGAAGCCACATTGCCAGCCCCCAGCAAGGGAAGGGAGGAAGCCGCCCAGGGGCAGCCGGGGCCAGGGGAAGAACAGGGGAAGGGTGTCATTCCGCTTTATTCAGGCTTCAAAAGCTCGTGGAGCTGAAGCCTGATGATATTTACAGAGCTCCTAGTGCTTTCAGCTGAAAACAGAAGAGGCAAGTGGCGTGAAGCTGCCTGACTATAAACACAAAATCTGAAGGTCTAAGTCAGTAAATGCGCAAAATACACTGAATATAAAGGGTCTTCAGGTCTTTGTTTTCATTTTCTTACCCTTAGAATGCTTCTGTGGTTATTTTCATCCACTCACTAAAACCTCTCAAAAACATAACGATGTGCGAGCATTTGGAGGCTTTCTTTCTGCTTGTTTATTCATCATTTAGCGTAATCCCAGACTGACTTTAAAAATCCGGCTTTTAAAAAAAGGTTCAGTTACCTAATATATTTGTTTTAAAATGACAGGGTAAAAATGCATCTGCTGTATGAAAAAAAAAAAAAAAAGAAAAAGAGAAAAAAAAAGATGGTTTTCTTTTGGAAATACACTTTATATAACAAAATCAAACTCATGGAATCAGATCTTCAGGTGAAATTATGGTACTGAAGGTACGTCAGAGACAGTGGGACAACCCATGGGATGGAATTTCTGGAACAGCTAATTATTTGCTCTTAAAAAAAGTAACGTTTCCTTTCCTTAATGAGCCAACTTTAAGGAAATGAGTACAGAGAAGGGAGAAGAGAGGAAGAAATACAGTATTATGGAAGCTAAAAATCTTGTTGGTGTTCTCTCTGCAATTTTTGTGGCTAAGACACTGAATGGATTCCATAAGTGAGATTTTGTCAGCATGCCAAATCTACATGGTCTTCTATCTTTTAAAAAAATGCCTTTGATTTTCACAGACTCCAGCCCAGCTTGGGACTTGCGTTTAAAAAAAAAAGCATATCCTGCTGCTACAGGAAATATTTTTCTCAACACCACTGTATTTTATTTAATCATATTTAAAAAAGAATCTTATAGAAATCCCAACTGTACTGTTATGCGTAACCCTAAAGGGTTCGTTTCACCTATTTACAGGAGAAAAGCTCACAGGATTAACACATTTGGAAATGATGTGAAAATGCAAAACGGATTTAAGGTTTTTTAAGAAGTTCAAGTATTGAATGCAGTAGGATATGAAACTATTAGCTTTTTTTCACATTTGGAGGAAGACCATACAACATACTGAATACAAGGATTGGTTTATTTTATACTGGATTTCACAGGGTACTGCTTCATTTTCTAGTAGAGAAACTTATTTTTAACACTGTATAAGGCAACTCCAGCAAGCTCGAGAACTGGATATTGGGCCAAAATTAAATCTCCATGTTTGCATATAACCACACACTGACAACATTCAGGTCTGAATAGTTTAATAATCTTTACTTCTTATACTGGGCCAAGTTTAGATTCAGAAAACCCTTTTCTGCAGATGCAAACTTTTGAGCTAAGATCTACAGTGAAAGGTTTGGGTTTCTTTTAATATTTCATCCCTATTGGGTTTCTTACAAGTCGTCTGCAAGAAACCCAAGTTCACTGTTATTAATAAAGAGGTTTTGAGAAAATATTACCAGGCAACCATCATTATTGAAGTGTGCTGGACCTCTGAAGTATGGGGCTGCAGCAATAGAAGGTTGTTACAGAAAACCGCAGTGGTAATTTGCTAGCACAGTAGTTTCTAGGGAATGCTCTTAAAACAATGATGTAGCTACATATAAAATTTGAAGAAAAAAACCCTGGATTATTGGTATTTTTATTGGTGATATGTCACCTGTTTTATGCCCTGCGTATTTTCATCCTGTAATCCTTTGCTTCACCAGGTGCCAGGTCAGTAAATCGCTCAAAACAGTCCTTTGCCACACTGGTAGAAAGTTACCAGCAAGAACGGCCCTCATTTAATCCTGGCAGCAAATTAAGACGTCTCACTTCTGATCTAGAGGAATGCGTCCTAATTACAGCAGGCCAACCAGACTACCAACCCAGCTCTCCATAGGTAATTCAAATGGAGAAAATGGGAGAAAAGAGGGACTAAGCAGCCAGCCTCCATTGCTCCTTTGTTTACTGTAAGCTACAGAAACAGAGATGACTGGATGAACCTTTGGTTTTTGTTATCTATTCTCTAGGAAGTCCTTGTTTTCATGGGTCAAAATCTCTCCTGACAGGGTCCATTCAACTGATAATCATCAGTGTGGGCCTCAGTAAGCCATGGGGTATCTTAAAACCTAAAGGGATGCTTAGCATATTCTGAAAGGCTAAGCCATCAGGAAATGTTTTTGGCAAATGTCACTCAGGTTTCCCAAATTATCCAAACTGATCTCAGTTCTGAAAATCAGATATTCAAGAGGGAAAAGAAATCATGCATATCCTTTTCAGAGTCACACTAATTTCAGAAGGCAAAGATATTGCAGTTGATGATTGATTTTGACAAAACTGCTTTGAAATAAAACAGATTTTCTAGCACAAACTACTTGTAATTTGTTCAGTCCTAATCAAACCTAAAAAAGTCCTAATCAAACATGAGAATACAAGAGTTTGAGCATGGAGTCATCCAAGACAGACTTTGAGCTTGGAGAAATGTACTTAGACTGCTACAGCTCAGAGAGCTAATGTAAACTTGCTTAGATGTGGAGAATATTTTTTTGCACTGAATTTTTCAAATTCCAATAAAATTAACTATCTTGGTTTTAATTTTTATATTCTGTGAACAAAACACCACCTACTTTTACTATATAAAATACTGCAGTCCATTTCAGGCACTGCACGCATGTAAGGTAATGATCCAGCCAAAATGGAGTCTGTGGCAAAATAATGGAGAAAAATATTTTGAAGAATCTCTGGTCAGCATATTTGCTTTATTTTCTTTTTACTACCTTTTTAAACCATCATATCCTTAAGTTGATTTAAAGTGAAATGTGTGCACAGATATGTTTAAATTTAATGAAGTAACTCCTTATGGATGGTGAAATGACTTCCTAATTACATTTTATGTTCTCATGGTTCTTGAGTTTTTCATTTTCCACAAATGGAACAGATTTATATGAGTTCACATGACAGCTCTAGCTCAAAGAGAAGTGACCATGGTTGCCAGAGAAGCTACTTAGGCTTTAGATACATCGGTGAGGTAGTACTGTACGTTTAATAGAACTAGGTGTAAAGTGATGATTCTTTTTTCACTGTTTATTGCTAAGCCAACCTGCTATAAAACATTGATCTCTCAGATACAGGAGACACATGACTCCCATGCCACTAGGTCCAGTAGGCTTAACCTGCTGAACCCAAAGTGCTAAAAGGACTTAAAATGTAATCATTAGTAGATTTTTGCAAGCAGCTGGTAAAACAAGACTTCTAGGCAGTGAGGGTGCTTTAATTTATTTCTTAATCCTGCCAAATCAGCAGAAAAGTATTTTAACTCAGTTCCACTTGGCAGACAAAAGGTAGGATTCCAATGGGACAGCACAAGAGAAATTATCCATGCAGGTGGAAAATGATAAACTCTGTGTAGTGATGGCTATCACCTCTGAGGTCCACATTTTCAATGTTGCTCTGGAAGAAAGGAAAAAAAAAGTAGGAGAAATACTGTATCTCATTTTGGCTCAACCCAGCTAGAAATAAACTATTACTTTTTTTCAAAACACCAGCAGTATTCTGCTCAGCCTTTCCAGCCTCTGTTAAATCCGGCACATTGTACTGGGACAAAAGAGATCAGGGAACTTCCCCTTCTCTCCTCCCCGTCCAACTCGAAGCTCATTTGTCAGCAAGAGTTACTGCCCTAACAAGCAGCTTTCAAGTCACCCATTCGTAGTTGTTCACTTTTCACATTAAGGGAAAACATCACAATGGGCAGCCTTTACGACCAGGTTTCCCGTTGTTTAAGCTTGACCCTGCCACTGTTGGTACACACAAGATGACAGGGTGTGGTGGCTTGGCCCTGGCTGGACGCCAGGTGCCCACCAAGCTGCTCTATCACTCCCCCGCCTCAGCGGGATGGGGGAGAGAAAATGTAATCAAAGGCTCGTGGGTCCAGATAAGGACAGGGAGAGATCACTCAGCAATTACCATCTAGGGCAAAACAGACTCGACTCAGGGAAATGAATTTAATTAATTGTCAATTGGATGTAAGAGCAGGGTAATGAGAAAACAAGAACTAAACCTTAAAACACCTTCCCCCACCTCTCCCTTTTTCCTGGGTTCAACTTCACTCCCAAATTCTCTACCTCCTCCCCGTGAGTAGCTCAGGGGGATGTGGAATGGGGGTTGTGGTCAATTCATCACATGCTGTCTCTGTCACTCCTTCCTCCTCAGGAGCAGGATTCCTCACACTCCTCCCCTGCTCCAGCATGGAGTCACTCCCACAGGAGACAGTCCTCCATGAACTTCTCCAAAGCGAGTCCTTCCCACGGGCTGCAGTTCTTCATGAACTGCTCCAGGGCAGGTCCCTTCCATGGGGTGCAGTCCTTCAGGAACAGACTGCTCCAGTGTGGGTCCTCGACAGGGTCACAAGTCCCGCCAGCAAACCTGCTCGGGTGTGGGCTCCTCTTTCCATGGGGCCACAGGTCCTGCCAGGAGCCTGCTCCAGAGCAGGCTTCCCATAGGGTCACAGCCTCCTTCGGGCATCCAGCCGCTCCAGCAGGGTCCTCCCTGGGCTGCAGGTGGATATCTGCTCCACCGTTAACCTCCATGGGCTGCAGGGAGACAGTCTGCCTCACCATGGTCTTCATTGTGGGCTGCAGGGAAAACTCTGCTCCAGCGCCCGGAGCACCTCCTCCCTCTCCTTCACTGACCCTGGTGTCTGCAGAGTTGTTGCTCTCACAGCTTCTCAGTCCTCTCTCTGGCTGCTACCACACCGGGTTTTTTTTTCCCTTGTCTTAAATATTTTATCACAGATGCGCTACCACCATCATTGACGGGCTCAGCCTTAGCCAGTGGCGGGTCTGTCTTGCAGCTGGCTGGCATTGGCTCTATGGGACATGGGGAAAGCTTCCAGCAGCTTCTCATAGAAGCCACCCCTTTAGACCCCCCTGCTACCAAAACTTTGCCATGCAAACCCAATACACAGGATAAGTGATAAGGACTGCAACTTTGAAGGCAAACAAAACTACCATCCATAGAAAACCACTGTTTTTTTTCTCAGTTGGTACTGTCTTTCCAGATTTTTGGGATACTGAAATGCATCATGGTCCTGGTTTCTTGTCTGCTCATCCCTAAATGAACAGTGAAATCTGTGGTGCTCATGAACTGTATTGACCAGGCTACAGTGATTGCTGTACAAATACATGACACACATTTATTTTCGTGATCTCATTTAGATGATCTGTTTAATTGAATGCAATCTACAGACTTGATGTCTTGCCATGTAGCACACACAGGAAATCCTGGAATAACATCCAAAGACTACATTGGACTGAAAGTGAAAACCTTTGGTTAACATGCTGCCAAATCTCTTAAAGAAGCAGAAACTCACAAAAAGAAAAGCCCTTTGTGCCCTTGAGATCATAATGTGCAGCTCTGGCTTACTGGAGTGATATTACCTGACCTGAAATTTGAATTAATTCTCATCAATTAAATGAACTATTGATTGATTGACTGTCATATAAAAAGAAGCTAAAAAGCAAAATGCAATAGCTTTTAAAAAAACTTATAAGACAAATAAGAGGGAGGACATGAGAAGAAACATGTTGAAAGTATTTGCTAGAGAGGTTTTGTTATACTCCTGCATTAAAATGTTAGAAAAAACTTCCAAGTTATTTGCCTTCAGCACTAAAAAAAGCCAAAGTGACCAAAGTGTCAAGCTTTTAATATCATCTGCTATGAAAGCCAAACTTGCAGTGAGGTTTAACTGCCGAAATTTCCTGAGTGGGTACAGAATTCATGGGTGCAGGTTCATTAAGTCTCATCCATTACACTATATATTTTGCTCAGTTGGCAAATGGAGGTGTTTTTCAGTTTCAAATCCACAAAGATCTGGCAGTCAAGTCAATTCTTACCATCTCAGGAGCCGCACAAGCACGCTGCAAACCAGTGTGGTTTTTCAGATGTTGCTGAAGGCATATTCTAACCACAGCTGATGTTACAGAGATACAGCTAGTGGTATAATTTGGCTTGTGTTATCTTTATTGTCAGTGATCATACGTGAAATAAAAAGAGCTCATGGAGAGCTTGAGGAATTTTCAGTTTGGAAAAATATATTTCAGCTGAAAAGTGAGTAAATACAGTAAGTATTCAGTGGAAGACAGAAAACGTAGGCTCTGATAAAGTGATTATTAGTCATATTTTAAGGAGAGAATTGGTTTTCCAGGTAGTGTCATCTACAGCTACCAAACCCTATTCATAGTTTGCATAAACAGCTTCAGTTAGAGATTCAAAGCCACAAGTCACACACTATTTGAAGAAAACTTTCCATACTTGGAAAATACGTGTAATATAAGATTACTGTGCTAGTTATCAGGATTTCAGACTTCACAAAAATTTGCTGATGTTATCCAAATGTAGTTTCATTATCTATCAGAACAATTACCTATTCACCAAGGACCAGATACAAACCAAACCCCGAGAAACTGGTATAATATTCTGCAGTGAAAGGGAATACAAAAGGCTATAAATACACTTACATGTAGAATTTCTGAATTCTAAGCAGAAATATACTTGCTCAAAATATTATACTTTTTAGCAGTGCATTCTTATAGTTCAGTCTTCTTTTTTTCATTTTTTAATAAGGAACTGCTACGGAATTACCATCTTCTGTTCTACTACAAGCCATTAATTTTGGAGTGTATTTACAGAGAAGTTGCTCTGGCACACCTTTATCATTACAAAGGTAACTGTGAAATGGAAAGAGTGGAGTTGCAAACGTCAACCACTTCAGAAACAAAACTTTGTTTTTTAAGCACTGCTTTCTAAAGATCCATTTTACTTCCCAACACTGAATATGGACCTGGGCTTTTGCTTCAGACCCCTCCCTAGTCAGAAGGACTGTGATCCCAGGCTCAGAGGCAAATAATCTCCCGCCTGAAGGGCAGCAGAAACCTCTGAGGTCCCTGTCCCTGGGAGGAAAGACCTCAGGATGACTGTTGTGTGCCCCGCACTGCTGTGTCCCCAGAAGCTGGCTTTTATAGTAAAGACATTGATGTGTAGCTCACACCCGATTAAAGCCTGAACTTGTGCCTGCTACACCTCTGGAAAAGGAGGAGAATGAACCCCTCAGCAGCTGTCTCATGCGGTGCTCGCGGGTTTGTTTTGTGTTTACTTCAAGCTGGTATCATGAGACCAGACTCCAAATGTTTTCATGGACAGTGAAACTGCAGCACGGACCGTGAATACTGCAGTGGTTAGTCAGATCACCTCCATTTTTCAAATTTCTAAATGTTTTATATTCTGACACCTGAAAATGTCTTTTAATTGATTAAGTGCAGTGGGTCTGTTTTTCTCTGACTAAGAAAGAAGAGATAGGAAAAACTGAAACAGAAGCTGCTGAGTGATTTGATGGCAACCTGTGCTGAGGGACACAAGAAATACAGTGGAGATGGCAAAAGACTAGTCCTGGTTTTGTTACAAAAAAGAATATAAGAACTTAAATTTTATAATACAAGGTCCACTAAATTGTATACCTTAGCCATTGAAATCAACATCACAACTGGAAATGGTTAGAAAGCATAACAATTGCACTTAAAACAAATGTCCCTGCCTCTGTAGGCACATATGTACAATTCTAATACATACTTTAATATGGAGATTGAATTTTGCAGTTAGGATTATAAATTGTTCACTTAGAAGTGCTGGGAGTTAGTAGAGAGAAAGTAGGAATAAAGTTCTGAACATGTTGGACTCCAGGGTTAATACCTTCTAAACCATACCTGACGGATGGTCTCAGGTTTACACATAATTCATATGGAGTATTTTTTATGGGATGGGACATTCCTCAAGAATGTGAGAAAATGAGGTAGTCATCAGGCTGGACCATAATTCTTGCATACAGAAATTAAATTAACTCAGCAAAACTCTGACTACCTCCTTTGCAACTGTGACTACAGAGTCACAATGACCGCACGTGAGTTTGTGAGGAGGAAAATTCAATTGAAGCTCCACACCAATAAAGTGGAGTTCAATGGCAAAGGAAGCCTCAGGCAATGAACATCTCAGAATGAAAAGGATTACTTATTAAAAAAAATTCTAAATTGTTTCTATTAGCACTACATATGATTTTCTGAAAGTACAGCAGAAATTTTGGCTACAAAAATGAAACATGAAACTCCTCCTGCCTGCCAGTTTTAATCAAATATAGAGCTCAGCCTGAACCTACACAAGGCTGAAATGATGCTGCTGGAAGCGAAGTTGGCTGTCTCCCATTAAAGGCCTGCAAGGTTTTTTTTGTTAAGTTTGTGTGAAGCCTTGGAGTCTTATCTGACTCCTCACCGAGTCTGGATGACTGGGCAGCATCCCAAAAATACCTTCTCACATCTTTAGCTTTATGGGGAGTTTCATCCCTTCCTCCCGCTGAGGCCACAATATCCTCCGCATTTGTTACCTGATGGCTGTGTTATTGCAGCCTCCTGTTTCTGAAGCCGAATGTAAGACACCGTGCCGGCTCCAGATGCAGCAGAAGGCGGCCGTCTGCCTTGTGCCTGCCTTAGATCTCTGTAATCCCTTCAGGCCAGTGCTCAGGTCCTTCCTTCAGCTCCAGGTAATTCCTGATGCCTTTGGTGTATGAAGCCCCGCTGCAGTTGCAAACCACTGAGGCTCAGAACAAAGCCTTTGGGACCTTGGGACAGAACATTTTTTTGAAGGCAATCCAGCGTAGGATAATGTTTCCTTGAACATCAGATGAATACAGCATCTGACCGTCTTCAGAAAACAAAGGAAACCTTCCTCCTGGAGAATGCTTTCCATCAGAAGCGCTATTTGATTCAAGTTTCAAACTCTTTCATTTGTCTTCTCAGAAAGCCACCAAGCACAGTGTGGACCCAAAAAATGCTGAAATGAAAACACTGCAGAGACTGAGTAGCTCTTTCACTAGAGCTGCAGACCCACACGCAGGCTAGAAGGTGAAGGCTGGAATTCACCAGCTTCGGGCCATGGTTCAATGATACAAGTTCAACCTTAAATTTCTAACTCCTAACACTAAAGACAGCTGACACAAACCACCGCTCTGGTGCAAACTCATTTCACCAATACAGTTTCTGACGGATTATATTTGCAGCAACAGGCTTCAAGCTTAATCGGGTACCAACTTTCACCACACCACCAGCATAAAACTCTCAGGAAAGCATACAGCCAGAGTAAACTCTGCATCCCGTGCTCCGCCAAAGTTGACAGAAAAGTGATCCTGCGCCCAGGCCTGATCTAAGGTCAAATTTCGCTGCTAGATAACAGCAGTGCACAGTTTCAACAGCAATGGTTGTGGAACGAATGCCTAATTGCAATAGTTTATTTTTTTCATCATATTTTAACTACTGCTTAGCTCTAATCTTGCTGTTGCTACTGCCTGAGGGTTTTGCCCTGTATACATCAAGTAACAGAGCCCTCTCCACCCTCGTTATATTTATACATACAAATATACCTGTACATACATGGGTATATTGCACCCTATCAACTGGGGAACAAAGTTTATGTGTGATCTACGAAAGAGGTCAGCATATATTGCACTCAGTATCTGCCTAAAACTTTTGCCATGGAGTCACAGATCAAATCAAACACACCATCTCTTTGACAAAGTAGCTCATCAAACATAATTTAGAGGCTGCTGCCATTTCCACACCAAGGTCTTGCCCACCTGTTGCAAATCTTCATGCTGCTTTAAGACTTCTTTTTGAGCCGACTCCCTTCATTTTACCAAAGCCTCCTCGTAGTTCCCCAGGTACTGCTCAATCCAGCTGGTGGACCCAGCTGGTGGACGTCTTCCTCTGTGACCGCATGACCTGGGGGCAGATTGGTGGTCTTTGCCCTTAGCACCAGCAGTCTGGGGCAAGGTCCCCCCTAGAGAGATGTCTGCAGTGGACCTCCACGTGCTGCGGGCACTCGCACCCCCAGCTCAGGGGTTGGGGGTACCCCAGCTGCCAGCCCAGGGCAGGCTGTGCAGCAAAGGCGAACTGCATAGCCTAGGTTTTGAAAATTGCCCGTACTAATGCTTAACGACCGGAAAAGAAGTGTAAGAGCTTCGCGCAACAGTCTGTGCTCCAAGACATTTGCAGGGATTTAAACAACACATCCTTTAAACGCGAGTCTTCGGAGGAATGAGTCAAGGTGAAGCATGACACTATGCATCCCGCTCAATTCTAATTTTGTGGGAACAGCGCAGAACACCTCCTAAGAGTACCTATCATTCAGTCGCCCATGTGATTGCTGTGTACCCTTGTATCTCCTTGATAACCCTTCTGAGGCACTGTGGTTCAAGGTCCTATATCAGTTGAGCATTTGAGGTCTTCAGCTGAACAGCATTTCAGGAGGGTGGCTATTTTTATCTTATTTGTATTTTAAATAAGTATTTTAAATTACTTATGGTACTAGTTCTGTGTAGTTGATGGGCTTTGCGGTAATACCTGAAAATGTGTAGAAGTGAGCAGTACTCTGCTCAGACTGCCAGACAGCCAGAAATCCTGAAAAAACATCAAAAAAAATCTGCAAATTTGTCCCAGAAAAAAAAAAAAGTCAGGTAGAAAAACAGGAAATGTCTGTGGAAAAACAGACATGTGGGAGCTCTAGTTCTTCCATAATCTTCCAGTAGAAGAAGTCTGGGCAAAGAATTCTACTTATAGGGTGGAGTTTTATCAATTTATTAAAAGAGTTTAATGATGTGTGAAACCTGGACTGGTCCCACCTAGTCCTTCTCACCTAAAAGCCACTCATAGAACAGGCTCCCCCTGTATAAGTGTATAACAAAAAGATGGCTCATAGAAGAAAGAGTAGAGTGTATTTATTTGTACTTGTGAATTCTTTATGTGCAGATACAGTATGCAGAGATGAAAATTACTATACGTTTCTTCAAAAAAAATGTAGGCAAAGGATAGTTATAGTTTATGGGTCAATTCACACTGCTTCTAAAAAAAATATTGTGTTTCAAAAGATTCACTTTGACAGATAATTCAAAGATCTAAATTATTATTTTAATACAGCTGTCTAGCAGAGCTGAGGTTAGTTTAACAAAAGCCCTGACTGAAGATATAGCTCTTGCTCATCTGCCAAAATACTGAAATAACTAGAATAATTGACAGAGAGGACTGCAAAACTGGCCATTTTCCACTATTCACTTTTTCAGCTGAGCGGTTTATAAAGCTTTTACCTCAGCCGCGAATCAATAATGTCAGTTTTAATGAAGATAGACCCATACATTATAAAATACTTCTAGCAGATAGACCAGGAGGCAGAATAGGTTATAGAGAAAGACAAATAGAAAAAGTTGGTTTGTTGAGCTCAAATTACACCAGTTGTTCAGTATTTCTTAGTCTCGTAGGTTCTTCTTCATCCCTTCTGCAGAAAGAGTCCAGAACCCTTCAAGAAGTAATTCAAAATGGTAGAAGTAACATTTTTCTTTACCTCTACCTGGCAAATTTTCAGAGAGATACATTTACTGGATGGAAACTTCCTGCCCGGACTGGCCGTCCGTTAGTATGAGTAATGAGCAATCCATCCATCATTAGGGTTAGCAAGTTTTCCATTTCATCCTCTTCCCTCTTTAAGTGCATGATTTAATTCACAGCACATAAACATTTATGCAGAAACCTTGTAAAAGCAAAACCGTGGCCAGTATTATGGTCATATTTGAAACGACTATAGGCAGGTGGAGAAACTCACTTTAAAACAAACTCATGTCCAGTGTTTGTTCACAATATCTAATCTCTGTATTCTGTGTCTGTGCCTAATTTACATTAATCCCTTTTTCTCTTTTCCCCTCCACACGTACAGATTTCACACTTGGCACTGCTTGGAGCTAGAGCTGCTACATACTTAAGAGGACATTTCTTCCTGGGACAAATACAAGCTCCGGGAGAGGCTGCTTTATCAACTAGGTTACAGGCCTAAAACCTGGTATCTCCCACCTTCAGTTCCCTGTCCTACTGCAGACTCCTTCCTACCCTGACCCATGTCACTTTGGGGATGTGGAGCTGCCACGGGGAAGAGGTAGCCCGTGACATTTGAACGTCCAACTTTCATCTCAATGCAGAAGCAACTGTCTTTCTGTTGCAGGATGCCCGAAATATTTTTAGCTTTCTCTTTTTAGCAGAAGTCTTTGGGTTTCCTCTTGCTCCTTAGAGCTGAGGCACCTCACTGCAGGATGGGTCTAAGATCATCCAGATGCTGGGGCACACTCGAGGGGCTTCAGATGGCAACACCGCAATGACCACGTGGCCAGGTGCTTGCCCTTTCTCTGCTGGGAAAAGCAACAAATTTTACAGTTCAGAAGAGAGGAGCCCTTCTCACACCTTTGAGACATGGCAGGACATCGCTTTTAGTCAGTGTGAGTTTTCAGCCACGTTTTCTGGGTTTTTCTTTGCCTCCTCGCGGGCTAGTCACCTCATTCTACAGTCATTGCACTTGGGGCAGAGGTGGTCAGTCTTGCCCTGCAATTCTAGCATCTGAGGAGCTTTCCACGGACTCTTACTGACTGCCTTAATTCAGCCTGCAGCTAAACATGCTCAGTCAACCCTTACATGCTCTCTGCCAACCCCTAAGAAATCAAGCCTTTCTTTCCATAAACAAATCTGGTTTCCTTGCCCATTCCCCAAAATCTGCCCACAAAACTGACTGGTTACTTGGTGCAAGTGGCAGCGAGAGCCCTGAACTCCAGGCAGAGCTGTGAGGCAGAGCAAAGCAACGCTTTTTCAATGAACACTCACTGAGCCAAGAATGCTTTAAACCCTCCTCCTCTATCACCTTTCCTTAAAAATGAGATTATTAATGAGTCACACTTACATTCATATTCCTCAGAGCTCTGCTTTAGAGAGAAACAATAGCCAGGTCTCCCTCTCCTTCCTCCTGGGTGGGCAAGCAGCACAATGCTAAAGCATTATCACATCAACTGCTGGGCTAAGAAGCTTGACCCAAAGCCCTGTGCCAGTGAATTATTTTTCCCTGACATATGGCTTAAGGCTGAAGGATTTGAACGCTTAATTGGTGCATTTTCTGCAAGGCTTTAAAGGCTTGGCAAGGTGAGATTCCTGCTAATCAGTGATACAGCTGGGAAACAGCTCCTGCTGTGCATCACCAGCAGCCTCCACGTACAAAAATTTATTGATCTCCTGGAACTCAAGGGACTTGTATTATCTGAAAGTGTTAAAATCATTTCTAAGGGAAGTTGTCCAAAGATTGTGTTTCAAACATCCTTCATAATTTGTATTCACTGAGCATACGACTGTTAATATTTGTGAAAAAGAAGGCTACGACTTCGTCTCTCACATTATTGTAGTGGGGTGGCTCTTTGTTAACCAGGAAACATATTCCTTGTAACTTTTGCCTTTTCCTGCAAGAGTTACCTCAGCCCTTCTCTACAAGCAGGCATTCACAAAATTAACATCTTTACAGCACTTCTTTGTCATTGAAACTGTCAAAAAAACCCCTCCAAATACATCCATTCTAAAGAGGGATCATTTGATTAGAAATTTGGGAAATTAAATCTTCATTCTTTGTTAGTACCCCTGGAAAACAATTATTTAGAGCCTTCATTTTCCATTTTCATTGTGCCATTTTATCGTACTTACACCTCTGACTTGCAAAACAATGACTTCTGTAATATTCCATGCATTTTGCTGGCATTATACTGTCTCTGCAAAAAGTTCTCTAAATAAACTTCACATTACTTCCATTCTTGCTGATTTACCAGTTCTGTCTTGTCAGAAACCTTGTAAACCCCCTCTTCACTGAGGTCCTGTGAGGTGCAAGGAGTTCTGCACATGAAGGATTTGCAGGACAGACACATTATTGTTGCTATTCTGTTTTTCCAAGGAAAAGTATTTTTCACATTGAGTCAGCCAAAATGATCTTTTTCTAGAGAGGACAATAAAACTAAAAAGAACAGTTACTGTGCCCATCAGAGAGAGGAGACTCTCCCTTGAAGAAAACTATCCAGCCACAAAATGACAACTATTCTCACAAGTGAAAGACGTTGTTAGCACAGGGCACACCCTTACAGTCACACTCGCTCACACACACATAGAAATAAAATTGATGTAAGTCTCAAAATACTAGGGCTGCTTTGGAAGGCATTCTGCAAATATTTGTAGCAATTGAATAAAGTCAATCAAATTTCATTCTCCTAAACACGTATGCACAGAAGAGGGAAGCAGAGGTTGGAAATGTTCAAGGAATGCATGTTTAGGGCTCTAGTCCCAAAAAGCTAGGTATGAGCATNTTTTTTTTTTTTTTAATTCCATCAGTTTCCTTTCTCTTTTCCTCTGCTAATCACATGTGAAATCTGGAAGACGGTAAAAATTCCTCTTTCCATTTTCTCCGCTCACCTCCGCTGGCTAGCAATTTTATTTTTTTAATTTCATGGACTTCAAGCCTGCTTTTAGTCCTAGCACCACATAGGAATTCTGTGAGAGTCAGGATAAGATGATCCTCACTCACAACAAAGAACAATCCTGACAGAGATAACACTGCTTCTCTTTCATTCTCTGTTTACACTAGCGTCACCCGCGGCTTTGCAGCACCTCTCTCAAATTTGTAAATGACAAAGACCTTCAAACAAAACCGGGCTCTGTTTCTTAAAATATCTTTGAGGACTTAATTAACTTTGCACACTGGCATCTCAAGGCTGTCAATTGTAACGTAGTTCAAAGATCAATTAAAAGATCAGTTCTTTTTCTCTCTAGATGGGAAAGTATTTTTACACTAGCAAATACCAATTTACACTCATTAAGTTCTGTGAATAAGCCTGCTGACACGCCGGGGGTCCCATTGAAACACACTCTTCACAAATACAGTAGGTGTAGTGTTTACCCATTGCTTAACTGTGCTGAATAAGCTCTTTGACAAATAAAAGCATTCTTGCTGGTCCCAGCTATCAGAAGGTGCACTTCGTGCACTCTGCTGCAGTCATTCACCGTGTTTTCACATCCTCCTACCAAACAGTTTTTAATTAACAAACTTTCTAAACAGTTAGGGCTAAACCCCTCTGTGCAGCAATGGCGTAAAACCACCGGTGTGAATTGCTATAACTCACCGGTGTAGATTTCACATATCTCGTGTAATATCAACAGCCCTTAGTTTGGCCATTTTTCTGCTTTTACGCTGTGGGTAGGAAACAGGCGGTTTGGTGTCAGGACAGTCGGGCAATGCAGCTCACGGGCTGGCTCGGCAGGGCTGGGTGCCGGTGACGCGGCCGTCGGCAGGCGGCTCAGCTACTCTCCCTGTCCCCGGCATGGGCTTGTGCCAGCTGGGTGGAAGCCATTTGTGGTAAGTGCGTTGGTAAGCTGTAACTGTTGGTGTGCCTCCATGTGAAGTGGTTCTCATGTGTCATAGGGGCTGTGCGTCTTTTCTTGATGACAGTCTTCTCTCTCACTAAGGTTCATTTCTCTCCCAAGGGGCAGCAATATCAACAAACTTAATCCTTTAGACCCCTCCATGACTTACGTTATTTTATATTTTTTTGTGCATTTGGGTTTTTGGAGAGCAAACAAGGACATCAGTGGTGACATTTTGGGGGTTCGTGTGCTTGGGACGTTACCGTGGATGTGTGTAAAATCTATTGTCCAGCTGAAGGTTTCGTTTCGCTTGTATTACAGGCTACCAACACATCTCTGACATTTCAATTTGCTACACTGTGCCAAGTCCTGCATTCTCTTGACTTCTCACCCATCCCACTCTCTGCCATAGGCTACGAATCTAGAACAAAGCTTGACTATGACAACAAACAAAGTTTGGGAGCCAGAGGAAAGAAGATTTTGCTAGCACTGTACTTAACAGCCTTTTTCCCACAGGCACTATAAATTTTGTGTGACCAACTAAAGCTGAACAAGATGGTCATTTTGTAACCCACATAGCTTTTACGTTCATATTTAAAGGTGTATAAATGAACGCATACACACGTATGTACATACAAGGACACGTTATGTGTGTGTTTATCTACTTGCATATATATAAAAAGTGCAGACATGGAAGAATTGCATGGTGGTGTGATGGGATACCTGACACTTATATGAAAACTTAAAGTAAAATCAGCCACTGTTTGAATGAGCAAAAGATGAGATGGTGGCCCTTCCAAACAGGTCGTGCTTCTTCTTTGCAGCGTAGACCCATATAGTTAGTACCTTTCACTTAAGCAGTGGAAAAATTATTTGGAAGTATTTTAAGAGGAGGAAGGGAAATTCGATTTTATTTGTTTATGTTTCTTTCTGTAAAACCTTAAATATCAAGAATCTAACTATATGAGGTCAGAAGAAAGCATAAAAACTTCTAACAATGATCTAAACCAGATTTTAATGTACATAAAAAGGTGAGACCTAAACATCAGCTACTACAGACTTTTCCACGGTTAGATTTGAGTTTTATAGGCTTTGCCAGACACCTGACATAAAGCTCTTCGGAGTTGCAGGATGTCAGACTTTATTGTTGTAACAGTTGTAACGAAAAGAGAAATGCTCCATAATAATTTCTTAGTATTATTTGTTAATGTTGTAATTGGGATGTTTACTGTCTGAATATATTGCTTTGGCTAACAGGTCTATAAGGAAAAATGGAGAATAGCTCGAGAGGCCTCTTAGGGGTGTCCAGAGAAGCCAGGCTGCACAAATCATTGACAGAAGATAGCACAACTTTATGGATTCTATACACCTAAAAACATTTTTTCCCCCCAAATGCTTCATTCCTATTGATAAAAGAAACAGCTATTTGAGCGTAGTAGGCTGTCTGCTCTTCGTAAACCGTTAGTCAAAACCGTCTAAAGGAAAGACCTGCAAGTTTTCAAGCTTTTTGGCTTGAAGCTTTCCAAGCCTTTCAAGCTTTATGGTATAGTAAACATACAAGATACGCAGGACAATGTAGCCTTTGCCTAGGCTAGGACTGCAAATCCTGTCATTTGGGTACTCAAACAGATTAGAAGGAGCTCCTGTCATGACACAGATAGATTCAGATATTTTCAAAGCAGTTTTTTGTCTTTTTTTTTGGAGGGTGGGGGTGTTTGCTTTTGTTAAAGGACTCTCTAGGTACATCTATACTATTCTGGGAAGCAGACTTGGCAGTAGCTATGAAGAACGCCAGTTTCCTGCTCTGTCTGTCCCAACCACGGAGCCAGGCCACAGGCATCCACTGCTGAAGCATCCCCTGCCGAAGCATCCCCTGCTGCCTCCCCCACAGCCAGCATGCCCCGAGACCCCCTTGGGCCACCCTTGCAAAGAAGGGCACGGACGGCGGGAGAGCTTCTGTGTCTGTGGGTTTTATTACCTCTACTTGTGGAGGACAAATACATGTAATATTTAACATTTCCTATATGTTAAAAAGAGCGCTGTTACGGCAGTACAAGAAGGGCAACTGACTGACCTCACAGCTGGCTTTAAAGACAAGCAGGCAGGCAGTTCTCGCTGCCCTACACGGGAGCTTTCCTCTATCGCCCAGCAAAACAAGTCACCCAGTGTGCAGATGGGAGGAGCTCACCTGAGTTGGATTTTGGCTCTTTCTGTCATGAACAGGCTGTGCTTTGTGCCGCTTTCTGTTCAACGGCAGGAGAAAAAGCTTTCTTCCTTAGAATGCTTGAAACAAGGAAGCAAAATAAAAGTGCATTTCTAACTGCCCTATTAAAATGCCTCAGGATTGTACAAACAAAGAGATTTTTTTTTAAAAAACCCTTTTAATAACACGCAACTGCTGAGATAATACAATGCTGGATGTGCTGTGGAAACCTAGACAGATCAGACACTGGCTATACAGTATTTGTTTTCTGAGTCTTTGCCCACACAGAGTTTTCTTGCAGCTACTAAACAAAGGTCCTGGGAAGACAGAATTCTCAACCAACCACATTTTGCTCGGGAAAAATATAATTCTTTAAAAGGGTTTCTCTATTTTGTTGTTCTCTAAGAAGTGCAACCCAGTCCTTTAAAGTGACACTTCAATAAAATATTCTCAGAAGGGATAGCATCTTTTAAATCTCTTTTTATCCCGTAAAACAAAGAGTTCTGCCCATCACAGTGGGAGACGCACACATGTCGCCTGGCTGTGTCTGACTGTCACATATCACACAAGGATGAGATGGGCTTCTGGAACAACCCAAAACATCGATATTGTAATAGCGCCAGTTTTCACATCCTTGTCTGGTTCTGTAATTTGCTTGTGACTATACAGCTAGCAAGTATAGGTAGCTGCTATAGCAGGAGTCATATAAACTTCATATTTCTACATTGCAGATACTCTCGAATAGAGAGTCCAACTCTCCATTTTGCTTTCAAAATAAAGTGTGTGGCATAATTTCCTGCCCCTGGGGATAATCAGTCCCTCCTTTTCGCATACTGCAAAAGCCAGTTTTCTATTAGCCTGACCACTGGTGTCAGTGGTTACAAAAGAAATAGACAAGAGTAGGGCAGAGATGAATGAAACTGTATGGAGTTATATTGTAAATATTCCCCCCCGAGGGGTTTTGTTTCTCCCCCTCTATGATCTTTTTTTCTGGTACTGTTATTGAACTTGCAGGTGAAAGGTATTTTCCAAAACAGACCACCTGAACAGGAGAAGGACCCGAGTCTTTATTTCACTCTCAGAAATAGGTCTTAGACCTCTCGGTGTGTTTTACCATAATCATAGATCATTGGAATTATTTTCTTAAATTGGAATTAAGATTCAAAACTAGCATGTCAACGACATGAAAAGCATGCCACCATCTCAATCCACCTACACAGTTAGATGAGTTGTACATAAAGATATCTGCGGATCATTGCAGCAGAGATCAGCTTGTTTAGTTTTTGAAAGGAAAGATTTCTTTAGAAGAAAAAAATTAAGAACTGGTGTTATTTGAAGTACTGGCAAAAAACCTGACAAAAACTTAGACCGCAAACAATGCATCAGGGTTGCACATCTCTGCGTTTGATTTCAGGCAATTACCAAGCAGGGGAGACCTTTTGGGAAAGGACCAGAGGAGGACTCAGGCATTCCAATGGTCTTGTGTTTCCCCTGCAGTTTCCCCTTCCAGCTTGGCTGAGATGCCCTGAGGCCCTGTGTTTGCCCGAGGCCATTCAGAGCAGGCACTCCAACTCACAAGTCACACGTGTAATACGCTGATTAAATCCCTCCTGGTTTTTGGTCCCTGCATCTATCCCCATCAGTTTAATGCTACTTTTTGTCTCACAGGAGCAATATGAGGCTACGCGCATTGATCTCTGTCTTGATCTGTCATACAAACTATAAAAAATAAGCAAACAGAAAGCCTAGAAAATAATGTAAAACAAAGTAGCCCAAGTACACCAATTAAAAATTGAATTTGGGAGTCAATAACTCTGTGTTTTATTTTCATTTCCCTTCTGGTTTTTAGAAACGTAGATGACTTGCAGATCTGTACTCTAGTATTTCAATTTGCTGAGCAAAATCGCAGTTAACATCAGAAAGGAAGACGCTGAAAGATTTTTTAGGTGTTTGTTTTTTTTTTTCTTTCTAATCCACTGAAAACAGTTTCTCCTGACAGGCCTTTTTTTAATATGAAATAGAAATGATAGTCAACAGGCAGATTTATCTGATGTCGCTCTGAGTTAAAGCACAGAATTTTGCCTAAAGGCAGAAGATAAAATCAGCAGTGCACCTATGCCCAATTTTCTGTATGCTTTTAGTTTATTTCAAAGAGAAAATAAGGGAGTTACTTATATCTGCTTTTAAAGTAGACTGTTGACAGGGCAGTTCTGCTTTACCCTGCTTCTCTTCCAGCTTATGCATTTATCTCTTTAGCTTTCTGAGGCATGTTGTCTCTCTTTGTTCTGATAAGAATAATCCTCTGATTCTCCTTCCTTTCCCTGCAGTATTTACGTGGAGGCTGGTATAAACTGACATCCATATGGCATTCATCCCATCGAATGGTGGGTGCTAGGAGCAGTGCAGGGCTGTGGGAGGACAGGTCAGCTGGATGACCTTTGGGGCAACCAGGCTGACTCTTACCCCCAGAACTGCCGATAGTTGTTACATCACAGTGTAATCACATTTTATAACACCACCCTTCAGACCTTTTCTGTTGGGCACACTAAGTGGTTTACACCATCTCCTGGGACACAATCCTCCAGAGATCATGCACATACATTTTTACCTGATTTCCAGGTAAGAAATGGCTGGCTCATGCAGCCATTGGTCAGGTGGAGGGAGACTTCACAAACAACAGAAGAATCTGGAAGAACAAAAGATTGGGATGGAAAGCCAGCTGTACATCTAAAAGATGTTGAAATCTGAACAGTTGTCTGTGCAGACAGACCCCATCCATAGGTGTCAGTCCCACCCTGCTGCAACCATGGGTTTGTAGGGAAAGGACAATGTGACTAGCTTGGATTTCCTCTCTAGATTTCCTGACTTGCTGTCTGATATATTGTTCTCTTGGGTGCTTTGTGGAGTACCAATCAGTATAGAAAGCACCATTATTACGCCTTGAAATCCACCCTGATTGCAATTGTACAGACTTCAGCAGTGCCAATTTAAGGCATTCTTTAGGAAGCCAAAGATTATTTTCCTGCCATCCTTCCTGCAGCAGGTCTTTTGATCAGGGAGCTAGAACAGTGAATTCGAATCTACAAGACTTCCTGTGAACCTCACTATACTGGAGGAGAGAATATTTTGAAACTTGTATGAAATTCAACTGGAATCAAAAAAGGGTGAGAAATCTGAGGAAAAACTTAACAAATCCCTGTCTCAAGTGCATTATGATACTGTTATTCAGAAGATCCTAAAATAGAAAAAACACCAGCAATTTGTCCACTGCTATTTCTCAAATAATAAGAAAGCCTGTAACATTTATTTCTACTGCGTTGCAAATCCTAAGAAGAATTTTCACTGTTTAATGGCATTGTCAAATCCAAATCAATTGCAGCATAGTGCTAGAATGTGCCTGTGAGCCATTACTGTTTCCATGTTCAATTTCAACATTCTGCTTATAGGCCTTTCATTATAAAAAGATGTTGAATACATAAAAAAAGAAGTTTTTATTCCATAATGGTGGATGTGTGTTTTCTGTCCATCCTCATGCTCACAAAAAGGCGGAGAAATTTGCACAAAAGGACAGAGAAAATGCTCAACAACAAACTGTTGTACATCTGAACAAACCAGCTCTTTACCCAGAAAACCTTTTTGTGCAACATTTCAGTTGTCTGTGTTTGGAGAAGCAAAGACAAAGACAACATGTTTGCAAAATCAGCAGTCAAAAATTGATTTTTAAAGTCCAGAGTCTGAAACTCTTTCAACACCAGAATTTACAAGGGAAGATTATGGTTAGGCCAAATCAAGCTCTGATCTTCAAAGTTAAAATTAATGCGATCACTCTTACAGTTAAAATTAACCAACTGGTAAACACTTGAAGGGCTGGGATAAAAAAAAAAACTCAGCACACAACAAACCCCCCAAGCCACTTCTTGTAGTTAACAGTGCAAAGAGATATTTTACAACTTCCTTGTAACTGTGCAGTTTGCTTTTATGGCATCTGCATCCAGTGAAGTTTTCTTTACATACCTGTACAGTTGATCAGATTGTGCACTGCAGAGACTTCTCCTCACAAATATAACCATCCTAAAACCATTTTATTCTCTCCTTTGCTTGGCTACTAGTTTAAAAACAATCCTGATTGTTTCTTCTCTTCTTTGTTACTCCCTAATAGCCGTCACTCCATAGCTACTGATATGCTTATCTGTTACATTCAAGAAAGCTGCTGTTTTATGGCAGTGGCACCTGAATCTTCCCTCTCCATTCCCTCCACGCACCAACCTCTGTCAGAAGAGGAGGAGAAAGGAGAAAGCTAACTGAAGGACAAACTGAGGGAATGAGAAGGACAAGAGCTGAATGAAAAGAGAGAAGCAGCACATGGGAAGTGCACAAGGTCACAATTCAGGGATCAGTAAGAAGAGTGAAGATGATTGACATAGAGACTGACATGGGTTAAAACCACCTCTCCTTTTCTTTGCTTCAGTATGCCTTCAAGTTGGTATGCAGAGGGGATCAATCTCACTACAGATTTAGAACTTGCAGAACAAAGATCTTATTTTCTGCTCTGGAAAGGAAACTGTAGTGCTACATCACTGGTTTTGGCTGAGAGTGCCTTTAAGAAACTTCCTTTAAGGCTTGATACTGTTCAAGCAAGATTAGTCCAAAAACTGTATAAGAAATTTTTGTTCGGCAAAGCAGAGCTTGAACTCCCTGTTACATTGAGATGTATAACACATTTTGGACGCTTCATATGAGAAAATAATGTGCTCATCAGTCAGTGAAGTTCCTCCTGTCTGTCAGGTGACACTCTTGTCAAGGCTTAAGCTTCTCACCAGAAGTTTCCTGTAAGGCCAACCTTGTCAAACTATTATCTTAACTCCTTCAATAATTATTCTCAACTCCTACATTCATGTTTGCTTACAGTAAGGCCCCTCATGCCCACTATACAATTTTCAGTTGAGAGCTTTCTTCTTGAGTCGTCCTCAAGTTATTCCCCCAAGAAAGTTAGGGGAATGTAATAGAGGAATGACTAACATCTTCCAGCCAATGTAACCTTTGGTGTACAGTGATATAGCCTTTTGGGGAATGTAATAGAGTGAGTTTTCAAGTTGCAAATGACACAAGGCCCCAGTGAGGGCCATTCTCTGCCTGAGACATGTTGATCGCAGAAGGGGATAAGGCTATCACTGCAAAGCTGTGCGGGTTCACTCTCCGCACCATAGAATCATAGGGTCACTTGTGTTGGAAGAGACCTTCAAGATCATCGAGTCCGACCATAAACCTATGCCAAAACCACCCCTAAACCATGTTCCTCAGCACCACGTCTGCCCGTCTTTTAAATACCTCCAGGACAGCGATTCCACCACCTCCCTGGGCAATCCAGTACCCATGCGGTACTGGATTCTAGTCAGTGACTATCAGGTTAACTATGGTGGGTTGCCCATCATACGGGAGCCGCTAGCTACAGCTTTGGCGAAACTGTATAAATCTGAGAGTCCCATTGCCTTACTCCTTCCAGACAAGGCTGATTAAATAATCTGAAAATGTCTATGGGCATGACAACATTGCAGAGGTCTTCAATATCAGCATGACATTCAACACAATGCATCTCTATTTCCAAAGTTAATTGAAATCCCCATGGGTAAAAAAAGCTTATGTAACATTTGCTTCACTCATGACTCACTGTGGGATACAGCGATGACTCCTGGCTCACTGTGATGGATAGGTTTAGAACAGCAGTGGTTGACATTTTCTACATCTTGGCCCTTTAATATGTTTTATGTTTGCACAGTTGCAATGAACATTCTCCACTGTCTTTAATCCTGGCTGATAAATGAAGCATGAGTCTCCCTCTAACCTTGGATACTCTCACAGCTAATGCTTGCTTGATATGATCTGCATTTTTCCATGGACTCTGTTGGAAACTGTCCAATTAGCTCTCTCCAGCTATTGAAGGAGCATTGCCATTGACTGCTTAATGCTTTTCCAAAAAATTATTAGGCATGCCTGCTTTTTCACCATACAAAAGTAATAAATATAATCTAACCAGTTGCCCAGGTTGTATAAAATCTATACAAAAAGGTCAAGAATTGAGTCTGAAATCCTACAGCAAAAGGCAACAGAAAATCCTTGGACAAATAAGGATCCTGTCTCACTGATTTATATCTAAAGCCACGCAGTCAATCTCTGCATCTCAGTTAAGTATTTATACATGGAAGAGTAGTCTAATTCTGATGTCATATCTGGAATGAGATGAGCGTGAAAAAGAAATTGATAATGCTAGGAATAATTCCTCCTCCTTTCTTCCTCACATGTCAAAATTATACTTGAGGAGCACTTGTGATATATGGTTCTCCATGTATCTTTCCCCTTCTAGTTATAACCTTTTTAAAGCACACACTTTACTAATGAAAAAAAGCTGCAGATCAAAGCATGACAGTTGACACCACGAAAACAAAGAGACAAGGTTACTGGAACAAAACCAAGAAGCAAAACTGATGAAAAGCCTTCAAGTACAGAGCGGGCTGATGAAAATCCATGTGCGCTGCATGATTTGAGTAAAAAACGGGATGAAATAGAAGAGAAGCAGGAAAGACTGATGAAAACCAAGGGCTGCAGACTCATGAAGAAAGCATAAGGAGCTGATGGCTCTAGACTTGGGTTTTATAACCAGAAACTCTGTAATGCATTTAGAATTTAATGGAGAAACCACTGGCTGTGGCATCAAACCGCAAGACAGAATGAGGAGAAAAGATAGTGAAGAAAAAGATTTTGTCTCATGGGTAAACTAAAAGTACTCAGAGAGGTGATAACAAGTAAACCTTCTCACCATTGATCTGAGTGCATCTGAAAGCACATTGTTCTATCTCTTGTTATTTTTTGAGCCCTAAAAATGGATGGACAGCCCAAAAATTGTGTAAAATTAGCCAGCACCTAGAATGGGCTCTGATTCAGTACATCTTTTGTCAGCTTCTTTTGCGGAAGCTCCTGCCAACCTCAGAAAGGAATATTAAAAGTTATTCTCTTATAATGCAACTTACTCCTCAGTAAATCTTGCGCTATCAAAACTTCCTCTGTGTAGGTAGGAAACGCAATTGCATTCCCACACACTTTGGGGATAAATCCAATTAAAATTGCCAGAAAGACACTTCTTTCCTTATAAATTTCACCACAAAACTTCAGTACACGGAATTAGGATCCCAGGAATCCCAACTCTTACATTATTGAGGTAGCCACTAAGATACTGTCTTGCCCTCCATCATCTAGCATGTAAAATGTGGGTGAATGAGCTTTTTAATGCTACTTGAAATAAGCAAATTAAATTTAACCACAGAATACCGCATTGCAGTAAGGTCTTTTTAAAAACCATAAACCCAGAAAACAAAGCAAGGGAGAATTTTATGTTGCAGATGCCTTGAATTCTTCTGTCATGCTCAGGTACTGTTGTACCACACGCTGTTCTACCTCGTAGGCATCTGTCAGTCAGCACAGCAGATGAGCTGAATGACATGAGGATATCGCAATGAGAGTTTAAACAGATTTCTGTCTGAATGCTTGCACTTCTAAGTCATGACTTAAAGAGGGAAAGAAAATTTAAAACAGTAATTGCTAGAACTTGGCATTTCGAGAGGATTGCAGAAGAGGAAAATGTTTGACATAAAACCACACTATTTATACCACAAATATCCAGCTAATAAAGGATGATTCAGTTAAAATAAGAATTCGTCCCCTGTGCAGTCATTCAGTCCAGCTTCAGATTTACCCCTCTTAAATAGTGCCCAGTGATTTAATTACACTTCTGGTAATTAATTAAATTTTTTTTTTAACTGCAGTTTTGGTAAATTCAAAGTTATTCAGGAAGTGAAGTCAGATTCACTGAAGTGCCAAGTAAGGCAAGAGCACATTCCCAGGCTGTGGAAAATCCCGTTGTCTTTTCTGTCAGAAAGGATTTGACCCCACGGTATCTGCATTCACCAGAAGGAGCACTGGCTTGCTGAAGGCACCCCCCTACCACTGGGCTGTGCTTCCAAGCCCCTTCCTCTTGCCTTCATACTAGACCTGCCAACACTGACGATTACACCCCTTCTTCAGGGTATTTGCTGCCAGGGTGAAGGCCGAAACGCTGGGGTGCCAGCATCTTCCCTTCCTTTGCTCTTATAGGAAAACTGGCCAGGGCAATGCATACACACCCACCTCATCCCAAGGGGGTCTGACAAGTGAATCTGGAGAAGACAACGAAAGGGCAGACATTAAAAGTTTATATTCAGGGTAGATAGATGATAACAGACAGGGATGAGGGAATGATGACCGAGTGCATGCACTTCTGTATCTGCTTCTCAGTACAGGGCGTTGTTCTAGAAACAGTTATTTAAACAGGGGAAAAGCTAAAGAAAGCTTAGGCTGCTGGAAATACCCAAAGAGCTACCTGACATGACAAAACTGAGGAGCAGAGTGGCCTGCACCGTGTCATGCTGCTTAGCTCCCAGCAGAAACAGCCCGTGTGTCTGTATGATCTTAGCCTAACCCTAAGCGCTGATCTGTTCACCCAGATGCCTCCTGCTCCCGCCCTCTCCTCAAGCGTTTCATATTCACCTTCCACCTCCCGAGTACCACTCTCACACATGCTCCAGAGCCAACTCCCGTCACATCAACCCTCACCTCTGCTTCCTCCTGACAACACTGTCTACCCCTTCGTCCTCTTTTTGGTATCTCTCATTCCCCTGCTCCTGGGAATTTAGCCTTACTTTCCTCCACCCTCCTCCCACCCAGCACATGTAACAGCCCACCACTGAAGCTGTACCGTGCAAATATCTTCCCAAACATAGTGCAGGTCCAAAGTTTCTTTGGGCCGCTGCCTTTTACAATCTTTTTATAAAGCACTTAGCAAAAACGTGCCATAAATTAGTATTCTGTTGGTGAGCTTAACATCACCTGAATCATTTACATACAGCAGGAATATTACTCATGATCCAGAATATTCTATAATATTAGTCAAATACTTCTTGAGACTTCAGAGTCTTGCCAGTGCCATATCAATGGGAGCAGAGTACAGCAACATGCTTGAAGGTGTCACCCAGACAGGCTCCTTGTTACTACGATGCTTCAGATACCAGGTAGGCTTCAGAAGATGGGGCAGCTGCCATCTTCTACCAGCTGCTACTCAGCAAGGGCTCTGAAGCCCAACACATCAGCTCTGCATCCCAGGCCGCAATATCAACTCACATAAATCACGTTACCCTATCAAAACTGGAGCTCATTTTATGTCCCATCTTCACACTGCATTAAAATGTCCTATAAGTAAGGAAAAATTAAAAATAGTATTTGCACCTTTTGATGTCATTAGAAGTCTCCTGACTGCCACATGAACCCAGACTCACACCGATTTAAAGTGGCGTCATATATTTGAACTGAACAGGAGGATTTTAAGTTGTACCGTGCTGTATGTACATCCACTAGATCATATAAATTAAAATTCAGGGATTTATTTGCCAGGGAAGACAAAGAAATAGCTTTCCTTCAGGCTTTCCATCTTCTGAATGAAAAACTGAATTACTCTGTACTACAGACAATAAAAACAAAACCACCAAATCAAAACCAACACAGGAATATGTGGTAATATAAAGATATTATTTCTCTTCTGCTTCTTCATTGTTCTGAAATTTCATTAATAATTCCTGCTAATGAAATTTTGATGACTTTTAGAGGCCACATGAATTACTTGCACAGAATAATTTCTGTTAAAGAAATTCTTTTTTGTGCATTACACACGGTGACATTTCTCATACAGAGAAAATTGGAAGCACAGAATACAAAGCTTGGGAGTTGTGTTTGGACAAACGGTGCAATTTTCACTTTTGAACAGGCAATTTTAGTTGATAGGATGTTGCAGATTAATACCTGTAGAAATGAATTGAAAATGCATTTTTTTGAATGATTAATATGCAAGATTAGGACTCCTTATACATAGGACCTGTGCTTGTAGAATTCCGTCACCTGAATATTCATGGGAAAATGTCAGAAAAGTACAATCAGGTGAAATAAATGTTTCCAGAATCAAAGATGACCAACACAAGTTTTCCATTACTGATTCAGTGCTATTTGGATAGGCTGTGATTCAAATTACATTTATACAGCTTTAAAATGAAAATTTAGGCAAGCAAGAACACAAACGTTCTAGTTTTACATTTGCAAAAATCAATAATGCATTGCCATTCTTGATAACCATAGTTTTAAATTAAAACCGTAAAATTGGTGTTATTAATTTGCTATTTAAAACTCCCAGCATGAACGGATAAGGTTGTTAAATGAGTGTTCTCTGTTGAAGATACGCAGTTTGCCACATCAAAATGATTTTTTCATTTTTCTCTATTTGCAAAATTGAAATTATTTCATTGACTCAATGTGAAATGAACGGTACTGGCCCGCTGGATGCGATTATCAAGCGCTGTGTCAGAGACGCTGCCTTGGAGAGAAAATACATCTGCATGAACACTTCTGCCCTGCAGCAGGCTCTGCCTCAAGACAAAATGGCAGTACCTGCTGAAATGGTGTGGGAGCCTTTTGCTTTACAGCAATTCTGACCAAGTCAGTCAGAGCAAGCACGCTGCATGCGCCAAAGCAGGGCTGAGTCTGGGAAACTGTAATCGGTGGTGGCTCCCGTTTCTCACACAACATCTGCTGCAGTGGGTATTTTTCGAGGCGGATGGTTAACATGCTTGCTCAGTGTGATTCAGGAAGTGTCTTCTCCGTTTCACTGGAGGATCTCTGCTTCAAAGTGCAAACCTACTAGTCACAGGAAATAAGAACCTGAAACTTGCAGAGAGAAGGATGTGGAGTAAACAGAGAGCTGGCAGATGTAGCTGCATGCCAGGGATGATCCCGCCAGTCCATAAATATTGATGACTCCGCAGCCTCTGAATGTAGATTATTCAGGACCCTGAAGCCTGCAGCTGCACATTCACAGCTTGCTGCTCTCCGAAAGAGCATTCCTGACCTGAGAATGTGCATACGCCTGTCTGAGAATCTCCCACCGCTCTTTTTAACTCTGCTGAAACAACTCTCCTCCTTCTCCCGGAATGTGTGTTTTATCATAATAACGCAAAAGGGAAAACGCAAGGCTTGTTTTGCAAAACCTGTTTGCCCTGCAACAGTTAGAACAGGTTGCTATAAAAACACATCGCTACAAGAGAGGAGCCAAAACTCTTGCCTTTCTTCTTCTCAATATATTTTCTTGACGTAGCTACTTTTTGTCTAAGACTGTTTACTAGAAATAAGCAGAAATATCTAGATAGCACTGTGACAGTTCATTCATGGGTGTATCATGCATAACCTAAATGTATTTGGCAGATAGCAGGCAATAATATCAGCAAATGGCCACCTTTGTTTGCCCACTTCCATTTGGGTATCAATCCGGTGAAACTCTGGGACTCAGGCATCCTTAACAGAAAGTCATTTAAGATTCAGGCTGGATCCTATGTTCACTAAGTGAAAATTGGACCTGACATTTGAGGATAATAAAGAAATCTAGGAAAGTCTCGAAGTCCAAACAAGGACAACCCAAGCCGCAAAGGATTAAGCGGAATATTCCAGCATCTTTGAGAAAAAGCATTGGGAGTTCAAAGAACCCATTAGGGGTTGGATCATGTTTTAAGGATAAAACTTAAAAGGGTACTATTTTCTCTTACCCTAATTCTATGACAAAAGTAGCAATGGCTTAATATTTGCTTATAATTTTGAAAATAAATAAATAAAATGAGTTTATTATTATATATTACATATGCATACATGTATGTATTTATAGCTATATATACATATATATATGTACAAACTCTATTATCATTCTTCTCTATGTGGTCATCACAAATTCATGCTTAAGGCCTGATTTTACCACATTAAGTAAGGTCTTATTCTACACGTATTTTTAATGACCTACCTGTGCTCTGGGTCTTCTGTGTTCCAAGAGGGTCATGATCTCTCAATCAGCATTTGCAAAAATACTCATAGGTATAACAGAGTTGCTTTAAGTGCTCTGAACATGGCCCATGTGGAAAAAAGGCTGGAGCTCAGGCTATTAAACCAGATCTATTCTGGACAACAAAAACATATGTTTTAAATTTTCACAGAACTTCAAACATGTATAAGGGCTTTCCTGAGAAGAGATGCTTCCCTTCACTGGGGTCCAGTACAGAAAGTGCAAATTAAATTAGGAGTGAAATTGGGCACAGGTGTGTAGTGTTACTGCCTCTTCCAAGTAATCTTGTGCCTCAAACAGCACCACAGAATTATCATTTCACCGTAGGCATTTTTGCAGAGTGTGTCAGACACCACAGCTCACCTATTCACAAAAGGACTTTGCTGTCAAAATGCCTATTAAAAGGCTTGGACTTGGTTAGAGATTACCAGTAGCTTTAGAGGTTAATCAGTTACCTGACAATTATTTTGGAATATTACTATCACCTTTATTTTAGGTCCTGTTTAAACAGACATGAAAATGTATTGTGTCTGTGCCGTTCTCGGCTCCTTCTGGAATCAGACTTCTTGTCTGAGTTCAGAACAGTCCTTTCTAACGCAGCTGCACTCACACTGATCTGTGCTTCTTCCTCTCTGGCTTCAGTGTCCTGCTGGGTTTTTTTCCAGCTAAATGGCAGTGCAAAGTCAGAAGCAATTCCTGTTGAGCATACACATGCAGCTGATCTGGAGATGTGTATGGAAATATAAACCTGATAAAATAGTTTTAAGAAACTCTTCCAGGGACTCCTACCAACTTATGTCAAACTGTCTGTCTTCTTTCTCCTGAGCTCCCTTTTCTCTTTTTCTCCTTTTCCTATGCAGTTTGCTTACTTACACTAGGGTCATCACTAATGCCTTCCAAAACTTTACCAGAGTTGGTGAAAAGAGCTTGTTGTAAACTACAAGCAGTAACATTTAATGCTGAAAGCATATCCAGACACAGTACACAATATACAACAACGAGATACCAGGTTTGAATGCAAATTTTAAAAAATTACCTCTTTTTTCATCCGCCTCTCTTGAATCATTAAGCCACCCAGATAAAATCCATGTTTGAAAACTTGGGGCATAGTGATTCATTGGCGCTAGCGCTTTCTGTTATGGAAATCTCCAGGACTCCACATGAGCTCAAGCGCTAACCACCTGTCAAGATGAAGCCTGGGGGACCTGAAACCCCAACTCTTCTTCAAGAAAACCTGCTGGATTGGCACGTGTTCTTTTGCAGCTTAGGCTTTGTGTTCTGTCTCTCTGTTGGCTTCTCTTTCTTTAACAATATTGTACTTGTGCGCCTGCGTTGATGTTAATTCACTTTTATCTAACATTTTGATGTTATTTCTGCATACTCCAGTGCCTCAAGTCAGGGTTTTCTGCAGCTAGACAAATCTTCAGTTTTGCTTGACTGCAAATGATTCATCCTTTCTTTAACAATAATATTTATTTCTACATTCACTTCATAAGGTCTTAGTCTGTTGACACCAGCATGGTACCATTACCAATATATAAACAAAGAAAAATTATAACACTGAGACTGAATCAAACTTGTGCATAGTGTCTGTGGTTGAATTTTAAATGGATGCAGCTCCAGAGAGTTTATCCACATAAAAGTAATAATTAACATTCCTGAAGTAATAACTGCTCGGCCACATTTCATACTGCTAGCTCGGCCACATTTCATACTGCTAGCTCAGACATTTGCATGCTTCCAATATGAGCACGATATGGCTCAGTCTTAAAGCTGCCAAAGCACAGCAGGTTACTCAGCATGCATAAAAAGAACTGACATTACGTTCAGCAGGGACTTTATCTTGTTTGAATAATCCTCCCTACAAGATTATTTCAGCATGCAATGTGTTTCATTTAAGCAAAGTCAGAGAATGCAAAATAATGTGAAGTAATTAACTATTAAATGTTGTTATTACTTTTTTAAGCCCTCTGTCTCAAAGCATAAATAGTTTTCTCAAGGCTCATGTCAGGAGAACATCAAATGAACCTCTTGAGTAACCTCATTAAAAGCAGTGAAGTTGCCTGAAGAGTGAGATTGGTCCTTTACGCCACTGTGCTGAGAACTAGGAAAAACACAGAAATAACAATATATTATTTGCTTTTAACTCGCATTTCTAGAACACCCTTACTTGAAATTCTCAAAATATTTTACAGTCCTCTCTAGAATAGAACAGTCCTGTTTATCAGCATCTAGCAAACAGCTAGTGATACCTCCCTGTGGAAAGATTCACAGCTGTAACTGTGTCCTGGAGATTAGCACCTGCCCATGTCAGCCAGAGCATCGACTTTGGCTGCAATCTCACCGGGCTGTCTGTGTTAAACTCATCTAAGTGGGAAACAGAAATGACACCTTCAGGTAGATTTAAAGAGAAACAGATGTCTAACGTTTCCCAGTAATTTGTGTTTTGAAAATCTCTCCCGCAGTGGCTAATGAATCACAGTCCGGCAGTTTCCAGGTCATCCCTAGTGCCCAATCCAGGCATTACACTGCAGAGGGACTTCCTGAGTAAGTATGAACAACTGCTGCTTCTCAGGTCTGATGGCAATCTCTTACAGAAAAATATAATGAAGTACTAGATTTAGTAGTGACTGTGAGCCCTTCAGCCAGTAGATTGTAATTATCTCTGATTACTATTTGATGATCAGCTATGCTCAACATGAGTTTGTAATCTCCTTTCTTTACACCCTACAGAAGGCAGCAATGGATCATTACAGTGAATGAGGCAACTATTGTAATTTTTACTGGAAGTACCAAAGAGGCCTTTTGTCCTTAAGTACAGTTTATTCCCAGCCAAGATCAAAGCATAACCGGGAAAACAAGAGCGGAGAAACTCAACCAGGGCTGCCACTGTCCACAAAGACGTTCATAAAAGCTGTGCTCACTTCTTAAAGTTGTATGTCTTTTTAACACCTTAACTGCAAACACTTTTTTGCCTTCCTATGTTACTTTCCCTTTATTTTCATGGCTTTTTCATGCCCCAGCCCTCAATGGGAAGCACTCTTTACAAGCATACCTTATGTTGTTGCGACAATGCCACATGGCTTATTGTAGGAAAGACTTGCTGGGATCGATTAGCTAGGGGGCTACTTACTAACCTGACACATGAAAAATCCTATTTCAGACTTTGCAAATGAGTATATTATCCAGTGAATGCCATTTAAGCAGTTATGCAGAGCCAGTCTGCTTGTACCAGCTGATATGAACGTGTCAATCTGGTAAAGCATTGGTACTTACATGTAAAGTTAAGCTCCTGAGCAATTACATATGAGCTCAAGTGCTGTGTTGGATTGCAGCCACAGGACCTGAACCAAAACTCATGGAACTTGATCAGAGTATTTAAATATCTTCAGTGGATTCTGGATCAGGTCCATGCTGTCTGCTAGAGGTATTGGCTACATTTTTCCAAATAAAAGAAGTTAGGAATAATATATCAAAACCTTTGATCCAGGACTAGCAGGCCCAGGAATTAAGACTCAGTCCCTTTATATGATGAATTTACAGATTTCCTGACTTAGGAAAGCACGAAAAACACTGACAAATACTTACGTTGACATACAAATAAGTACAGGAGACCAAAGGGTAGAAAAGGCATTTTAATCCTCTAAAAATATTGAACCATTCCAGAGCAGAGAGAGTCTAATGATTTCAATCCTCAGTTGTTTGTACAGCCCTAAACCCTGTATCCATGATGACATTTCATTTTACATCATTTGTTTCTTTAATCAGTTGTGTTTCATAAAAGCACTCTTTCAGCCAGGTCAGCGGGGAATGTGCTGAGCTACCACGAGCGACGACTGGAGTCACTGATTTCATCTGCCTGCTCCGCGGACTGAGCGTGTCCGTGTGATCACAAGGCAGCTGCCTGGGGACTGCTGTCTGAAGTCTGTGTGTATCCCAATACATTACCCAGCTCAGGGCTTTCAACAGCAGGACGTGTTTATTCATCCCTGGCTATTGGTTTAGAGAACGCTCGAAAATTGGGTTTGGACTTTTTTTTTTATTTAATCCTTTCCAATGGGGCCAAGCCTTGCCTTCGTAACTAAAATCACACAAACATCCTCTGAATGTCTGTGGCACCCTTTGTGCTGAGAGCGGCGGTTTTGACCCTGTCCCATACTTGTCGAGCTGGTCTTTCTTCCATGATAATTACTGTAGTCTTTGAATGCCTTCCAATACTCGTTAAATTATGTGACTTCATAACCCTTATGCATCTTTTCTTCTTTCATCTCCCCCCAGAGGAGATGTGTATACAGTAGAGCACCTTGGACACAGCATCTGTGGCTTGATGCTGTATGTTTAGCCATTTTTCTCAAGGCAAGTTTCTCTTGGAATATGAGTATAGTTTCCAGGCTCAAATGGGGCAAATATCTGACAAGTTAGCTGGCTATGCTGAAAAAGCTTCATTCGTCAAAACAAGTTACACTCACCAAAACAATTGTATGAAAAACTCAACATACACACAGACACACACATACACACACACACATATACATATAAAGGATTTCTTTCAAGAAAACATTTCTTTTACAAAAACAGAAGAATCTAACATGCTCCTTAGATTTTTAACGGGTCAGCTACTAATCGGTATTTATAGCTGCTAAAACCTGTTTTCAGCATTGAACGAAACAACCCCCTGGCTGCAATTAGTGTTACCCAGAGAGCAGCTGAGAAGGTAGCAGCCACAAACACAGGAGGCCAGACAAAAAGAAAAGTAATTTATTGATTCTTCTGATCCCTCCTAGCCCTTTATTATTGTTGGATGGTTTGAGCAGAGCCATCCTAGATTCCCCTGCTCCTACTTGTGCTCATAACAGATTTCTCCCGTGCAGCTCTTCTTGAAAATAGCCAACAAAACCCTAATTAATTCACCTACTTTGGGGGTTTTCAAGCAAAATTACCTCCAACCAAACATTTCTTTTACCAGGGTACATGCTTGTGTCTACTGAATAATAGCATGAAATTTCTTCCATCTTCTGTTATCACATCTGATTAAACATCACATACAGACTGTATTTCCAGCAATTGTATTATTTTTATACTGATACTTACATGCTGGTACTAATCAAATTGCCCCAGCTGTAACTGTAAGAACACTGAACTTGTTCTAAAATACCAGACAGAAAGCTACTCTCTGCTCCAAAGACTGTATCTGATTTAAATTGGACATGGACAAATGTTTCCATATATCTCCTGCTATCCTTGCCCAAGTGACCTCCGGCATAGCTTTGGTGGCCTGAAGCTTCCCAAAATGCCCTACAATCTATCATGGCCTTTGTGACTGTTTTGAGGCACCAGAAGGTGCTGCTAGACCACAAAGAACTCTTGTTGCTGAGCTTACCACTAAACTCTGCCTCCTGCCACTAGAGATGGGCGCCGCCTTGCACAGATATGGTTAATTTGACACATCAAAGAATTTAATTTCTGGATCGGTTTCTTGTTTGATTTACAACTGGAGTCAACGAGCAGGATTTTTTTCATGGAAAATTAACTTTGTGATTTCTGACACAGGATTTGCTGACTAAGGAGAGGAAACAGATTTCAGCCTTTTATCAGCACTAGAGTGTGCTGCACCTTTATACAACAATCAGTGAAGTAAAACTAACTAAATAAAATGCACCTCTCCCCAAGTACAAAATGTATTCATATGCTGAAAGTGCTGGTAATCTGTTAATTAATGGGAATTTAAAAGCCAGGCTGAGTGATCCAAGGACTTTCTTTACTTTTTTTGCAAATCTTTCCAAACTACTTATGTTTAAAAGACAAAAACAGTACTCATGTTTTGTACCTTAACAGCTAGGTTTGATACATACCTTCCTTGGAAAAAAACATTATGCTGAATCTATTACTATATTTTATTAAAATATCACGCTTCCCCATGAAAAAAATCTCAAAGATGCAAAATGCAAACCAGTGCTAGAATACCCTAGTCTACAATGATGTTTTCTGAAGATGGTGATGCTATTAGCATGTGCATCTGTTAGCAGAATTATTCTAGAGATAAATATTGCCTAAATGACATGAAAGAATCTGGAAGGAACTCAAAGTGACTCAAAACTTACTCATTTATATGCTTCTTGGGTTGCACTTGCAAACTGTAGTAAACAAGACGTTCTTACAGCTCCCAATTCCTCTCAGCCCTGCAGAATCAGTAAGATGGGTTATATTATTTCTTGCAAAGCATTAGAAGAAACTGTTTACTAGATTTCAATCCATTAGACTCCAGAGCTCACACAGGTGTCAGAGGGCATTTTTTGGCCTGCAGGCACTTTATTGCTGTTAAAGATGACCGAGGGGGTAGAATGCCATGTAACCTCAGTGACATGCATTTATCAAAGTGGCAGCTAAGAGACTCCTATTTATAGTTTTGTATGTAGATCTCTGGAAGATAACAATCAAACAAAACCACAAGCTCATATTTTGTCTTTTTTTTTTTTGTTTTTTTTCAGAGTAAGGCTCTACTCCAAGGCTGGAAAGTCTATGAAACTCCACAGGAGCGTTACCATGGAGTTTCATGAGCTTGGGTTCAAGCCATAAATATTTAAGTGGAAATAATAAAATGAAAAACAAAAGATGGCCAAATGCCCAAATGAAACCATCTAGAGCCTGCACGAGCTGGAGATAAGGTTAATGTGACATTCAAGATAAAGTAAAAGCAACATTTTAATTAACACATTTTCAGCTCCTATCACAAAGCTGCACTTGCCTTCCTAATGGAAAACAACCTTGCTTTTAACATTAGCTTTCCCTCAAAAAAACCAGCTTTCAGCAACCTGTGGGGGGGGGGGGGGAATCACATATTTTGCTTTAATAAAATAGAACTTGCAAGGACATAAAAATATGAATTTTGAAAGCCAAGCCTTGGTTTCCCAGTGGGAGGAAGTTCAAGTGTGCCAATTTCCAATAGCTCTGGGTTGGGATGCTGGGAGCATGCATGGTGTTTATTGACTTCTAAATTAAAGCAGTCAATCTCAAGGAAAAGCAGAGTAACGGAGGCCATTCTTTCAGTTTCACACTGCGTGTGTAAAATAGTAACAATAGGAAAACTTTACTGAATGAACTTCCACCGGTGCATTATGTCCAACAAACATAAAGATATTTTGGAACAGGAAAACGCTGTATAGCCAAATGTGCCACCCCTTCTTTGTTTATCTTATTCTGCTTTTCTGCTTTTTTCACTGTATCGCTCAGTCAATCCCATCTTTCTCCACAACCAACAAGTAGCCCTACATGTCTCTTGGATTGATTCATATTTATTACTCACTTCAGTTATTCTCCTTCATTTGCTAACTTTTTCCAGATGACTGTTAGTAAAACTGTGTGAATAATTCTCAATTAATAATTTACTCAGCAAATTGACCTTCTCTTCATGTTCTGTTTTCCTCCAACAGATTCTTTGTCAGAAAGTATTCACCCGCTATGGGCTGGCATTGGAGGTGATTGCCTGCATAGCTACTGCAAGCAAGAAAGGCTGTAGAGGTCCCAGCCTTCACACAAAGCTGTTGTCTACCAGTTATCAGGGAAACAAAAATCAGTTCAGTTGTCTGGGTTGCAGCTCCCCCACATTCTGCTCATCTAAGGCAGAAGAGGGGAGTACGCCTTTTTTCTTTAACTTGTCTTCTCATTCCTTGCAGAGCCTGGTCCAGACCTTGCAGGCTCCAATAGGTTTGTTTTGTCACACTGTACCACCCAGTGTTTAAGCTCCGATTGGTTTTGATTGGGTTTTTTGTGTCAAATTGTAACTTAGAATCATAAAGTCACAGTCACAAAGACAATGGCTTACTGCAACAGTTCTGCAATTCCCTGCTTCCATGACTGTTCCTGCTAGGAAATTTGTTACTAGCTTAGCAAACACAAAACTCAAGAGGGGAATGAACACAGCCCACTGAAGACCATTTCAGCAACTGCTTCCCTAATTATTGCTCTGGTGCATGTTCAGGTTTGTTCATTTGCTTTTTGCAAAATAATTTGCCTACTATCTCCACTAGCTTTCTCACTCTGATATAAGAGGAGGAAATGCTGCCCTTCTGTGTGTCTGCAAAAAGTCACACAAATTGGGACAATCACATAGTGAGCACGCAGCTCTTTTACCCTTAAAACTCCTTTTTTATGTTCCCAGAGTTTGCCTATGATCTTTGAAAAATATGTGCATCTTACACCTTCTTATTTTACACAATTTACGCAGACATTTATATAGGACTAAATTAGGCCATGTTAGGAAGGCAGGCACTTGGATACCACAGGGTTCATGAGAGATGGTACTGCCTACGTGTTGTGTGACATACACTGCTGAGGAATAATTGGTCAGACGTGTCCTCGATCACACCTGTGTGTGACTTCCCACCACATGCAGACTAGACAAGGCAACAGGAAGCTACTTATTTATTAGCATGGGCTATATTTTCTAATACAGCGACGCATTTGATCTAATACCTCCGCATGCAGCTGGACTTTGTGGTCTGTAATGCAGATGGATGAGTGGTGGCACACACACAGTCTGGTTTCTACCCGCAGGTGAATGTTTGGATTTCATAACACACTGGTTTGCCAAAAGTCACACATGCATGAGGGGGAGAGGGGAAATGGAAATCACCTTCAGGTCTCCACTGAGGTAATCCTTCTCTCCCACAAACACTGTGCTAGGAGCTTAGGACAAAAATAAAATACAATTCTCCGCATCTTGAATCCTTGGCCTCATCTCTAAGGATCATATTCTCCATTCTTGTTCAAAAATAATACAAAAATCCTGTACGATGTTTGCCTGGCTGGGACCTCGATGGCACGGTGTTGGTTTGGGGCATTTGTTGGCGCTGCAACTGGTACCAGTCATGTTTGGCAGAAGATGAAGTTGCCAGGTCTGCCACCCTAAAGCTTGCTGAGTATAAAGCTGAGGCAAATCCTGTGCTATCTAATTATTTATCATGTATTTCTTTGGTAGGAAATAGAGAAGATACTGAATGGGTCAACAGGAATAGATAACTTAGTTTGGTCCAGTGGGCTACGATTTACACTCATTTACTGCTGTATTAAGCCATCAGCAATGTACTTCAGCAGCACAGACTTACAGCGCTGATTAACGGAGAAGCTCTGTGAAGGCAGTAGCATCATTTCATATTTACATGACAGGAATGCCCAGCAATCTTCTGGCTTTATAGCTTTTAAATTCGACGTGCACGTCAGAAGCGCTCTTGTCATTTTCACAGAAATTTGACGCAAAATCTCAGACATGTTATTTGCACATGTGTCTGTAAACCATAGCAAACGATTTCTAGAAGACGATGTCTGGATAGGTGAAACTTAAATATAACAAATTCTTCCATGAGGTATCGTGCCCAGGTGCTGGCAGCGGGGGCTGCAGGGCAGCCTCTGGGGCTGCCCCGTGCCGGACACAGCTGTTCCCAGCCGGCTCCAGAGGGTTCCAATGGCCCCACCACAGGGCAGGGCTGAGCCCAGCACCCAGGGGTGGGTGCTGGGGCAAAGCCTGCGTAAGACAGGGCGAAACGCTGCCCGACGGCGAGGAGGGAGGTGAAAAGTGTGAGAAACAGTGAGGGGAGAGCGGGAGGAGGGTGAGGAGGGGCTCCGAGTGCTGGAGGTCCCGATCTCAACCCACGCTCCTATCATCCCACGGTCTCTCCCTGTCCCACCGAGTCCCTCCCACTCCCACCAGGGAGTGAGCCGCTGGGTGGGTGTTGGGCCCTTATTTTGCTAAACAAGCATCATTCCTAAACAAAGCACGGCAAAATAGGTCTGTGGTTCACCTTCTTTTGGCCTCAAATGAAAAAGCTGAGCTCTCTGTTTTGCCGCTGACTCCTTAAGTGGTGTTTGCGAAGCACTCAGAAGCGCTCTCACATGAAACAGCCTGTGGTTAGGAAATGCACTCAGCAGGTGAGGTCTCGGCTACAATGCCTATTGGCACATTTTAATCAGTGACAGTAAAAGCCACAAACATTTCTTTGAACAGGGACTGGAAACTAGGTCTTCACCCTGCTGTCTAGGTAACCTGAGCAACAGGCTACACAGGCATATTTTTTGCCTTTCACATCTCTGGATCATCAACCCTCTAATTCCTTTCTCTTGAAAAACCACCCAGTGTCATTAACAGAGCTATATGCCACTCATTTTCTCATGGCTTTGTGGTTAGGCACACTTAGAAGCGAAAAGATGTGGGCTGGACCTCCTCTAACTGAGGAAAGCATAAAAGTCATGTCTGTCCCATTCTGGGCAAGGACCCTCACCACAGCGTTTATACACAAATACCACATACCATCACCATCACCATCGCAAAAGAAAACGGCCACAAAGACATTTTTGTGAGGGACTAGATTATTTTGTTGCATGACTCTCTGGAAACACCTACAAGATAAGGTTCCTCGAGAGATTTTAGTTGAACAAAAACTGTTTTCAGGGTGTCATTTGGGCTGACTGGAGACACAATTACTTAGCTGGTCAAATCAGGCCAGTTTAGACCTGCACAAAATTCTAGGGACAACTGACATTTTTAGCAAAAAAATTAATCTCTTGAGACCTTTGAAGGCTGTTGCAGAGAAACAGACATTTTTAGGCATTTTGGTACTTTAGGATGATAAACTACTCACTGTATTAACCTATTTCATTGGTTTTTGGTTTTTTTTCATGCTATCATTTACTTCTTTTAGCACCTACTTTAGGAAATTAATCATGCCCTGAAAAAACTTCATTTCTTTCCACTGACTGAAGACAATCTGGCTTGGGTGTAGTTATCCACGATGCAGGGATCAGTATGTTCTGATTAATCCCTCCCCGGACACGTACAGAACTGAATTTGCTTTGCTGCTAGATAGCAGCTGAACAGGCCCTTTTAAATGATAGTTTTGGATTTAGACCGCCTGGTTCTAAAAAAATGATGTTTTTACCACTTAAGGTTTTTTTGTGGACCTTGCCTTTGCAGACCTTGTTGATGAACATTGTGATATATGAATAAAATGGCATATAAACTCTTACTGTGAAAGAGTACATTTCATACAGAATAATTATCTGCTGTGTTTGATACAAATTGTGGAGCAATCTGATGTTTCACCTTCTGGTAAAGGAATATTAATTTCCAAGTTTTCCATTGTTATTGTGTCAAACAATTTTGCTTCATTTGAAGTTCATACACTGAGGGAATAGACACGAAGTTTAGAATGGGAATGACTGTTTCAAGACGATGTTGTGTTAGAATGGAAAACACTACGCTAATTTAGTAGTAAAGCATCTGAGCCTGCTTCCACATGAATTAGATATTTCCAGAGGCCTTGGCAAAACCCAGCTAAACACAATGCTAGTTCAGTTAATAAAAAGCACTGCACTTTCTCTCCTGACAAATCTGACTCCTGACTGCTTATTAATACACAGAATTGCAACAGCTTAACTTTTAGCTTTCTAATGCAAGCCAAAAATTCAGAATATCAATTTATTAAATTTTCTTCATTAAAAACCCACATTCAAAATTAAATAAGTCTCAAGGCCCACACTTTTCAAGACAATTGATGTATGGATTTGCCAGACCTATCGCTTTAGCACAGAGACATTTTTGTCCTTTTAATGTCACAAGTATGTGAAACCCACAGCCATAAAATAAAATTCAAATAGGTCTAACAGTCAAGTTTTTCTAGATATTTTTCCCCCATAGAAAAAGTATTCAGTGGATTGCACAAAAGTTCCACTGAGATCTGAACTGCTGCAGTATCAATGGGCTGGTGAATTTCAAGGAAACACACAATTCTTTATTTTAATCATCTTTTCCTGTGCACTGCTTACCTTTATACACATATTTGATTTGGAAGCACTCATAGTTTTCATACCTTCATTAATCATTTGGAATGAACACTGGGGAGCTTTCGGGAAATTTAGAGGGATGACATCATCACCAGGATCCTGAAAATAATAATTAAAAATGACAGGTGAGCACAGCTGGGAAATAAAGCTAAATTGATAACATATTTTGCCTAACTAATTACAACTTTTTAACCCACAAATCAATACAAGATTGTTAAAATACTGCAGTGCAGTTGCTCTTCCCTCAGTACAACTGAATACAACAGACAAAATGTTGGTAAGAAGAGGCTGTGATCATTAGTTCAGCGCCTTCCGGCTATGGGTCATTCTGGGGAAGTCACTTCCATCTGCCTGGTTTATTTATGAAATAATCCAATCCTCTATGTGCATTTCTTGTTCTCCCTCCCAGGACCAAAAGATGCTCCATGACTTCTCCCTGTCCTCATCATTAGTTGCACCGAATCTTATAGCCAGAGCATTCAGAAGGGAAATGGAAAAAGATTTACCACTAGAAAGTGTCTTGGACACACACATGCAATAAATCACAGGTCACTGAACTGGCCTCTAAGCAAACAGTTGCTTAGGAAAATAAGTAGTTCATGCTCCTCTTATCAGGAATGACTTCATGAGCATTTCTAGAATTCTTAACTGAGCACAGAACAGTTGATCCATCCTGCACAGAAATATAGCTGAAAAGTGTCCAAGGTTTTATTACTTTTCCAGAAGAATAATATGTCCTGGTTTTTCCAGCTGCAGATTGGGCAAGTTCCATTTAGTGAATGTTTTTAAATCTCCCAAGTATTAATGTTAGAAGTAACACAAGATTCATTAGCTGAGCTTAAAGTAGTTTTTGGAGGTGCGCTTGATGGAACACGAGCTCATCCATGATGCTCAAAGGACATGGCAGATTACTGCTCATACGAAAGGGCAACTATTTGGTAATGTATACATCAGCAAACTTTGGAGCCAGCCATTGAGATTCAGGACAAAACTGTGTCTGACAGAACATTGAAGTTTTAGCATTTTGACATTGCTCTCAATTTTCTTGGGTTTTCATCCAGAAAGCAGTGATTTAGAGTCTGAAGGCTCTGTTCAGCAAAAATGTTCCACCGCTTTTGTGATGCTTAAGCCAAGAAGGTCATGAAACAGGTTTTTGGCACCCAGATGAACCATTAAGCAGCAACTCAGCTGGGACCCCAAACCAGGTGCCTCCTGCAGAGAGCACTCAGGAGGTAGACTTTTCATGTTAACAGCTCTCCCCAACCTTCCTCTCCTCCTAGACTTCGTTCAGGACTGTGACCTCTCCTTCTGCAAAAGCAGTCAAAAGAAGTCAATCTTTTCAAAGACAAATAAATGGTCTTCCTCCTGAGCTCCATATTGTCAGTTACGTGACCGTACTGACTTCCCACCCAAAATATTCCTAACTCCCTTCCTGCTACTGAGATTCCTCATGGCTCTGTACATTTAGTCGGTAACTGCACGTACTGAAATTAGCATGATTTCTGGATATGAGTTGAATAGTGGTTAATCTGCAGCTCCTCCACAGACCTGCCAGCTCCCTGAGCTGAACTCTGCACATTCTGAGAGTTTTCAGTGGGGCCCATTTAGTCTTTTCATCACTAGCCAAATTTCATGTGGTCATGAAAAACGAGGCAAATCAAAAGGGTCCTTATGAGAAAAGAAAGATAAGAAAAAAATAAAGGCTCAGTTTCACAGCCACGATTAAATAAAACAAACACTTTTGCCATCTGATTAGAGGTGAAGGAATACTTCTAAAAATGTTTGCTGAAAGTCATCTAAAGATTTCAGCTCGTGGGGAGTTTGGGGGAAGGGTGTTGGGAAGGTTAATGAACCTGCCTTGTTTGTGTTTTTGACCTTTTTTCATTTTCTGGAAATATATTGCAGCACCATTTGCCAGAGTAGTAGGCTGTAAATCAGTATCACAGGATATTTGCAGGACATCAGATTCAGGACCGCAAGTGCTCACATGTGAAACTGTTCAGAGCAATCAAGCTCATCCGGAAACCAGGAGATTTTAGGTGTCTGCTCAAAGCAGCTTCAGTGCTGAATGTTTTGCTGTCTGCCTTACAGATAAAGCAATAAGCGGTTTTACTGTAGGAGATGCATTCAAAATGGGCTGGCAGAAACATTAACATCTAACTGGAGGTGTTTTCTGTCTTCAGTTCTCCTTAAAAGAACAGTAGTCTCAGAGTGGGACACCGGCAATAGTGAGGACCATCTTAATGCTCTTAATATCATCAAACAATTACACTGGTAAAATGTTCTTCTATTTATTAAGTTTCAGCTCAGAAGAGGACTACTTGAGAAAAGTAATCACCAGCCGAGGGGACAGGTGGCAAGGCTAATCTTTTGTCAAAAGGGCCGTATTAAAAGGGGGAGCAATTTAATACTGTGTCAGTGACAGTCTGTATTACTTTCATGGAAGACCGTAAACAGAGGGCTCTCAGGCCCTTGCTAATTAATTCACATGGAGATATTGCTAACAGATGGTAAACATACCATTAGTCATGGCATCTTTGGTGTCCACTTTAACATAACTATCACAAAAAATAAAGAGATTGTACCGTTAACTGCAAAAATTGCTCAGTTCTGAAATTACAAGTAATATATTCCTACATTCACAATGGCAGTTCTGCCCTGCAGAAATTTAAGTGCTGTCCTCATATTCTGTCTGGTAACTGTAAATTGTTCTGAGCAGAACAAACTGACGTATATACAAATGTCTCTGCCTTTGGGAAAGCAAGACTGAGCTCCATTTTTCATGTGAGATACATATCCTTTGCTTCGGTTCTTGGTTCTGAATGTCAATACTTTGTTTCTTCCATTCAGAGACATTATGAAACGGACAGAGCAACTAATATTACTCACTCAGTAATACTGCCCATCAGCCTGTGCTTCCTGTTCAGCTCTTCCTTGTTGGGGAGAGAGTACACACATGGAGCCCCAGAGCATCAAAGGCTCATTTTATAAGTCTAATGTTAAAGTTATGTGCTGTTGCAAGCTAGGCCAGCTCCTAAAAAGCATGTAAAATCAGAGTAAATGGAGCCCAGTCTGGCAGCTGCGAAAACTTTCACTGCTAACGCAGCCAAAGCAGATGCTGCAGCTCAGAGCGGCGTTCAGCAAAGTGGCCGCTGAATTCTGGGTTGTCTGGATGGAGGGTCGTCCAGGCTGGCAGTCAGTGCCAAGGCTGCTGTACGCCCCGTCCCCTCTGCCGCCATTCTGATGTCTTGCCTTTGGATATTATTTTCACAGAGTGGCAGAGCTGGAAGAGCACGCGGCAGTAAACCTGGCATGTTCCAGAAGGAAGATACTTAAAAGAAACAGCATATAACTAGATTATAGCCCGAGCGAGCCTGACCTTCAAGTGAGCCTATAAACTACATACCAAACCCTCGCACAGCTGAAAGCCACAAAAAACATACCACATACCTCAGAGAGGAGAAGAGGGGTTCATGGGTGGCAATAGCAGCGCTTCTCCAGGGGCCCTTGGCTCCAGCCCAGGCGGGTCGGGGCTCTCGGTACGCAGCCAGGAGCCAGGTGACGCAGAGGTGTTGGTGCTGGCAGCCCCTGGGGCCTCTGTTTGTTTGTTGGACCAACAGTCAGCGTTCAGATGCTCCAGCACATTTTGTCTGAGCAGCACCTTGTTGCTGGCCACTTAACGTGGCCCCACCATAGAAGTTCAAGTGTGAAAAACTATGTGCTTGGTCTTTAGCCAGCCCTGACACAGAGGGACACCTGACCACGCTTTTTGCCTTCTGCCTGGGTGAAGAATTAAAGAAAAAAAAGCCAAAAGATAAGAAATGTCTATGTGTGGAAGGAGAGAAAACTCTTTCAAAGGCAGTCACTGTGTTCCTTATGGGTGAAACAGAGCCCGAATTTAGTGGGAGTTTGGCTGTTGGCTTCAGTGGGGCAGGTTTGGGCCTGATACGTTGCTAACCCAAAATGCTCCCAAAATGCCAGAGCAGGAGGACTCTCCAGCTTGTAGGACAACCTGTGAGAGCAGGATGACTGGAATCACACACAGAAGTTCAAAGCAGTACAGAGCAGAGAGTGCCTCTGAATGCATGCTTTGCAAGTTGGAACCCTGCTAGGTCTCAGCTTTACACAGATCAATTTTAATACATAAATACATGCATGCATATTATTAAATAAGGGCTAGGTCTATATTACTTTGTACGCAGTAAACTAAAGCAGTTTCATATGGTAACTAGAGAAAGGTGAAATTACAAGTGGGTGGGTCTAAACTGAGTCTAACCCCCTGAGAAAAAAAGGCATATTTACTGTCCGTGGATGTTACATGTCCTGTTTATACCAGGTTGTATTAGGCTGTGTGATGTGCTTTGCTTTTTCCACTGCTTTAACTGTGTATTTTATCATACATTTCCAGGTGGTTTCTTGTGCAAAGTTCAAAGGAGTCTGAGAATTGCTGCATGAAGTTGCTTTTCCTGGGTGAAAAGATGAAATGTTTGAAATGCCTTGCACGGCTACTTAATATACAAAAAAAATCCCATTAAAAGATCAAATTCCAGTCCACAGAAATTGATTTCCCCATTATAACAGTAGGAAATAAATGATGGATATAAGACAGTGTGTGCTACAGGAAACGTTAGTAAAGAAGGCTTTTCAGGGACTGCCAATAGGGCATCCCTCTGGTAGGTTTGCTATTGCTTTTTCATCAGATAAGAGAGAACAGCACAAAAGACAAAGGGTAAATACAACACATGCTTTTTCTTCCCCTGTGATCCCTTCTCTGCTCAGTCTCTCTTACCTTGCCTACCCGTGTTAGCTCTAGGGATGCTTTGGTATTTTCAAAGTTGGCTAGGAGGAAAGAAATCACAGACCACCTCTGAGAAGAAGAGAATCAATGTCCCTTTTGTGCCTCCTGGAACTGCATTGCCTTTTCTCAAGCTGTTTCCCAGGATGGCCCATTCTGCTCCCTGAGCACTGAAAGCCTTCACCAGAGACGCATCTCTAGATGCTCTGCAAGATTGCAGTCGTTCAAAAAAAGCGTTTTTCCCTTCATGCAGACCTTTAAAAAAATAGGTCAGAATGCCCAGAACGAAGCCAAATTTTTGTGCTCAGTTCTGGCTGCCTACCTAAACACACAGGCTGGGTTAGCTTATCCTCGATACACAGCATTTAAGTTAGGGAGAGAATATTTAGCAGTTACATTTAAGATGTAATGAACAAATCAGTTTGTCATCAGTTTGTAATGGTACAAACATTTTGAGTATTGCAAGACAGCTTGAATAATATTGTGCTCTCCAAAGTAAAATGTTAGCGTTTGGTTAGTGGCAACAGTGGGTAAAAACAAATTCTTGTTCCTGGAATGTTACATTTCTATGAGGTTAACCACACTTTGGCCAGCATCAAACCAGAAATTAGCCTCTTGGCTGCTAATATGGCAGCCTAAATGTGCAGATTTGATAAAGAAATCCTCCGTGATTCCAGGTGTTTGGGCCAATTCAGAGAATGGATAAGGGAGTTTAGCATTAATTTAGACTTGGTTAAACTAGGTCTAAAATCCCCCCCACACACACTATGTTGTAAGTACCAAAATATGGTACATCTGCTCATTGTAATTGTATATCTTAATCAGAACCCAGATTCCTCAGATGAATGCACACCACTCCAGTGAATGACAGCGGGACTCAAGTTTGAGCACAAGTGGTTAACATCAGCTCTGCTCCTCAGGCAGTTTGTCGAACCAACAGGAGCTAGAATTCCCGCATGCCTCCTATTATAAGGACCAGTTTTTAAATATTTAAGAATTTGCTGAATTTAAATCATTCAGGCAGAACCCCGTATTGCTGCAAAATTCGTTTCACTTACACAGTTCATTAAAGCAGCAGATTTGTGCATGAGTGTGTATCTAAAAAATTCAGACCCTACTAATGACCCAGGTATGGTCACTGATTGTATGGTGAAGAAACAACTGCATTTTATCTGTTTCCTTTAAATATTTAATGAATCTGCAAGAACTTTTTTACCCTATAACCAGCCACTCCCAACCCGTGGCAATACATAAAGTCTGCACAGGCTTGACACCGTATTCTTGAAATAGCCCCTTTGAATGTTCAAAGGACTTTTTTTTTGTGATTGCTGAATTTAAAATTTCATTTAAAAGGGAAAACAGTTTTGGTTTCAGCCACATGAACCACAAAAATAGTTTTGACAGAAGTTTCTTTAACTTAAATGGGGAAAATGGCAGTTCATTTGTCATTGTTTTCCCAAAAAAGAAAATGCTTGCGAGTATCTCAATGTTTATCCTAAAAATTACCTTTGATCTTTGATTTGTATCAAACTATTTGAGGTCTGAATTATTTATGGGAACACAGATGTGATCATTGTGTCATGCACTTTCATATAATAATTCAGAAACAATATTAAGCCTTTTGTGTGTAAAGAGGGATCTGTGATCTGACTTAAGGGATGAGCTAAAATAAAGCTTAGCAAGTCTTAAAGTGCTATTATTGAATAAGGAGTTTGCAAAGGTTGCCATATTTGAACACACTGATGTCTATTACGATCTTGTTTTTATGAAGGACACATTTCATAAGAGTGAAAAAAAAACTGCTGGGTTTATTGATTATTAGAAATAGTCAGGATGCATAAGACTTTTTAGTACATCATTAAGTATGCCTTCCAAACATAAAACTACACACTCAAGTTGTTAGTCGGGCTGTATCTTATGGAAAGATGGGAAGGAAGGAAGGAAGGAAGGAAGGAAGGAAGGAAGGAAGGAAGGAAGGAAAAGAGAAAGGGAGAGAGAAAGAAAGAGAAAGACCTGTACAGTATCTCATAAAGACAATTGCAAGGAAATAGCTACAAATGTGAGTGTGGAAAATAATTGGAGAAAGGTATTTGTATTTAGTTTTTATTAATAGAAGATAAAGTTCTACTATATTCTTTTTGTTACATTTTATGAATGATTAAAAAGGGATCATTGAGATAAAAACCAGAAAATTAACTCCAAGTGTTATTTGAAAAATTAATAGCTTATTGGCAACCAAGGCAATTAGGCATTCAGTTTGTACCACTGTTTTGTGAAATCAAAATTCCTTTTGATTACAGTGGGAGTCAATAGGATGGAGGGAAATAAACTAGGGATCATGAAGCCCTTCAAAAATTCAGGAAAGATCTTGGTCCTACAAATTAATTGTAGCTTTGCCGTTGTTAGCAAACAGGCAATATTCTACCTGTTTTCTTCAGATAGCTTAATACACAGTAATAAAAGAATAACCTCCATATGTAGACACTAGTTACTTACTATAATAGGACATGATATTAATTATCTATAGCACAGAGACTGGTTTGAATATGTGAGTCTGTATCAGTACGCAGAAAAGTGTTTATTCAAGTACAGTTAACATAATATACACTAACAGACTGGCTAAAAGATGCTGGTTTTCAATAGTTTGGGCTTAATTGCTTTGAACAAGGAAATGTGACTCTGAAAAAAAATATTTCTTTTTTTTTTTCAGCTGGGCTAGGTCAGATTTGCTTCACAGATAATCTGCACCAACTATTGCACTGGTACAATCAAGGGTGGGGACAGTGCTTCCCATGCAAAGGTGCAGCTGGCAGCCAAGGGTGGAAAAAGGGGGAAGAAAGAAGGAGTATTTTAAGCCAGTATCATCACTAAACATCATACTTGGTATTGTAACACCAGGTCCTAGATATTCTGTACTGTGCTAAGAGTTTAATATTAAACAACTAATATGATGTACATATTTTGAAAAAGGATTTTCTCAGTTTAAAATATAGGTAACAAAATAACTCACAGCGCTTATGACGTAAGCATGAAACTTGCAACATAAAGACAACCCCAATTTATCTTGGATCAATTAGAATAACACCTCTGTAAATAGAACTAGACTGTAAAAATCTCAATTAAAAATGTTTAAATTCTCATTTTAAAAAGGACTTAATGGAAGCAAAATTTAAAAAGTATCCATTTCTTGTTGGTATGAAATGGAGCCATCCTTCCACTCATAGGCATCCACTCTGTCCAAGTGCCTTCCTAGACACTGGGATCATTTGTACAGCATATAAATACCCAGTGCGGGAACATTCTTCCTAGTTTTAACCATATGTTAATCAAGGTCTGAGAAAAATGAAGAATTATTCCACTATGAGGTGCTTATTGTCACAGGGTCTGGATATTTTATGAGCGTGACTGAATTTATCTTCCAGCATCTACCAGTGTAGGACATAATGTTGTTCCTGTTTTAAAAATGGGAATGACCCATAGTGGCTGAGTACCTAATAGGAGATGACTTGGACCTGATTTTTTGGCGTACTTAATATTTTATAGTGTGTTACAGTTTCACGCACAGCTCCTATTGACTCAGCTGCCTTTCTGAGAGCTCAGCATTTCTAAAAGCCAGACCTCAGGTATCTGGAGCTGGGTGCTCAAATCTGAGGAAAACACAGTCAGTAACCACCTGTGAAAGTGTTGGTGCGGAATTTGCCCACCATTGCCAACAACTCGCTAGCAGGGCAAGGGGCCAAATTCAATTCATCGAAGTGCTAAACTGCCCCCTAAAATACAAGATTTTTCCATCTTCTTCCTGATCATCTACCTTATCTTTGGCTTTATCAAGTCACGGGCAGCAGTATTTTGTCATAGATGACGTGCAAACGTTGATGGTCACTTGCTAAAGACTACATATTCAATACAGCTTTTCTATGTGGTATTAGAGAGACACAAGATGGTGAGAGCATTCTGCAAGATAACCAGGCATGTTCACTTGCTACTGAGCTTGGCTTGTTGACTACAGTCTCAGTTGTGCTGATGTCAACTTCGCAATTTTAAATTAAAATCCCTGTATTTGACTTGCACCAAGATTTAAAGGAAGGCATATGGAAAGCACAAGACAAAAATAAAAATAAGAAGTAGAATTGTTTGACGTTTCCTTTGTAACACACCATTATATTCTAATATCATGGGGAGTCAGCCGTTGTTAAAATACTACTCAAAATAATGGCGTGAAGCTGCAAAGCAGAGGTAAAAGACAAGTTCTAGGCCTGAAAATAGAGGTGACATACACAGTATCCCAAACATAAGCCCAAGGAAACCAGTCAAAAAAAGTACTATAAATTCAATAGCTACATTCAAAACACTTACATGTTTTTCTTTTGGGAAAAAGAAACAAACACACATGTGTAAATGGATATTAGGAGAGAGACTGCAGTTTGTGTTTCTACTTCCTTCTTTTTAGAAACTTTTGTTTTATTTTACAGCATTGTATCAATAAAATAGCATTACTTCTGTCATCCTTATCATTCAGGCATCAAATTATTACCTCATAAAGCCATCACACTTATATTGTTGTACAACCTTTTTTGAAATTGTTTTTCATTTATTAGAGCTGACAATTCCTATATATAACCTTGTTCAAATAAACCTAATACTCACTTTAAAAGCAATCTGACTAGAGCCAGTATTTTCCCCCATGGTGTAAAATCTCTTATGTTAGTGGTACACACACAAAGCTGTCCTAAGACTTCAGGTCTTCACCACCTGTAAAAACTGATCTGCCCAGGACAAGAAGCAGGTCTTCTGTTGTGATTCCTTTAGTGCCTGTTTGCATCCCTCCAGAATTCAGCATATCCACGGCCAATATTATTTCTACTGATTCCCAGCTCAAAAAGCACTTTATCCCCACCAAGGAGCTTCTGACTTAATCCATTGCCTGAAAAAAACGCAGCTACTGCAAGATCACAGCACAGCCCGCTCATGGAGCCGGCTGCAAAGCAACCTGCACCCACAGCGGGGAAGAGTGGGAACACTGGTCTCAGTGACGGCCCACAGTCAGATGGGCTTAGCCAATTGTGAAACCACAGAGTAAGTCTCCCTTTCTTCACTCCTAGCTAGGCCAGCCCAAAGCACAAAACCCCAAACCTTTACTAACGATATATTGTGGCTGGGAACTAAAAGCCTGCACAGAAGCATGTGTGTACACAGATACCCGCATGTTCTCACCTAGGAACATTACACAAGCCACTAAGGAAAAGTGCAACTGCATTCTCGTAGCTATTCCTGCTCCAGGAAATGTTCCTTCTTCACATTCAGAATGAATTGTCGCATGTGAGTTAACTTACAATAAGAAAATGCAGAAAATACTTTATAAGGTTGAAATAGTTCAAGAAGTTAAACATAAAAATGCTATGGGTATAAAAGTAAAACATTTCAGCATTTCTGATTGTTTTTGCAAACATGCAGCTCAGCATTTTGTTTTCTTTTTTAGACTGAGTCAGAACAGGAACAGGAACATTTGGAACAGGATCCATTTTTTTAAACCTCAAAAATTACTGCAAGATGAGAGAAAGGAAACAAGAAATGGTTTCCTATCCAGCTCCAGTAAGCCCCTTTCCAGACTGTGCTCTCTTCTCTGCCTGGATTTGTGCAGCCAACAAGGCAGCAAAGCCACACAGAGGTTGGCTCTCTCAGCAGGATTACCAAATCATTGCCATGGCATGCACAGTTACCTGCTGTCCGCTCGCATGTCCTCCTCCTCTGGTGAGAGTCCAGCTCTCTCGCAGTCTGCTACGATCACTTGTCATGGAAGGAAAGATCCTTCCTATATGAGCTTTGATGCGAAGAATTTATATCACTTTATAACTGTCACTTCCTTTAGTCTCATTACAGCCCTGGAAATTGCATAGGACTAAGACCATATCTCAGAAGGGAAAATTAAGTTACTTAGTTTTGGCATGCCAAAAATTGTAGCAATAGCCAGTGCTGAAACCCAAAATTCCCTGCTCCAAAACATTAACTCATGCCGCACTCATGCTCCTTCCCTGCTTTAGCGGGTTCTCTTCTACTTTCTTTAACATTATGGTAATTATTATATATCCCAAGATATATAACCTACTGTCCACTTGTATGTATGTCTCCTTTTCTGTTATTGATTCTTGTAAATAATTTTATCTAGACTACTATAGCATTTCCAGTTAATCCAGAGTTTTATACCTGTCTAAATCTACTAAGCCTATGCTGAAGTTCTCCCATGTCTGCGACAGCACTGCTCAAGTAACGCCAAAAATGCACTGCAACGTAAAAGATACAGACTTTCTGCATTCTCTTCTGGGTCAGTGTTTCAGATGTCTGGTTGAGTACTGGTAATGAGAACACAACAAAGCTAAGAAGAACTGAAGTTATGAACAACACCTTATGACAAATTGCACGTCAGTAGGAAATGTTTACACTCTCATCAAGAAGAAAATCTTCAGATATTTATAATATTGAACGTATTACAGTACGTGGAGTGACAACAATCATAGGCGTTGCTACATATGTGATCTAAATAATACAAACTTACTCCATATTTACACAGCAGTAAAGCCAATCAGACTCTTCCCTGAGGTGGTATTTTATTTAAGAGGTAAACTTGTAAAGCCATTTGCGTAACCATACAATTGCTTTATAAGAAACCTGAGGAATTCTACTCTGCTGAAAGCTTTGCAAGCAGCCTTTTCATTTTCAAACATTTAGTTTCTCCTTATACAAAAGCAGATCCTTTCTACCCGCAGTAGCAGAAGGGCACCACAGGTCCGAGTGATGGCAAACACCACTCTGTGGAGACGGCAGATGCCACCTACCTCCACTGGTGACAGTTCTCAAGTACCCCTGCTACAGAGGATGCTCAGTACCTTCTGGGTCAGCCCCGTCTCACAGGGTACTCTATGTCTCATTCTCACCTATTCTTTCCAAATTATTAACTTATTCTGCGAATACAAAACTTATTCTGCAGTACCTCAGATGACGTGTGGATAATACTTTTGTGAACCGAGCAGTCTAAACAAAAATCTTTTGAACTATAAAATCAGAAAAAAATACGTTAAGACTGCTTGTAAGTATAATTTGAAATATCTTGAAGTAACACTAAGGATCTTCTGTGCACATAGCTGAGAGGAAAAGGGAGTTTTCTCTTCAGACACAAAAGAGAGACAGAGGTATTTGCTTACAACATTACATGGCCTTGTCTGTGCCCAATTTGTTAGCCTTATGCCACAGGACACTTGACAGCATAATGATATAAAATTATATGAAATGTAAAGGAAAGCAAACACCTATTTTGAAGAAATACCCACTTAGCACTCAGTTCAAGTGCCTGCATCCCCGAGCTCAGCAATAACAAATTCTTTCAGAACAAAGTATACATTCTGCTGGAAGGCTGGAAGGGCCATGATATATATTTCTATCACATTACGTTCCTACCATCATGAATCTTAATCTTCACATTAAAGTCACAAGGGCTACTATTGTTCGTATCCTTTCCATTTTCATCCCCCATCTGAATACACTCTTCCATTTGAAAAAATAATAAAAAAAGGGCCTTGACACATGCCTGGATACAGTGAATTTAAAAGAAAGAAGTTTGGTTGCTACTCCTTCCAGTTGTGAAACAGGAATTGCTTTTGTATGAGGCTGGGTCTAACAGAGTGAGACTAAACATTTATAAAATCAAGTAGGGATTGAAATATAGCATTGTGGTTACTAACATTTTGCAGCAGCATATCAAGTTCCACGTTTCATCAGCTGAATAGGGTCTGTGTGCTGGGCTATTGTGGTTCAGTAGCTGACAGCAGTCAAGTAAGTGCTGCTCTCTTCCTGGCTTAATCATTTCTATTACACTCAGTGTCAAAACAATAATGTCAGTGAAATGGGCTTGCTGACATTATAGATTAGAATTGAGTGATTCTGAATGTCCTGTGACTGAATAGCATTTTATTTCTAGAAAATTACGTATTACAATTGCAAATTAAAGAGCTTAGATCTCAACAGGCTGTATCAACAAATATGGAGCCGTGGACTCCAAGCTGCCGGGGAGATGATCTGTCATGAAATTCATGAGGTTTAATGTATATTAACAAGAGAACAACTACCTAAATATTCAGCCATGTGTTTGGAGATGACTGAAGAACAATCAGGTTTCTTAGGAGGGATTAATTCAGCTGCACAAGAGGTGAGAATCCCTGGGGTAATCTCAGAGATTTAAAGGATGTCCCAGAAAAGAGAAAGAAAGAAAAAAAATCGCTGATTTTCTTTCTTCCGTCTGCCAACCACCATAATTTATGAAGACACATCTCCTGACATTCACTTGAGGAACATATTCACAGTTTAGAGAGCAGCCACAGTAGCAGGCTGCGGAATTTCTGAGTGACTGACAGCCACCAAATGTCAAGAAGTAGCATTTAACGACCACAGTCATCAAGATGCTTACTGAGGAAGAGCAGGGCATTTCTGTCGTCTGCCCTTTAGATGGCATGAAGACCAACTGTGCCCCATAGTACTCTTCTGCTCTAGTCTTATAATAACCAAGTTTAAAACATATTTTCCAGAATATGAAAAGCTTTGAAATACAACAGAGTTCCTCTTTGTGTCTTCCTAGAAAACCAGCAAATCAGAAATTACTCTGGAACTTGCAAAATAGTCTGAGCTTGCTCATGAACAATAAGTAAGACCAAGCTTAGAGCTGAAGCAGCCAATTGCCTGTTAGGTAGAATAACTCCAAATTTTTGTCATGTTTTAAGGAAAAATAGATGCTGCCAAAAAAAGGCTTTTTTTTTTTTTTTTAAACAAGAAGAGAACTAGAAGGCCTACCTCAGGTACTCATGTCTAAACAACTGTTCATTCTTTTTAGGAAAGAAAATTTGCAACAGCAGGTGTGTAAATCAGAGAAAGGCAGCATTGAAATTATTGCCAGAAGAATCATTTGCTCTTTGATGAGAGGCTAAACTGTGTGTTCCACGAAGGAGTCAGACTGCATTTCATGTTCTCACATGGCTTCTTCATGCTTTGAATACAGGTGGGCAGAGATAAGGGTAAGATGAAAATTTTCTATTCCCTCCCTTCTGGGAAGAAATGTTAATACTTGCTAGAGAATAAGTGAAGTCTTTGCATCTTTTGTTTGGTTTTTTGGGTGTGGTTTTTTTTTTCCCTTGTGGTAGTTCAACTGTTTTCTTCTTTTATATCTTCTCCTTCTCTTCTGTATCTTTTCCTTCTCTTCTGTCTTCCTCCACCCCAACCCTGGCTATTGTTCTTTCCTAACTGATCATTCCTGTACAGTTTAAATATAATTTTCTTGTTCTCTCTCTTCTCTTCTACAGCTGAACAAAGAAGTGCAAACATATACAAACACAGGTAGAGATAACATTACCTATTTGAGATTATTTGATCAGAGCAATAGGTCACTTTTGTTCCTCTCAATACCTTGTAACCTCCCAAAAATATTCCTTATGAATTTATGCAGCTTCTCAGAGGACAAAAGAAGGAATTTTCCAGTTATACCAATTCTCGCATTCTTCACTGCTTTTTTTTTTTCCCTTTAGTAACCACTCTTTAACTGTGGAGTCATAATTAGAAGATGAATTCCCAGTGGCTGGTATTCAATCAGCTAAAGCAAGATAAATATTAGATGGGCTTACCTTCTTGGTTTTATATATATTCTTCTGAATGAAAAAACACATTCAACTAGCCTGAACTGAAATTTATTCAGAGCCTGCAAAAGTTAGTATGAATTCAGAATATCATTTGCAAGAGCTGTCATACAAGGAGAAAATATAAACATATTATTCATACTATTACTCATACATGGGAGTATTTATTTCCAGAAACCAAAGTAATGGGCCATCATTTTCAAGGTTGTCTAGAAGTTGATTTAATTCATCACCAGAAATAATGCTACCAAACAAATAGTGAACAACAGACTCTCAAAACAAAAACGAGAGAGAAGTTTACAAGTAAAGAAAAATAAGTAGGAAACATTTGATCTTGATACTTTTTGTAAATCACTAAAAATATTTACCAGATACTAATATGTCTGTGTCTTGTGAGTAATGTGGACATGGAGAAGAGATTATGTTTGTGTAATAAATCCATTGTCTTCAATCAGGTAACATTTCATGAAGAACAATGACGAGAGCTGGGGATAAAAGTAAGACTCCATGCATTAATGTAATTCATCATATTACAAAATTAATATTAAAAGGAAGTCATCTGTGCCACATGATGGAACTTAAATAAGTTTTCACTTAATTCTCAGAACTATTATTTTGACCCAGAGTTCAGAGGGCATGACTTAGCCAGCAAAAGCCATGAGGTTACTTTTAAAAATGCTTATGCTTTTAGATTCTCATCATTTACTTGATAGTTCTTAAGTAAACAGGGCAGGGGTGCGTATCTTCAATATTTTATCTCCCATTAGTCATAAAGGTTAGGTACACATTTTAAAGAATCATAGCCAAGAACTCAGGTTGATGCACAGTTCAAGATTACATATGATTTTTTTTAATTATTATTATTTTAAATTTTTTGAGGTGAAATTCCTGATGTAACTGGGACAACAAGGAATTCTTATTTTCTCCTGAAGATGTAAGAGCCAGTATCAGTCCCATATACTTAAGGAAATACATTAGTAACAGAAGATGCTGACACATTCACCAACTGTGTTTTGACAAGATTTTTGCAAAAGCTTCATTACTTTTGCTCAATGAATGATTACTGAGAAGCCACAGCTTTACCCAGTTACATGTCTGGCAGCCTCCTTCCTTTGTGTAACCGAATGAGAAAGTGTGTCCTCATTTCATATTTAGCAGAAAGCCAGTCATGCACGTAATAAAGGTATAGGTTTTAGCAAGGAATAAAGGGTGCCAGGGATATAAATATTAGTTACGTGTAATCACAGAACATCTGTTGCTCTCTCCCCATGGGTGGTCCAGCTCCAAAATATCCCCAGCTTTTGCACCTTTTGCTATGCAGGCCAGATAAAGTAACACTATATAGTATCTTGATTAGCACTGCTTCCTGTTTTCCATAAGCTAATACTGCTTTTCTGGGTGAACCTACTGTACAGGTCCAATAGTAAAAACAATTATGTAAAGTCAAAAAGAGAAATTGCAAGAGTGCCTGTAGATAAAAATACGCAACTTAACCTCCAGAGCCAGTTTAGACTCATATTTTCACAGTTACAAATATGCCCTCAGTTTTTTCCTGTCACTGTTTCCCTCGTGCTTTGTCAATAAAGAAATTCTTTTCTTCCTGCTCTTAACTGTAGTGGTGGTTCCTTGGGTCACAAAGCTAAACTGTTTGATTCCACAAGAGTAAGTGCAATATGATCTTTCAAAGGGTTGGTTAGGGTGTTTTAGTATTAACTCTGCATTCCTGCGGCTGGTCTCTTCCCCCTCTCTCCCCCAGCCCCTCTCTTCCAGTTTCGCAGGGTAGAAGGGGGATCTTCTCACACAGCAGAGCACTAAAGCTCTCTCCAGATGTTTCAGTCACATCATCTCTCCAGAAATGCAATAGAAGGGCATTTCTTTGCAAGGAATGTTCTAGTACTAAGTCTTTATTAATATGAGGTTGTTCCTTTCAAGTGAATAAGACAAATTCAATATTAAGAATGAAAAGAGAACCTCCATGAATAAACTACAAAAAAACCTTGTTTGTGGACTATAAACTGTGACGCTATTCTGTTATGAGGATGGGCAACAAGAGAAGACTCTTGGATCTCTTAAAGTCCGAAGTGCCTGGTTGCAGATGTGCATAGTGACTGACTACACACTTATTTTCAGCAAAGGTCTACCAAACCCTTAAGCATTCTTCAAACATGTCATTGCCCCTGTTGGTCACTTTTACCATCTTCCAACCCCCGAAGGTCAGTCAGTCTCTTTTGCCTGTCTGCCTCCATCTCCATCACTTTTCCCCCAAAGAACAGCCATAATAAAACCAACAGGCACCTCAGGTAACTTTTGTCATCTTTCAGTGTCACTTTCAGACACATTAGAGCCCTTGGCTTTCTCAGATTTTGGCACATCCAGAAGAAAAGTAAAGGGCAGTTTTGATTTTCTCTGCCCCTGCCCTTTCCCTGCCCTGGGACAGGCTCATTTCCTCTCCATGGGGTGGGAGGTATGAATTGGGTGGGGGCAGTGTCCTACCCACTCCTCGGCCAGCCCACAGCCATCGTGCTCACCACCCAGCCCACCCCCTCACTCAACATTTGGCTCAGGGTTGATCGCCAAAATGAGCAGCCAGCCCTACATGGCACAGAGGTCAACACTATGTCCCTGGGGCTGCCTGGTGCCCCACTGGGCCATAGCTTGGCTCCCGAGCTACTGCTGAACAGTCACACAACTGTTAGCTTCAGGAAGTGTTTTTATGCCAGGACTGTCGCCTTGGGACTGTCGCCTTGGGACCAAGAACATCTTCAAGGCCACCGCATTTCAAAACAAGCTACAAAAATACATTCAGGAAAAAAAATTGCCTGGTAAAGAGAAGGGTCTTTTACACTACAGTAGAGCTCCTACCCTCCCATAAAGCACAGATCCACATACTAATCAACAGTTAGGTTTTAAACAAGAATCCTAGGAAATCTATAAAATGTGGGAAAATATCAGACTTCATTTTCTAATAAAGTATTATGACTAAGTTAATTTTTTAAAAAAGTAGAATAAAAAGAGCAATGTTCTTTCTGGAAAGCCTTAATTAAGTCCAGGTATGTGGTCTAGGAAATACAGAGCTGTGTAACCTGATGGAAACAATCATTTTCAATTGTCAGGACACTTCTGCTTCTTTTCACCCCAGTTTCAAGTACATCTGGTTTCCACCTGCTCTATATAAAATTGGTTCCTCCCTTTTTCAAATGTGAGCATCCTGCTCTCTGGTTTTGTCTGTGACTCTCCAGTGGCATTTAACTCAAAAAAGTCTGTTCCACCTGGAATACGGATGCAGCAAGATGGGAAGGAGATGGGTGTTACAGGAAATTTATTCTAGTCATGAACACCACAAACTTCAAAAGGGGCAGTTTAGTTGGCACATGGATACACCAGGCCTCTCTGATTCTAAACTTCAACTGCTTCAGTTTTAAGAACTGGATTTATATTTTGATTAACACCCTGCAAAAATCTGGTTCAGTTGGTGGCCTTAAACTTTCACATTCTCTGCACAAGTTTTGCATTCTGTCCTGACAGTATACATCACATGTGACCTGAAATCTCCCAGGAACAAAGAACACCTTCTGCCTCCATGACCACCCCCTAGAGGCTCTTCCATTTGCCACCAGCAGTGGCATTTATTGAAGATGATTGCGAGGTTTTGAGACCTGTTAAAAATGTCAAGATCATTTTAATTAGCTTTCATAAAGGTATAAAATTATATCAATCTTAAATTCAACATCCAGGACTGAAGCTGGAGCAAAAGAATTTCTCCTTAGATGTAAGGAAAAGATTATTTACCATAAGGATCATTGGACACTGGGACAGGAATTCAGAGGGGCTGTGAAGCCTCCATCCTTATGGACACATGAAACTTGGCTGGAGATAAAGCCCTGAGCATCCTAAACTTCATGCAGAAGTGGATTACAGACTTCCAGAGGTCTCTTCCCACCTACACTATTCTGTGATCTGATTTCCAGCATGGTTTTGGTTCTACTAAACAAAACTGTAACTACCAGGCAGATTGTGGTATGAAGATATAAAGGTCAAGAATCTTTGGCTTGTCCTTTGCTTCCACCTGTGGCAGAAAGGTCTCCCCACAGCAGTCTGCAAAAAACAGGTGAATAGGCACAGCACTTTTCAAAATCAAACTGTAGATCCATCAATATACTTCAACATCATGACACTCAAGATTGTAAGGCTCGAGAAGAAAGACAGTCACCAATCAGATATCACATTCAGGACAAGTATTTTGCCACATTCAAGAAAGGAAGCTTTACGTATCAGGTTCATTCAGGGAAAAACAGGATGTCCTAGCAAGGCTAAAGTGGAAGCAGACATCCTCTAAGTATCATCTTGTAACATGGAAGACCCTGGAAAGAATCTTTTTCTGCTTAATACTGACACAATTGGACTGATTAGGGAAAATCAACATTTTCCCAAGGCAGCTGTGCTGATGCAACCACTGAAGTGGGCAAACTTCTGCTGCTTTCAAAATATAGCTTATTCCCTTACTCCCCAAAGTACAAGATAGTCCTAGAATAATAGTCCACATCACAGATGTGTGTGATGCAACTTTACAGTGTTACAAATACAGATAAAGTGCTATTACATCTTTGTGCAGATTGCTCCGCAGGTGCTTTTGCAAATCTTGGCTATGATGATCACACATAGAGGATTTTTTTTAAAGGACGTTTCCTCATTTTATTTTCACTGTTCAGAGCACGATTTGCGCACACTAACCAGAGCCTGGCTTGAACAAAAAGCATTTTCGAGGCTGCCCACGCAGGCCCAACACTGCAAACTGGAATGAGTTTAGTTTCACAAAGCCTGGCATAGTTATGAAGACGGCTGCGGCTGGTGTGCAGCACCAGCTGAGGAAGGGGCTGATACTAAGAGGACACCACTCACCTGACCAGGGGTGAGCACAGCCTCCCTCCCAGTCCTCACATTAGCCACAGGATAGAGCCGGCAGAGCTGCCAAGAGCCCTCTGTAACCAACCTGTCCAAGGCCAGGTCGGATGCCTTAAGAAGAGCCAGATCTTTCCATTTTTAATCCAGTACTTGGACATACCTTTCTATTTTCTCAGACTCGCCACTTGCTTTTTAGCCACTGTGCATGTTTACAGCGAAGGAGGCTGTTCTGCCACGGAGTCAACGAGACAGCGTGTTCTCCTGGAAGAGAAAAATACCTTGTGAACCCATAAGTAAAAACCGTACTGCAAAGGTGACACATAAAAGGGTACAGTTAACTTGCAGGCTGAACAAAGCCGATTACCAGCATAGGAGTGATACTCTTGCCAAATTTCATGTTTCCATTACCTTTTGCAGAGGTGCTAGAGCCATTAAAAAAATCTTAAAATCTCTTAGATCATAAAAAAAATTTTATCACTTTTTCCTAACCTATAAGCTATTCAACCTTCCCAAACTTAAAATATGAGGAAAACATTACACTTTGTCTAGAAGCAAGCATACAGCCATACAGGTAAAGCTTGGAGAAAAATTTAAATGATTTAAAATAACTGAATGATAGCAATACTTCTTTGCATATTAAGCAAATGACCCAGATAGAAGACCTCCAAGTGTTATACATGTTGTTTTCAAAGACCTACATTGTGAGCATCAGCTGGTACTTCTATTTTATCGGTATTTATCAAAAATACTATCAGTGCTTTTGTTCTGATCGGGGCTATTTTTGTAGAGAAGAGTTACCCTCAGTTACGGTGTTTCCATTCACAACCCAGAGTAGTCAGGGCATGGACAAACTGAGTTCCTTGAGTGTCTTTTTGAACATATGCTGTAGGAGTGCACCTAATTTACTCCAGCGAAGACCGGTCTTTCAGTCAACAGGAGTAGGCTGAAGTTAGTCTGAAATTAAGTACTTTGCAAGATGTCTAGCTTGGATGTCAAGTTCTTGGCATCCACTGTTTCACTCTACACATCTAGTCACATTAGCCCTTACTGCTTGCTAATGTAGAAACAGCAAATACTGCTAATATATAATAAGTGCGTGATTATTGCTGGTATTGCTGCATACATGATACTACTATTTAAAATGCCACGTTTGGCATTATTTTAAGGAAATAAATTGCAACCACCTGAATTTCTGTTGTAGCAGTGCTCGAAGTGGATGCACAGGAATGATGAATTTTTCCACGCAAATGAAGGAGTCAGGAAGAAGATGTGTCTGATCTGGTCATCCTCAGAAGACCTAGTATGAGGATTCAGATTCTGAAGTCAGATTCACTTACAGAAACCCGTTTATTGTCTATTTAGACTGTTTCAAAGCATATGAAATCTCTCAACAAGAGTAAGAACTGCAAACTAACTCTGCATACTAGTAATTCAAAAGCAAGAGCAGATGGAAAGTGTTGTCTAGAGACTTTGAACACAGCTTTGGGGATGCTCCCACCAGCATCCTCCAGCTGCGGTTCCACAACTGCTGATGCTGGATATTGGGCACTGTTAAATCACGGCGGGACAGATCTGACTCACATCAGAAACAGGCAAACAATCACATTTCTCTTGAAGTAACAAGAGCTGAAATTTATGCCAGCTTTATTCTTTTATTCGGCTGCACAAGGACATGGAATATCTGATCTGTGTAGACTGCTATTGCAAAGTTAACCTGTCAAAAGTTATTGAATAAATTTGAAACAGCAAAGTGAATTTACATGGGATCAGCAATTTGCACTGTATGGCTGTGGTATCTTTGTTCCAGTGCTAGAAGTAATGGATTTACTGTACCATGACCCTTCGGAGAATTCAGACTATTCAGAAAAATGTGCCCTCTACTCAAACAACAGAAACCTCTGATTCACATCTGTTGTAGCAAATAGTTTTTATGGGTTTTTTTTAGTTTTTAACATATTTTATGACATTATCACTTTTCCTTCTGCCACCCATGCTTCTCAGCTGCCTGCTCCATTTTCTGCCAAGTGCAGACACTGGTGGCAGAGACAGCAGATGAGGAGATGCTGCACCTCAGCCTCTGCTGCCCTGAAGCTGCATCCTCCTGTGATGCTTGGTGCGGTAGCAGAGCCCAGCGAGGCCGGTGGTGGCCAGGCAGACACGGGGAGCAACTGCTGACATATCACACCGCAGCAGCCGGGGGAGGACCACAGACGGAGGACTGATAACAGCCCACACTCGGCTGCCTTGCACGAAGGGCTATGATTTGGTGGCCAGTCTTCTTTATGAAGGGCTGTGTGCTACTCCCACGCAAATACCTACAACGTGTCCCACAAACATTCACTTAAATACAAAAGTAAATTGTATTCGCTGTCACTAAACACTCTTTTACCACAAGTATTCCAGGTAACTAGATTACTGGTCAAAGTAATTTGGAGAATACTTTTGAAAAATGAATATATTCTAGAAAACCACAGGCTTTCTATGGACAACTCCCCCATGGACATGCAATGAAGATTGCCAAGTAAATCACTGCAAATTATTTGTTCGCTCAGCTTTCTGCCATCTATAAAACAGGAGACAGGAAGGAGTATGGGGCATTTTTGCTTTCTCTTTACATCAGATTTCAGGGCAGAGGAAGAGAAACTTGTTGACAAGATTTTATGTTTTTTTGGTGAGAAGCAAATTGAAAGCACACTTTAAAAACCCAACAAAAACAGCAACAACAAAAATAAGGCAAAATCAATCCAGCACTTGCAACGGAATATTTAGTCTGGAAAAACAACTGGTGATACGCTACAAGACTTCTGTTGTTTCCACAGCTTGTCTGTAGGTTCACATACACAGGAAAGACCTAACACCCTAAATAATGGGCCACCGCCTAATATTTCATTCACATGTGTGAGAATAATCGCTCCTTCCTAAGACAGGAGATCTGCTCAGAAACAGCTGAGTCCCGTAAATCAGTGTCCCCTAGAAGGATGCCATTGCTCTACCTGGTCTGGTCTAGGACTGTCTCTCTGTGCAGGATGGCTGTGTGAGCACCTCTTCAGTCCTGAGATGGATGGGTGATGTTTTTGCACTTCATGCTGTTTTCTTATTCATCATGAGGACAGTTCTGGTCAGCTAACGACTGCTATTATAAAAAGAACATTTTTCTTTCCATTATTATGGCAATCCCACAACAATAATTAATTGTAGGAGGAACTGTTTCTAACTGACTCCATAAAAGCCATTCTATAGCATGCCAGCAGCCAAGGTACCTGCTGGATAAGAGGCGAATTTTATTAAAGAGGCTGCCAATACATTGCAGAGTACATTAAAACAAGTACTTTAATTTGCTAGGGAATGCAAGCACCATTCTAAATGCAGAGAAAAGCTTAACTGAGTGTTTATTATTAATTAGAACTGACCTAATGATTAACTTTTATAAATAGAGCACATCCTGCTTAGAGGCAAGCAGTATTACAAATTCTCAAGTGTACTTTTCCTTTTACCCTCCTTGCTGTGATTGAAACTAAATATTTACATCACATTTGGGGCCTCTTCTTCGTCCAGTATGTTATTTCTGTCATTGTTATGTTTTGCTCTCTGGTTGGGTCAGCTGGTGCTATAGAAGATAGCTGGTAAATCCAAAATCCAGGTGGTGCAAGCAAATGTCATACATGAAGAATTGAAGCTAACCCGAGCAATGAATCTAGCTCAAACATATAGAGAGTTCAGGATGTTCAAAGTGGTATTTATATCACCAGCTCTCCTCTTGGTATCCTCGGGTCCAAGAGAAAGTTAAAAGAGGAAGGATGGAAGGTGTAACACTGTGTAATAAAAATTGTGATGAAAGCATTTCTCTCCACAGGAAGCCCTAAATTTCTGTGTCAACAGAAGTAAGCAAATACATATTGTGCAATCATTTGGCACTTCTGTTTGATGATTTAAAAGATCTCATAAGATCAGGTGAATAATTACCTTTCCCAAACTGAAGCGTTGTGGATAATTGTTTCAAAAAGATCTCAGTGCTTCAGAAAACCTCAGAAGTGGTAGCCCATGCTTGCAAACAGAAACTCAGTTCTACTGACGAGGAGCAAAATGTGTCTGAACATTAAGAGAATGAAGTTCTAGTAGAACCTTGAAATGGTAGTATGGGAATGGGGGAATGAGCTGGGAAGAGAGAGTAAAACGGCCCAGCTACACTGAAAATCAAGAGGATTAATAAAATAGCATAGGATAGAAAGGCAAATGCAGTTCCTAAGCACAGAAAACTAGGAACTTCTGAAAAACCTTATTGTCTTACCAAGGTCAGACATGAATGTGGTACTCACAATGGAAAAAACTTTTAATATTCAAGTATAGGCTTAAAATGCATATTGATTGTGGACATATACATATGCGGTACTGAAACCCACAGTATTCGAGCAGCTAGGTTCCTTTGGTCACAAGTATCGTTACTTTGATCAATGTCTGTCAAAAAATAAAGCATAAATGTTGTGAAAATTTCATCATGTTTAAATGTGTAATTCTGTTGGCACGCTGTAACTTCTCAGGTTCATTGACAGTAACACACTTTGAGACACTCAAACATCTTTGCATCTTTAGCCATTTTGAAGAATCAGAGCAGCTGACATTGCAGCAAACTCAAACTTGGCTGCAGGGTCCATCTACAAATCTTGACCTTTTCTTGAGAAACAGTTCTCTGAGAGCTACTGAAGTCACTGGCATGAGGAAGACCCAAGCTACTTGAGAGGTTATGGAGCCTTCATGCCTTTTAAGACTAGGCTGGAAAAGCATCCCCTGAGAGTGAAGTTGGTATAGCTGATCTGACCTCTGGGCAGCAGAATGAGTAAGCTGAACTTTCTTGGTTCCCTGCAACCATATTTTCTTTGATGCTACTTAGTGTTTTTAATTTGAAGGCATGCAAGGTAAAAAAAGCATCTAATGCAATGTTTCATGACCTCTATTACTTGATGAATGAAACATTTATAGTTTGTACCTCAAAGCTGTTACTTTTTTGTTGCTTCCACGTGCTGAAAACCTGCTTCATACTGCAACAAAACTCATAAATTATGTGTTTTTAGTTCAAGCAAAAGTCATTATCACTCAGATACCAGTGCACATCTTTCTCCTTTTATTATAAAAAAAGTTCTAGACTTTTTTTAAAAAAATTAAAAAAATTAAAAAAAAAATTAAAAAAAAGCAGCACAGATAATCCATCTCTTGCCTGTTTTGGGGGGAAGCACATGGCTGTTGGCCGCCCCCTGTGTTTTGCAGTGGGGTGTAACACAGGGCAGAGGGGCCAGGATATGGGACGCAGCCCCACAGCTGAGGGCTGTGAATGGCTCGGGGCTCGCCAGCTCCCCGCTCCCAAAGCAGAAACAGGATCCGGGCCCGGGGTTTGGAAGGCATTTCGGAACAGGAAAGGAAATTCGGCTTTCCATCCGTCTGCCCCGGCTGTCAGCCCCGGCGGGTTTAGCCGGGGAGCTGTTGCCATCTAATGGTGGAGACCGGGCAGTAGCGCAACACCTTCACCGGTTTGAAACCAAAACGGGTCCCGGGAGGGCTGAACCCACTGGTGAAGCCCAGGGAGACTCCTCGTTCCTTCTTTAGGAGAGAAGTCTGACCTGGATGCCGCCGAAGGACCTGAGAGCCCTCCACTAGCTTCAAATAATCTGTTTTAACACAGCAAAGCTCCCCTGAGGTTGGCTGTACCAGGCAGATCAGACAACCTTATAGCCCACAATATCTACTGGGGGCAGGAACCATATTAGAGAAAGACTGCAAGAATATGGGTATTTTAGGGACTTTCAGACTGAAAAGCAGCATCCAACAAACTCAATCAGGACTCTGGTGAGGACAAAGCTTTTCTAAAGTTACACTAATAACTGTAAAGCTCTACATGATTTTTTAGTGGGGTATTTTTATTTCCAGCTAAGCTCCTCTTGCAAAAACCCCAAAAGAACAGTAACAAAAGGCACCCTACAAAATCCAAAAGTCTGGCTTTCTTGGTCACCCTCTGGGAAGTGATAAAAACAAAGATCACTTTACATAATGTTGTTATTTAAAGCTCAGAAGAATCAATCAATCAGAAGTTGAAGAACTTCGAACTCTGATAAGAATATTAAATGAGACCAATTCTCAAGACTGGTATGTCAAACAGAAGACAAAGAGATCCTTTCACGGATGTTTGGTATATGTGCTAGAAACCAAAATCCAATCCTGGTCTTGTTGGGCGAAACAACGAACTGTATCTAAACTGTAAGGGAAGAGGTTAGAAAAACAGCATGAACACACAAACTCAGCAGCATGTTCACTCTAGATTTATATCTAGATTTATGGATTTATATCTATTTATATACCTATATGTAGTACCTCTTTATTTTTCCTCATTGCAGCAATTATACTAGGGGTTAGATTGAGACCAGTCTACCAAGCATGGAGGTGCTGGGGACAATGCAGAAAGCCCCAGCCTGTCCCTGTAAAACCCCTCCATGTGTGCACACGGTGAGGACAGCCTCTCTGCATGGCGGGTACAGAACTGCTGCAGCTTGTTCCTACTGAAGGCTGTGGTGGTAGATGTAGTTCCCATCCAAAGAAAAGACCAGGACATCTCATGAGGACTCAATAGCTGATGTCTCTTCACTTCTGGGTTGCTGCCAGGAACCCCGGCCAGACCACACGGACACACATGCCTTAGTGCCTGCATACCGGCCGGATTACATGGACACACGCGACCTGGATCTTCTGAGTATTTGGGTGACAGAGTGTGAGTGAGTGAAAACAGTTTTGCTTTAGGTCAGATTCCTCCTTCCCATTTGCAAATTCTCATGGTTCAGCTTTCCATGTTGCTACTATAATCCTGCAGTATTAATTGTTACAGGGGTAGCATACTTGAGCCCACACCCTGAGCACTAAGGAAATAACCTAATGTGCCACGAAGCTCCTGAAAAGACAGAAAAGGGTGAAGAAAAAAAAAAAAAAGGGGATATGATTTTGTTCTGCTCTTTCCCCCAGCATGAAACAAAGAAGGGAAGTTTCTTTGATAGTTCTCTTCATCTTTAGATACTACTTGTGGGTGAGAGATTCCAGCTCACTATGAAAGCAGTACAATAAAAAGTATTGTCTAACAATTAGCGAAGAACGAGCCCTGAGCCCGGCTGTTTTTCCAGAGAGAGGTGAAGCACCGCAAACAGGTAACAATTCAATTGTTCTCTATCCGAGCAGCTTGCTTGCCCTCAGGATATCAGTAAAAGTATCTCTGCCTAAACATATGCAAACACACTAGAAAAAATTCTGGCCTTTAATTGTTGCTCCCAGGAACTCAATTACACATTGATTAGCATTTAAAATGCAAGGATGCAGGTAACACAAACTTACACGTAGGAACTGCCAGATGGTTTACAGAAAACCAAAGCTGAATAGAAAAGAAAATGGTAACATTTCCAGAAAATTCTTAAATGTCCTATAGCTTTCCACAGCAATGCTGGAATTTGTAAGGATTACACAAGACATTGGCAGACTGCAGCACGCAGCATTTTGGTTGAGTAACTCTAAACTTGGGGTGCCGAGCCCTCTGCGTATTATCCCGAGTGATCAGTGCCAAGTCACGCTAGAGAGTGGCTCCAGCAAGCCCCCGCCAGGACAACGGCACCACACATATCTTGTGGGATCTTTAAAAAGGCAAACGCAGAGGGAAACTCCAGGGCTCTATTATTATATTGTGGCTATCAATAAAGCCATATTTGAAGAAAAATCCTGCATTTTGAATTTCAGGTTTGAAGCCCTCTCTCTCTGAGACTGCTGGCCCCAGGGAAAGCTGGTGCGGGAGACTGTACATCCCCCATCAGCCCGTGGCCACTGGGAACTGACTTTGGGAGTGCAGCAGTATGGAATGATGGAGGAGCAGAAGCAATAAGGAAGAGCAGGGCGAGGTGCCTGTGCAGCCACCCTCCTTGCTCTGTGTGCACCACAGGCACAGATGCAGGGAGAGGCGCTGCCTGCCCAGGAACGGTGGGTGACTCTGTGACCTCCCTGGGGCCAGCAAAGCCCCAGGGCTCCCTTCGAAAACCTGCTGCTGGTAAGCCAGCCCCCTGACTAACGGTTTACGAAGTTCATGTTATAAAGAATACTATCCTGTTTTGTGGTTTGGGGGGTTTTTCGGTTTTGTTTTTTGGTAACCTGTACTAGGACCTTTCCACTGTTCATTTCAAAAGCCAGCATGTCAGGACAGGTAATGATTTGAACTTTCATCTGTGTTTCCTCTTTTCTATAAACCTTTAAGGAAAGGCTGTATCTTCAAACCCATGTCGCAGTCAGTGCTATCCATACCAATACATAAAGCCTACACTGTCTGCACACTTTGTTTAGGGCTTTTTGCATCCTACGAAACCACCTCAGCTTGCTCAAGATCATAGACTTGCTGTGATGAATACCACATCCTCTGAGTGACCTGGGATGTTTGTTTTTGTTGGCCAGATGACAATACATGGGAGACAATGAATACTAACCACATTGCATAATGATTTGGCCCAACTATAAGGTTCTCTTTTTTCTCTTCAGGAGAATCAGGAAAAAGTTTTTAGACCTTTCACTTCCTGGCAAAGACCTGCTGGGTTCAAACTGAAGAGGCATCATAAATTCAGTGAGATGACTTTTATCCAGCCCACTGGTATACTTGAAATATTGTAGAGGGAAGAAAATATGTAAAGAACATACAGTCTTTTGAAGACAATGATCTTTTAGGCCATTTTAAAAATGTTTTTCATTAAAAATCTTTGGGGTTTTTTTGTGGTTCCCCCCATTTTGAATTACAGCTTTGATACTAACCCCTGCTGGAGTGAAGCTCTTTTTCATGCAATAACCTAAGCTGGAATTTATTCTAAAATGACATCCATGGATGTTATATCCTCTTTGTTATTATTTAATAATTTACTCTTATCTAATCTGAAAGGTATCAAGAAATGAAACTTGTTCAAGTCCATTCAATTATGCTCATAAGATACTCTTTTGTACTTTAAATAGCATTCCACTTGTATAAAAAGCAGTGTGTCTGTCTACCATCTTTACCTGTTTGTCTGGTTCACTTCAATATGTTGAAACATTTATTAAATCTTCCTTGTGAAGAATTCTTGCTCTTTAGATAATGCAATCTGCCTGTGAGTATTGTTATATATTATTTTTGTATTACAGCAACAGTCAAAAAGCGCTAGGTATTTTTTCAAATGTGTCACAGCGATGATTTCTGTCCCCAAAACCTGCAAGTTTGGGCAAGTTGGTTAATTTCAAATCCAAAATGCCAGGCATGCTTGGCAAATGGGGCATACCCATCACATAAGGGGACCCCCTTGTATTTACAGCTTCAGGACCTTGTCACCATTCCTGTTCGCAAATTAATCTGCTAGATATTCATAAGAAGCTAACTCAAACCAGCACAAAGTCCAGCTGGCAAATTCATAGACTCTCATTCTTTTGAGACCTAAATTAATGTAACATTGATCATCTCATTCTTAATAACTCCTCACTAACATGTTGTCTGATGTTACTCAGTATCTGGAACACTCCCGCAAGGAGAAGCAAAGCTAAGTACACAGCACAGACAAAGGTGGTGACATCAGCATGTCTGTTTTAGAAGATCTCATGGGAGAAATGGGAATTGGTTTAAGAGGATATTCTTGGACTATGAGTTTGGAAGCAAATGGGACATGCCAGTAGCAGGCCCATTTACAGTTCTGTGCAAGCGGGCAAGGCAAAGCAGATAGAAACAAAGACACAGCACTAGGAGAAAAGCCATGGGCAGCCACAAGAAGGAGACCCTACAGTGCAAAGCTGATCCCTATTGCTGGCACGTAACTGAAATAAAAAAGGAAAAAGCTACTATCAATTGTAATTTTTCTGCTTTGAAATACATATTGCCCAAGTAAATACACACTGAAAGTGCAATGGAGGAGGGAGGAGCCAAAGAATGGAGGAAAAATTTAAGGATTCTTCAAGGAGACAGGGAACATAGTGCAGGAGACGTGATTATTTGTGCTCCTGGAAAAGTTCCTCTTGTCCTAAGGTGGAGGCTGAAGGAGAGACAAGGTGGTCTGTCAGAAGACCAGCAGAAGGGGTACACTTCTCATCACTGAAGGTGATAGAGAAAGTAAACTTTTTGACTATGTACAGAGCAGAGATTAAATAAGTAAGTGACTTTTTTTACCACCTGCAAGAAGTAAGATTCTAGAAGAGGTATTTGTTCATGTGTGGCAGATGCCATGGGAAAAACAGAGCACTGACATAGATTCAAGACCTATCTCTGAAGAGGGCCCATTTTCTCAGTCTGCTGCTTGGTTGTTTTTTGCACTCCAGGTGCTTCATCTGAAAATAGAATTTACTCCTAGTGGTACAAAGAGTAGAAAGGAATTCACAGTGACTGCCTTGATTCTGGGCAGCTAGCACAAAGTACAACCAGCCATAAACAATTTATAGCTAGGACCAAAAGGAGTTGGGTATGTACCTTTCGGACAGCGTAGTTTTAGCTACAAATACTTAATTTGCAAGTTAACTATAAAGGTATGGATATGCAGATCAGGCAAACTGGTTCTTACCTTCCCTTTGCACCTCTCTTCTCTCCATGCATCCCTACCTAACTCTCAAGGGAGTGAAGGCAACATACCTGGGCAAACTTATGTGTACTTGCTTATGAAGATCTCTGCAAAACCAAAGCAAATTCCATACCATCCCTTACACATCATTAAGGAGATTTATATCAGCTAGAAAACTCCAGTTATGCTTGCCCTAAATCTACACAGCCTTGCACAAAAAAAGTCTATGTTTTCCCTAAATTGCTTTACTTGCCTGCACAGTAGGAAAAATGGACTGGCAGGGGAACTCCCAGATTTATCACCATTTTGTAGTCCACAAAGATGGTGTTGACAGATTTCTCCCCTGCTGCAATGAGCTGAGTGGTCTACCTGCCCTGCTCAGCTGGGCTCTGTGCATTTGCAAACGTGCCTCCAGTCTGGAGCACCCACAAATAACAGGTCTTTTTCTTTGACTGAAAGGAATATAACTGACTGGTGTCCGATGTGCTGCTCTGCGTCTATACAAAAATAAAATCATAAGCAAGAAACTTGATGCACGTGGCCAGAAGAAGCAATGAGGTACTCTTCACTGAAAAAGTCCAGGCCTCCATAACACTACCTTTTTTCCATGCCCCTCATTCACATACATGCACATACACACACAAACACAAGATGTATCTGTGTTATCTCTCTCTCTCTCTCGATCTCTAGAGAGATATTTACACATGCCTAATTAAACACGTCAACTTAACTTGGTCTGTTGATCTGAGGCACACTGGGAATGTTTGCAGGCATTAAAGTGTTACCAACAGATAGGATCCATCCTCTAAAGTTTAGACTTTGCAAAAAAAAAAAAAAAAGTTATTCTTTGATAGATTTCTGACTTTTAATTCTCTGAGGCCTATGTCTGAGGAATTATTGTCTCCAGAAATCATTGGAGAAATAGCTTTGTGCTATTACTTGTCCAGAAACTTTGTCCAGGATAAGACAGTGCATCACAAAAAAACCCCAAGAGAATAACAAAATATTCTAGACACGTATGAATGCATCAAAAATTCTTACTACATTGTCTAGTATACCAGAGATGCTTAATATCATCCAATTTCAGTGCTTGTTGCATTAAAATATCAACTAATTTAGAGTAACAAAAAGCTAATAGCTGCCAAAAATCCCCAAATCTTAATCAAATATATTTTAAGCTGAATGCATGAAGTAGAGCGGGGAGGGAGAAGCCAGAGAAGTTCACACAGAAGCTTTGTAGGATCAAAAAGAGACCACTTCCTGATCTGGTAGGTCTGTGACCTTCTGGGCTATATCAAACCATGCTCTCCACAGGACAATTCTGAGTAGCTTTCCTTAAAATTTGGCTTAGAAATGCTTCTTTTGTTATGAATGATGTGAGAAGGCAAAAGGGGAGAGGGGAAATAACACAGCCTTGTTCTGCCTAAGGCTAGAACCACTTTTTCTGCCCAGAGTATAATGAGTGCTCCCTGCTCTCAGATTGGTGAAAAAGGGATAAAAAGTGATAAATCAGAGTTGTTGTCCTTACAGTCTCTTTTTGACTTTGGCAGAAAGATGGCAAGTTGCATTACAACTAAGCTTCAAAATGTTATTCACATTCCCCCACCCTTCTAGAGAATGACTGGAATAACATATTACACCAGTGATTTACTGGTTAATAACTCCAATAATTTTTCATCGATGTTAATAAATAGACTGCCTGTATTCAAGTTAACAAAGTATGAGCAGTAATAGCTTTGATTTAACAACGTTATTTCTTAGGAGCACGCACCTTAAATATAGAGCTTTTTTTAATTTTGCCTTGGAAATGATGCATCCACCCAAGGAAATAAATAATTTGATTTTTAGCTGGTTAGGAGAAAATCACAGAGTAACTATGACATTAGAAAGGCTTTTGATGCTGTATTAGATAAATTAAAATAGATTATAGTGAAATTGTCCTATTGGGGGTGCATAGATGAATGAAATATTACTTTTAAATAGCAATCAGCCATTTTTCACTCTTAAAAATATGGAACTGTTCAAGCATTATCCACCCAGGCCCGGTTTTCTTCAAAAGTTAATGTTTTGGATAATGGATGGGAGTACTATAATATGAAAGGTGTCACAAACCCTTTTAAAGGACTAAATAAGAAATCAAAGGATTTTGACAAGTTGGAGAAACAGTCCAAAATCTGAAAGAAACAATTAATACAGGTAGATGCACATGCGATTCATGGTGGATTACGGATTAAATGTGAGTCAACAATGTGAAGCCATTGCAAACTGAGAAAAGTTATATGCAATATATGGGAAATGATTATTGTACTTTCCTCACGACTGGTCAAATCTGAGCTGGTGCTTTTGGCACTGAAACTGAAACAGATGGAGATAACTGGGGAAAGACCCCAAGGAGAGCAGCAAGTATAGAGAAGGTTTAATGTGTATACAAATGAGATAGAAAAGCTGAAGTTTCTCTACCCCTCTTTTCTAAAAGAGGCGACTGAAAGGAGATAAACTGATAATTTTCCATTGAGGATGTGCTCAGCTGTTCCTCCTGACCACAGCGGAAAGAAAAAGAAGAAATCTGCTTAATTTGCATTAAAAGCCATTAAAATTGGCCATTAGGAAAAACGTGTCTATCTGCAAATATACTGCAGAATACAGGAGGGCACAGAATTTCCCTTTTTAAAACATTTTGGATAGATATTAAACCATCGCTGACAGACAGACATCTGTCGTTCTGAGTTTGAATTTATCCTTCTGCAGAAGTATAGATAGATGACCTCTAGAAGTCCCTTCCAGTTCTTCATCTTGATGAAGCTATAGGGAGCTCTGAGCTAGCATGCAAAGGAAATAGCAACAGCTACTGAGTAACAGCTCACTTCGTTGAGATTTTTTTCATCCCTGCCACTGGCATACATCCATGTTCTGAATTTACATGCTCCTGAATTACATCCAAATAAGTGTCTACACATAGTTACAAATATGTCCTGTAAGCCAAAATAATTGTTTCTTTTAATATGAATCATCTTGAAGAGCATTTTATTATTATAAATGAGAAAGTTTCTAAAAATATATTATGCCCTATTTGGCATGGTATTAGAAAAATACCATGGTATTAGATTTTAAAATGTCCCCTCCATGCCAAGTCTTACCCAAGTTGACTGGTGTATCTGAGGGCACAATTTGGCCTACTGTAATTAAATCCAAACGTTGTACCGGAGTTTAACTAGTGCAAGACCTTGCTTTTTGGTGTAAAGACAGTGGAAATTTCTATTGTCTTTTTTTCAGTGTTTTTGGACTGCAACAGGCCTTCCATAGGTTTTAATCATATGGTGGACACAATTCAAAGGTAATGTATCTGCCCAGCATGAAAGAAAAAACAGGCCAGTGGGATTAGAAAGGCAGATTTTTACAGCTATAACTGAGTTTTCCCTTTCTACTTCCTGCTCTTCATCTTTAGGAAGAACAGACCCTGCTCCTAGCTGACAGGTACACCTCAAACGTGTCAATCATGCCAAATACAAATTCTGAGTCACTGCATGTGGACTCATCCACAAGTGCTTATACATTTCTTGGTCGTTATTCTAAAGGTAACTGCTGACCTTACAGCAGCCAAGTCTGACTGCAGTAGGTAGATCAGCTGCCTACTGAGACTGAGAGGTTACATTCTAGAAGGGGGGACACACACAGACGACGACATGGCAGGGAGGTCAGACAGCAAAGGAGGAAGACAACACAGAGGACTAGATTCTCCATCTGCTAAGTTCATTTTGCAAGTCTTACAGATTGCAAACCAGAATTTTCTTTGAGAAGTTTACACCACACTGTTGGAAATCTTACTGGTGTAACACTGGGAGATACACTCTCTGTGTTAGCTAGAAAGCATTACAGGAAATTAAGTAGCTGGAGTAAGAAAAGGAGGACAGAGAAGAAATAAAGATATGTAAAGGTAATGATGAAAAGAAAATTTGAAAGAGTGAAGCTCCACTGTGTTACATTCCCCACTTTGAACTAGCCTGAAGTCTTGAAAATCTCTGCTGCTTTAACGTGAAGCATAATACAGCAATTTACAATAAGGGATGTCTTACCCTTGAATGTCTTTATGCTTGAAAAGGAGTGTCTCTTTCAGGTTTTAATAAGAGTAAACTTACACTGAGTACAAAGAAAAGGGCAGATCCCTTCCATTGTATTATATTTGCTTGTTCCATCAGTAGGGCTGAATCTTCTCAGTGAAAGAGGAAATGATCTCTGGGGAGCATAGGACTTCTCATTAGAAATTATATCCTAACATCTGCTTGGCATGGTTTTCCCATGGGCTGTGTTATTGCCCTTATTGGGGAGTTTTTCACAACCCTGTGGAGAAGAATAGGCTTGGTACTGTTTGGTTGGAAGTACATTCCCAGCACCACCATGGTTTGAGCTTGGCTCAAAAGAATATTTATTAATGGAACTGAATTTTGAGAACTGCACCTTTATGCCTGGAACAGTGTATCTGGAGGCATTATCCAAGTAATTTTTTTCATGGGGGACAGCTCTTGGAAGCAAGCTGGCCCAGGACATGGCTCTGTTTTGTTGGCTCACAAAACCACTTTCCTCAGTATCCAGGATGGGTGGCAAATCAGGTAGAACACTGTGGGATAAAAACTGTAAAAGTTGTATCATTTGGTCCATTGTGAGCTGCAATTTTATAAAGAAATATTACAGGAATTATTCGCCAAGCTGAAAACCAGATTCTGCTTTCAAAATAGGTGATAGTTAGGCATTCAAGTGAGCTGCAAATATAATTGCTAATCCACTGCAGCTGTGAAGAAAACCAAAATCATGCTAAATGATAAATAGTTACTATTTACAAAAATTTCTATGATACATGCCATTTTTCAAAAGTGCTCTAGAATTTTATTATAATTTGATTTTATAGCTTGGAGAAAAAGGCTTAGCAAGCCAATTAATATATCATTCACCTTGTATATGGCCAAAAAAAGGTAACTTAGTCATGAACAGAACAGAACAGAAATTTCAGTCCAATGGGACCTACAACAATCATCTAGTCCAACTGCAAAATCTGAGCAAATCCAAAAGCAGCTATGCAAAGTTTTTGCCTTCTCACGGATCACCTCTATGTTTCAGAAAAATACACATCATAAAACCTAATTCAAATTTTATTTTCATAGAATCATAGAATGGTTTACGTTGGAAGGGACCTTAAAGATCATCTAGTTCCAAAACCCCTGCCATGGGCAAGGACACTTCCCACTAGACCACGTTGTTCAAAGCCCCATCCAATCTGGCCTTGAAAACCTCCAGGGGCTCAACCTCCTTTCCATCCTCAGCTTCCCTGGGCAACCTCTTCCAGTGCCTCACCACCCTCACATACTGAGAAATTTCTCCCTGAGATCTAATCTAAATGCACCTTCTTCCAGTTTGAAGCCATTACCCCTTCTCCTATCACTACATGCCCTTGTAAAAAGTCCCTCTCCACATTTCTTGTAGGCCCCTTTCAGACACTGGAAGGCTGCTCTAAGGTCTCCCTGGAGGCATCTCTTCTCCAGGCTGAACAACCCCAACTCTCTCAGCCTGTCCTCGTAGCAGAGGTGCTCCAGCCCTCTGATCACCTTTGTGGCCCTCCTCTGGACCTGCTCCAACAGGTCCATGTCCTTCTTCTGCTGGGAGCTCCAAAGCTGGACGCAGTATTCCAGGTCGGGTCTCACCAGAGTGGAGTAGAGGGGCAGAATCACCTCCCTCGCCCTGCTGGCCACGCTGCTTTTGATGCAGCCCAGGATGTGGTTGGCTTTCTGGGCTGCAAGCACACATTTCTGTCTCATGTTGAGCTTCTCATCCACCAATACCCCAAAGTCCTTCTCCTCAGGACTGCTCTCAATCCATTCTTCGCCCAGCCTGTATTTGTGCTTGGGGTTGCCCCTATCCACATGCAGGACCTTGCACTTGGCCTTCATGAGGTTTGCACGGGCGTACCTCTCAAGCCTGTCCAGGTCCCTCTGCATGGCATCCCTTCCCTCCAGTGTGTCGACTGCTTCACACAGCTTGGTGGTGTCAGCAAATGCTGAGGTGCGCTCAGTCCCAACATCCATGTCACCAACAGAAATGTTAAATAATAACAGTCCCAGTACCAACCCCTGAGGAACACCACTCGTCACTGCTCGCCCCTTGGACATCAACCTATTGACTGCAGCTGTTTGAGTGTGACTCTTTGATCACTCATGTACGAAAAATATTTAAACAGACATATCAGAACTAAGGTACTTGGTCTGGGATATTATTAGATTTACCCATTCATAACAGAGAGGACTAACAAAGTTAAGTGATATGGTATGCTCCTGTTTCTATTCTGTGTTGTTTAAGAGAAGGACAAGTCCTCATTCAGAAAAATTCTCTGTCAAAAGAACTGATGGGCAAAAGCTGACGGGTGAAAAAAAAGGTTGTGTGGGAAGGAAATGAGCCACTTTTACACTGACAGACTATTAAATTCTTAAAGATAAACAGAGACTGATATCAGAAACTGATAAAAGAATCTGAATACTAGGATAAATACAGCAGCACTTAAGGAATTCAGAAGAATTCCTGAATCCTCTGGATACATGTAAAAGGATATGCCAGGCAATGTAGGGTGTCTGTATCCCATATATTGAACTAGGAGTGCTAGAAGATCGAAGGGGAGGGGAAGTGGAGGAGGATGAGAAGGTTCAGCAGTAGATTATATTAAGACTTGGAAAGATGCCTCTTCTAAGCAATATTAAATACAGAAAAGGTCAACATTTTTGGCATTCAGGCCAAACCTAAATAAGAAGGGTTCAGTACTGTGCAACCCCTGTAATATGCTGTCAGCTCTTTAGCAGCTAGAAAAGATGTTATCAGTAGAGACAAGAATGCAGAGGAATGTTCTTGGAGGCTTAAGGCAGATAAAAGAAAGGAATAAGATGTGACTTTATTTATTTTTTTTTTTCCTGAGGTCAAGAAGATCTAGCAAATACACAAATTTTATAAAATAGGTGCCTGAACTGAAAGCTTTATTCTGAAGTGAGTGAAAAACAAAACCAAAAGATATTTTTTGAAACAGCTAGTCAGTCCATCACAACTATTTCTCTCTTGACCTTTCAGTCAGGATGCCACTGACATGCAGCATTAGTCCGTATAAATACATGACTGGCCATGGGATTTTCAGATACCATAGTCTAGTCATGTAAATGGAGAGGTGGAAAGAAGACACAGAAGAATATAAAACAGAATTAACCAAGCCCTGCAGATCTATCCTTCTGCATAGCCTTAAATGAAAAGCGTGTATTTAAATGGCACCCTTTTGCAAGTCTGGCGATATAAGGCAAAGGTAAGACCAACGGCCCACACTCTTTAGCAGAACATGTGGGAGTCTTGGTTCACCAGGGCTCACTGAAAGAAGCAGCAATCATTACAGCTGCTTTATTAGGATAATAATCACCCTAATTATAGAAAAAAAAAAATTATATTGTCTAGTTAGCACAAAAGTGGCCCAGAGTCTGGAACTATATTTCAGCCACTGCCCTTAAATGGACTGCGTAGTAGGTTACAACAGCTAAACCTTTGCTTCTATTTTATTGCCTCAGTCACAAGGTTCTAAGCTCTATTTATACAAGTGGTTTGAGTTATAAAGCACACATTATTACTTATAAGTAATTGAAAATAGCCTCCCAGACAAACAGAGATCTGGCCACCTGAACTGTAAGTTTGCCTAGCAAAACTATAATTTGATAGGTGTGCGACAAATGGTAGATATCCGGCACTAATTCTTGTGCATGTCATTTGATACAAAGATGTAAGGAAAACAGTAGCAGAAGTATACACAGTTATTTCGAGTTTAAGTCACTAGGAAAATTATTGGGAAATTGCAAATGTCTCCCATTAACTTTTTAACTTTATTAGTATGTTTTCAATTTAGCTGACAAGCTCCTCCTTTGCAGGTCCTCCAGGAATGTGTAGAAAAATAAGGTACTTGATAAAATGTTTCCATGCAGAATTTAGTTTCAGCTATGCAATAAAGTGTACACACTCGAGGGCAGACTTAGGCCTTTTCCTCTTTAGGCTGGTGGAAACTGGAAACGTTAGAGAAAAAAATGCTTGTCTCCTAAAGATAGGCCTTTTTAATAACGCACCTGGCATACCTAAAAAGAAGTCAGTATGGAAGCTAAAATTTGCAAGAAGAAAGAAAAATATTCACATTAAAAGGGGTAAAGAAATTCCTGAGTCTTCTACCAACAAATAACTTGGGACTTAATTCTGATGCCATTGAAGTCAAGGCAAATGGTTTAAATCAAATTGGACCTCCTTCCAACACAGGAATAAGGGCAAGAACATCTTGAGTAACTTGAATAAAACCTATCCTGAAAGCGTGTAGTTCTCTGTGGCTACAGAGGATCAGGGCAAACTTTAAGTCATCTTCTGTTTCTTGTAAGGCTGGGTGACATTTTCACTCAGCTGAGTGTCCTTGAAGTCTCACTCCTTGAAGAGACTTTAGGCACTTCAGAAATTTTTACGCCGTACCTCTTTCCAAACCACTTTTGTGTGTCTCCTTCCAACATATGCCCTTTAAATTGATGCCATGAGTGCACTTTGTACTGGAATGCAGCCAGCAGCCAGCAGTATAAATAGCTGCTCTGCTTAATTACAAAAGGAAGGTTGTTTTCTTTTAGACTCCTAGCATCATCAGTATAAGAATACAGTTTCAGAAAATGTCAAATTCTGAAGTTTACATATTCATTTAAATACTTCCAAATACATATTCTAGCAGATGAAGCATGAATTTAAGATAAACATCAAAAATAGTATTTGTGTTTTCTTTGCTGCAGACAGTGGCTTTCAGTAAAAACTAAGGTAATAGACCTAAATGTCTATAAACAGCACGGTTGCATGTCATGGTAGCAATGGTTTTAAGCAGAACTTCCCTTCAACTCCAAAGAAAAAGCCTGCTTTCAAATTTTTGTCATGATACTGCTCTGCCCCAGATAATATTGCCCACCACAAGTACTGCAAGCTGTGCTACAGAAGGTGACCCGCTAAACTTTAGCAGAGCATAGAAGGGAAATGCTGCTGTTACTACTTTACAGACAGCTGAGCGGAGTCAGGGAACAAGCTCTACCCCTCCATGCTCTCCATCAGATCATTTTGAACATGACAGGGTTGACTTTTCTTATTCCCTTAACTCATGCTCTGGGTAAGAGAACTTCGTAGATGTGTGCACACAGCCCACGATCCCTAAAATATAGGGGCTTTCACTGATTAAAAATAAACATTTTGGGGTTTGACCATTCTAAGCATTTCTCAGTTTAGAGGATGAGGAAGACTTGAGCAGGGTTTGGCTAAGCAAGTACGCTAATGTCAACTTTATTCTATCCCGTGGAAGAAGATTAACACAGTATCCGCATACTAGTAACGTCAAGCGGATCTGGGGGCGACAGCCTGTTGCGCAGAGTGTTTCCCGGGCTGAAGCATCCGTCCTGTTTGGAAGCATTCAGGGCCAAACCCTGCCGCCCTCGCTGAGGCACAGATCCAGCTGGCTTCATCAGCCGTGCTGCCTGAGTCCGGGCTGCTGGGACTCTTCTGCCGATGGGAGCAGCACCACCGCTAGCCCTCGCCTGCTGGAGACAAATGCCTGTGGTCTTCAAGACCACCTAGGGGGCTCGGCGACAACGGTACTGTTGCAATGTGTGCTACATGCTGCTTTTAATTAGCCACAGGCGGACTTTTTCAAACAGAAAGGGGGCAAAATTTTCCCTCTTGGAAAAAATGTTGAAAAGTTTAACATTTCAAAAACTCTTTGGAGCCTCGCTGAACTTCGGCAGAGCACAAATTTGAAAGGTGTGGTTTTCCTTCAGTGGCATTGAAGCTTGATTTCCAGACCAATTATTTTCCAATAAGCACCTGAATGCGTTATTTGAACAAACTTTTTTAGCCTTTTAAAGTTTGGCCACCCATCCTTCAACTGATCTGCTCTTCAAAGACCCGTGGTTATTTAATACAGTAGCATTCTGAAATCTTGCCGGTGAAGCAGGGCAGTATGGCTTAGTCACCATAAGGTGATCAAAAGTGTACTGTGCATGAAGGAACATAGACCAGAACCACATTTTCTATTTGGGTTTTCTGTTTCAGAAATCAGACCGTGTCATTGAGTTCTGTCTCCTATCATCAGTACCTAATCTTAAGACTACTACTAAATGGTCAGGACAGCTCTGAAGGCCAGAGTTGGGGTTACACCGTGTTATGCAGCCAGCACTTGGGGACAAGGCTGGCCAGGGTGGGTGGCACCATAGCTCTGGAATTGAAGTCCTTCAGCAAGTTCTAGGTCTTTTTCACTGGTGAGAAGAGAGCATAATTTGGATCCTCTGGAGATTAGTTGTTCAGGACATGGTTTCTCCAGCTTAAATCACAGACCACTCTTCAGATTCAAGCTATCAATCTGCATTCTCTTTGTAGTCAATAGAGAAAAGAGAAACTTTAGCATGATTTGCCTGTGATTTACTTTATATGACTACTTCTCGGGGGCATAATCATGCCTTCAAACTGCTTCCTCTTCTGTAAAGCTTCCTCTTCTGCTTATACTTCCGTAAAGTCCATGACTAGTTCGCATGCTGACAACTAGAAGGCAGTTGTGTGAAGTTATAAGGGAGGAATACATCCTCTCTGAGTAATCTTTTGAGACTGCACCATTAAGGAGGCTCGCATGACTAGCTCAGCTATTGACACCTACAGTGAAGACATCTATATTTAGCTAGATCAATCTGTACCATGTTTGGCCACATTCACCACTCTTCCTCGTCATCCGCCACTACTCTCAAAGCTCCTCCTTCCCCACCTCAAAACTCTACCTCCTGCTTAGGAAGCACAGACTAGGTATGCACATGATATACCATGTTTTTGCTATTGCTGTCAAAACCCCGTACTTTCCTCCTCTGTTAGATTTATATCTCAGCTGATCTCTGAATTTAAGAAAAGCTCTCCAAGACTTCATCTTTGTCAGTCTTGTTCCCCATCGAGCGTCATTTCTTCTAACACTTTGGACTACTTCAGACTGTCATTACCGAGCATTTTCTAGCTATTCAAAATCTTATTCACACATTCACTGGGACAAGTCACTTCCCAAAGGAATATAAATTTTGTTGTTGTTGTTGTTATCATCTCTCAGAGTATACAACCACATTTGTACCAAACTGATGCTTTTGCAAGACTGCCACAAAGAATCACACCACATAAGTTTTGGTGCCTCCAGAAGGTTATTCAGATAGTAAAAAATTTCATTTTCTAGTCTTTTGACTAGTGGCAGTTTTGTTGTTACCTGTGGTGCCTAGAGCTAGAAGAGATGCATTTGCGCGTTTGAGCCCTCCTAGGTTAGACCTTTTTTGGGTAAACATTCAATAGAACACCAAGGATAGAAAAAAGAGCTCTGTCAGCAAAACCAAAGAAGTTTCATTCTTTCTACTAATAGACAAGTATTCATTTTCACTCATGGTTCCTCTCAGTTCAGGGACTAGACAGAGCCTGGTAGGAAAGGGGAACAGAAAGGGCACTTTGGGTATCACTGTCTGTCTCAGGATGAGTCACAGAGATGGGAAGAAACATCAGCAGAGTGTGACGAAGCATCCTGGACCTACCACAGCAGTTACAATATCGGCACTTTTTCTTTAAAGAAAGGTACTGCTTTTAGTTAGTGAAATGAGGAGGATAAAACACTTAAAAAAAAAAGTCAGTGACCAGAGCTATACAGTTTTTTCTGTCTATAAGGTATCTCTACAAATGGAGAATGAAGGAATGGTGCCACTTATATTCATGCCATGGTGTCAAATGATTTTATTGTACTCCCCTTATATTATGCATTACAAAAGGCTGCTGAGTAGCTTTTTGCAAATGATATGCTATAGAAGTTACAATGACTGCAATAAAACCAGGAAATATTTCTATGGAGAAAGGTGAAGTAGCCATAAATAATAAATAAGAGAAAATAAAATCATGCTCACTGTGAGAACTGGAACTTGGAAATAAAAGGTGGGGACCCTTTCATCTAAACTATCAAGCCAAAGTATTTCTGGCATTTTAGAAAGCCTAGATAACATAATTACACTTATTTATTTGCCTATCTTGGCATTTTAAAATTCTCTGCAGGAAGTGCCAAAATACCACAAAAGAGCTTATGTCCTAATTTTTCTGGCTGATCGTGATCAGGGAAATGCCAGAAATATCATGGGACATTTTTCTTACATTTGCAAAATGAAAAAGTAAAAATAAAGCAGCTTAACTTCTGCAACTAGTGCGGAGTGTGATCTGAGGTTTCTTAAAGTTGAGCTGAATTTCCTGGTATTATTAATATGTTAAATCAAGATGAGAGATGGCAGATATAACAGTAAAATGTCAGAGACTGTAAAACAGAAAGTCTGGGTTACTCTTCTTTTTCATCACTGTCTCGCTATGTGATCTTGTGAAAAGGCACTTTCTCTCTTAAGTTAGCTTTCCCCTTGTGAAACAGGGACAATAACACTTTCCCAATCAAAACAGTAATACTATTGTGTGCAGCGTGCATTCTTTTCATCAAATATGAGGATGCTTGCAAATATTTTGGTAAGTAAAAGATAATTCATCCTTTTGACCCATCTCTTGGGTTATCATTATTTGCTTTGATGGCATTTTTTATGTAAGAAACACTTCTTTTCAAACTGGACCGTTTTAGCCATCCTATATGTTTATTGCTTCTGTAGTCACTTATCTCTGACTTTAATTATTGATGTCCAAAATATAAAATTTTAATAATGTCTGATGAAAGCACGAAAAAAACCCTGATTTTAATCTAAAGTCAGTACAATAGGCATCTTTTACACAAAAATCTCTCAGCTAAAATCCCTCAATGTATGATACTTGTAGTCAGAGAACCTGGAGTCCGACAGCAAAAATAATCTACCATTTGAGATGTTGCAGTCTAGGCTTGTTACTCAGAGAAATTACCACAAGGTGGAGATGTTACAAGCTCTTGCTAGCAAATATAAAGCATAGTGCCCAACACTGCTTTTTCCAGTTTTTATCTAGGGAAATAGTACCGTATTTTAAATTACAATTGTCTCTAGTTAACAATTATGGTGCAATATAAATAAAGGAATTCTGTACTAGCAAAATATTTAAAAGGAACACTCTTGTCTGCCATTTCTATCTTGACCTTGAAATTAGTTCCTCATATTTTATAAAATTTCATTATATTAACTTATTACTTTCTATGAAGGAATATGATTTATGTTAGTTAAATAAATTGTGTATTTGCTAATTGTATAGCTAGACTGCAAGGCAGCTTTGCATAGTCATCCAAATATCCTTTAAGACCTTCAAACAGCCATGCAGAAATTATCTGAACTGTAGGAAGGACAGGAGCTGAGAGAGAGTGAGAGCACAAACTGGAGTGTGCTGTATTTCAGCTGCGATGTATACCAGTCACTGCCACCACCTCTCACACTATCACCCCCACAAGAACAGCGCGTAAGAATTGCTTCACGCTCAGAAAACTGTCAATAGAAGTAAAAAACTCAGTCACATCCACAAGTATAAGGAAGAGAAAAAAACAATCCTCGCATTTGCATATTCTCTACCCAGTAGTCAGAGCACTATGAAGGCAAGGAAAACGTGCATTTAGATCCTTTCGTGAAATCTTTAAAGTAGAAATCTGACAAACAATCGTGACCACCTGACTGGTTAGGAAATATTCTTACAAAATGGAAGACACAGATTTCAAACTCTCCTTTGAATAAAAGGGGAATGTTGTCTTCTTCTGCTGGAATAGGTGTAAAGGTGCAACCACCACTTTCTCCTGACCTACATGATGTTTAACTGCTTTTGTGAATCTGCATCCCAACTTTTAAATTATTCATTTTTATAATTTTCAAAAACTTTTACCTTTTATTGCCACATTTTTGGCAGTACAACAAATATCAGAAGATGTTTATATGATTGCTCCAGAACACTCTATTTTCTAGGAAAGATAAGGTTTTCTGTACCCATAGAATAGTCTACCAATTTCTCTCCCCTTTTGCTTCATTTTTCAAATCCCTGCTGTTTTGTATAGGCCATCGGGATATGTCCTGCAAGACTTTCCAAATGCAACATACTACTGGTGCCAGCAATCTCAAGCTTTGCAAATGCAATAAATGCTTTCTATAGGAGTGGTACTTAAATATGACTTGGAAAAGTATGACCTATCATCCTGAAGGGTTTTTACACCACTATCTTGAGATAATTAAGTCGTATGAGGTATTTTGAGACATGAAAAAAATCTTTGGGGAGTAGTACTAGTATTATCTACATCTGTTAAATTTAAAACTTCAAAATCGTTTAAACTTAGGCATAAGTCATCTGTTCTTTGCCTGGAGATACAATCAGATACAGAAGGAGCTAAAAAGTTTAAGAATCATCTATTTGTCCATAAAATATGTTACAATGCTATATAACTGTTGTCTAAAAGTTGTGTATATGTTACATATTCTTCGCTACGAGTTGTAAATTTATGTACAGCTATAACTTATGGAGACAATTTCTATCAGGCTCATTCTTCAATCAGCAAAAATTATCCCTGTGGAGTTCTCATATTACAGAAATATTATAGCTGGTGTAAAGAAACGGAAATTAAAAGAAATTTGCTCCTGTGTTTCACATATACTATTTGTGCCCCTCCATGTTCTTCCTCGGTAGTAATTAGGATATCCTGAATTAGGATAATGTGGATGTGTGTTTTATATTATATGTATTTATCTCCATAAAAAGTTATTTTCCTGATTCTGCCCCTCTACTCGTCTCTTGTGAGACCCCACCTGGAATACTACGTCCAGCTCTGGAGTCCCCAACGCAAGAAGGACATGGATCTGTTGGAGCGGGTCCAGAGGAGGGCCACGAAGATCATCAGAGGGCTGGAACACCTCTGCTATGAGGACAGGCTGAGAGAGTTGGGGTTGTTCAACCTGGAGAAGAGACGGCTCCAGGGAGACCTTAGAGCAGCCTTCCAGTGTCTGAAAGGGGCCTACAAGAAAGCTGGAGAGGGACTTTTTACAAGGGCATGTAGTGATAGGAGAAGGGGTAATGGCTTCAAACTGGAAGAGGGTACATTTAGATTAGATCTCAGGAAGAAATTTTTCAGCAGGTGAGGGTGGTGAGGCACTGGAACAGGTTGCCCAGGGAAGCTGTGGAGGCCCCATCCCTGGAAGTGTTCAAGGCCAGATTGCATGGGGTTTTGAACAACATGGTCTAGTTGGAGGTGTCCTTGCCCATGGCAGGGGTTTTGGAACTAGATAAATCTTTGAGGTCCCTTCCAACGTAAACCATTCTATGATTCCATGATTCATTTTTCAAAACAACTTTATCATTCTTAAGATGTAAGAATCTTTATACGGTTTCCCTAAAAGTAGTAGTATGTTATCATTGCTAGCATTAAAGCTTAGGAATCCCCCAGACTCAACGACTTCTAATTTAAAATGCTAGATTCTTATTCCACCTTTACGGTATTACTGTGTGCATTGGTTTGACTTTAAAAACCAGATACTGAAGATAGAAGAATTGCATAATAGCAAAACCAGACTGTAAAATATTAACTTTAGGTGAAACACCCTCCTTTGCAGAAGCCAGAAGACAACTCATATATTGCTTAAGTGTATGGGCTGCAGCTGGCACTCCACGCAAGTTCTCTATCAAGCCCCAGAATAAAGTACTTAGGGCTGATCCAGACAAGCAAAGGATGGAAATAAGAAGAGGGTTACTGCAGGAAAAAGAAGCTTATTTGCTTTTTCTTCTTTATTTTTTCTGTTGGTCTCCATATCCGGAGCATTTGCAAACACAATAGACCTAGTGGTGTCAATCTTTTCTTATTATCAGTACATAAAGCCACAATTACACATTCATCATGAGTCACTACACACTTCTGCGTGAATAACTGTAGATAGACGTTGTTCTCTGAAAACTGAAAAATGCAACCACAGCTATTTCTAGTTAAGGAGGCCCACTATGTGTATTTAGATCAGCAAAGACCCTTACAAGGCAGCAAATCCTTAAAATCAACAAAAGTGTGAGCCGGTAGCTACTGTAATTGCTAGCAGTGAGTCATGTTAACAGAGAAATGGTGAAATATGGCCTGTTTTATTATTATTATGAGGGGCTATAGCTAGATTCAACTGAAGAATATAGGGCTCATGGGAAGCCTCATAAACACTGACATAATCAAGTATTGGTTTTAATACAAATTCATAAATTTTTATAGGTGTCGAGTTGTCAGGCAGATAATATATGACCAAACTCTGGATAAAATATATGGAAAAAAAGCATTCCAGAAGGACTGCAAATATAACATGATACAGTGCAATGCCACTGAGGACTGCAGCTTTGTTGGGACCACAGCTGTGAGTGAAGGGGTGCACAAAGCATTTTAGGCAGTGCCTTTGGAGGGCTGGCCTGCCTCCTGAAAGCCTTCTGTATTTAGAGAAAGCTTCCTTGAAACTGTTAACAAAAGCTAGCAGAGAAACATCAGCAGCAAATGTACTGAGTGCTTTTTTCATGAATTCCTTCTGTTACTGGAGGCAACATTTCCCTTTTAAAGAAATAAGAATAGGAATGGATGGATTGGAAGATCTGCCAAAGGAAGAGATTGGGCCTTTCTCCAGTAAGTCAGAAAGCTGGACTTGGTTCAGAGAAGTAGTGTTTTGTGTGCAGCTACTAGTCGTGTTTTGCTAGTCACCAGTGGAGTATCATCCACCATGCGTGAAACATCCCTTATGAAAGACGTCAGCAGGAGGAGCACAGATCACCTACCTTTAGGAGCAGGCTCTCTAGCTCCACAGTCAACACATGCAATGAGTGGGCTGGAGGAAGATTCAAACTGCTGCAGCTCGCGCTGGATAACGACTGGGGGGAGAAAAGAGCCTGAATGACCACTGCAGCAGCCAGTTTTATCACTGCGGAGTACATAAAGCCAGCATCTAAGAGCACAGATGGCTGCAGCTTCTCCCTAACTCTCACAGAGAAGAACGCAAAGCAGGGGCCCCTTTCCTCCTCTGCTCCATCGCTGCTCCGCTTCCTTTGTAATCCTTCCTCAACACTGCAGTTTACTGGCCATTAGCCACTCGCTGCTTCCCTACAGGCAACTACAACTGCAGTTGCAGGATGGGGCTTGCCTTGCCAATTGTGAAATATTATATTCTGACATAATATAATCTCTCCACGTAAAATAAAAATGCATGCAAACAGCAAGCAGAATGGCTAATAAAATGAAAAGATGCAGGGGAGGGAGTCTAAGGAGAGAGAAATTCTAGCCTTTTTCAGATCAATGGCAGAATTCCCACTCTTTTCAGCAAGCCAAAATTTCACCCTAGATATTCATAATCCTCTTTAGCTACATTTTAGATAGCTAGTTTGGCAAACTCTACAGTGACCCATACTGTGTGTACAACTCCAAGATTTATATTCAATTGATTAGGTTTGGAGCCCTTTTACTTTGGTCACGTATCAATTCCAGCCTTAAAATTAATAGTGCATGTGAGAAATTACAGTTTTTCCTAAGAAATACTACCTTCTCGGTGCTTAGAAGAGGTAACATAGGTGGTGGGATGGCTGCAAATAGTTTAAGATGTTAGTACCCCAGGATCTTCATGAACTTTACACAAGAAAGGCCTTCTGTCTTGTCTCGTATAATCTATTGCTCCACATCTACCCCAGAGAAACCCACTGATTGCCCCCGTGTAGAGGGTTCCTGACATGTCAAGACATGGCAACCTCCACTCCGGTCTTCAGCCTTAGTTGCCTCTTCTTCTGAAGTCACTGCGAAGACCCATTTAAACCCACAAGTGATGCTCTAACTTCCCTCTAACAACAATTTTACATTTTGATCAACATCAAAACCAGATCTGCCACGCTGACCTGTCCATACACAGACCTTGTCAAGCACCATGACAGTTAAGTGCACCCAATGCATTGAGCTCTGCTTGTGCTCATGGACATTAATAGATACACTTCAGGACAGCACACTGAGAGAAAGGCAGGGATCTCTGGAAATTATTTGGATCTATAAAAATCCCACGCTTATTAAGTCAAAAGGAACCCAACTTTTAGAGAAAATTATGCTTCCCGCTCCTAGGCAATTTGGCTGGAAACAGCGTCGAGGAGAAAAACTGAGGCAAGTTACCTGATCCATTCTGCAATACATCACGTGCCATGGTGCTGTCTTCAGTACAAAATTACCCTTCATCTCAGACTGGGAATGGTTAGCAGCCTTTGGTAAAACTAAGCAGGAGCAAATAAGTCATATGTAAGTTTGTGTTATTTTAATAACTGAGTTTGTTTGATGAATTTGTCTACTTTGGACAGTGCTTTAATCATTTTTTACTTCAGACTGTCTCTGAAACAACCCTATATTTTATACTCTTAAGGAGAGACAACCTTATAATTTATACCAGTTAAATATATATTACAGTACCTTATAACTAACATAAGCCCTTTGTTTTCCCTCAGAACATTACAGCAAGCCATATTATGAATCAATAAAATCTGCTGCTTTTTCCCCTTGTTCAACTATAAACACTTGGGGCTTGGGACAGTGCCAAAAAAAATCAACACATACCAATGGAGGTCATAAAGAAAAATATCCTGACATCTTCTCCTGCCACTCATTTTAGCATAGTTAGTCTGGCTGGACACGTAATTTATTTTTCAGATAATGTGGTAGTTGATCACTGTTACTCACCTCTCAGCAGATTTTTGAGCAAAATTTCCCAGCTCTCTTAGCCGACACCTCTATTGTGTGAATACTTGTTGTCCTACAAAGTATTTGTTATAAAAAGGGCATTTTTTCCCTTCTTAATTTGTCCAGGAGTGAGAATTATCCACTCTGAAGCTCATTCTGCAGGGAAAACAGGAAAAAAAAAAAAAAAAAAAAGAAGAAGAAGGATAGCAATCAATCAAAAGTTTTATCCCTTCAGGTATTTCTTATTGAAAGTTCGTAAGAAATTGCATCATTTAGTTTAGGACTAAAGGAAAATCACTTGCACAAAACATTGTTCCATGCCTAAACTGCAGTATTTATTAAACGTTGCCGACCATAGCTCGTAGTGCATGTGCTTATTTTTATGGAGCACCACTTCTTCACACAAGACCGCATTTTTGTAAGCAGACTGTTAACACAAAAAGAAAATTCTGAGTTTCATTTTCTAGACTGTTCATACCACGACTCCTCAGAAATTAACCAGCCCTGCTCATGTAGGAGACGGTAACAAACCTTGTATTTTCAACAGAAGTTGTTTGAAGGCTTAGCCAAAAATAAAAAAGTCAAGAAAGCTGGATCTGATCTGAGACTGATTCCTGCATTTCAACACTTCACAAGAAAACACTGAAATTTCAAAGTTTGGCCAAAGTGACTGATTTAACATCCCCTGAAGTCAGAGTCTTACTCTTGAATTCAATAGCATTGGACTCAGCCCATATGCCCTAATTCATATCTGCATCTCTAATTAGAAAAAAAACATTGAAAAGTAAGCTTAGATAGTACTCTGGAAAGAGAGGCACTAAAGTACATCTCTAAATGCTCTTTTGTATCACAGCTGTGATAAGCAACAATAAGAAAAACTACAGGAAACATAGTAACAACTCTAAAAGAATATAATTTACAATTTTACAGTTTGGGGCATTTCTTTTTGGACAATAAAGAACAATTATTGTAAGCACTATAAATGATCAAATCCAGAAACTTCAAAAAAATCTTCACCCAGCAATGGCCTAACAGGATACTGTAATTATAACGTCTGGTTTATAGATCTGATTCTGCAACAGAGCTACTACACAGCTGCTCACATAATGGAGAGGTTACAAATGACCTTATTAAGCACAGTTCCTCTGTCACCTTGCCAGCACTTCCTGTGGGTCCAGACCAGTCCTGTCACTCAGATACTCCTCCCATTGACTTTAACAGCATTGGAACAGCTCCATGCTAACAGGAGAAGTACAAGCAGAAGCAGGCCTTATGTTTGTAATACATTTCATTAATGTTTCCTTTATAAAACAAACCCCTGTGAAAATGCAGAAAAAAATTCTTTTGCTATGGTACAAAATGTCAATAGAATAGCTTCCATTTGTAAATGTAGTTTGGTTGGGTTTCTTAGACTACAGTTTTACAAACAGTCCAGGCAGAGGTGAGTGAACAGTTTTTTTTCCTGGGCTTTCAATTCCCTCCCACTGTCCTTTTGTTATAATTTTCCCAGTTGTCCTTATTCCACTGAAGTAGCTATAAATGGGTGCATCCCTCTACTTCTTTTGGGATTAGACTCAAGCCCTTGAAGCGCACACCAATGTAAATACAGAAAGCCTCGAGCACACAAATAAACTGTTTTCTGACTGAATAATAGTGAGCTGCTCACCTTGACAATTCAACAGGTTGTTTTGAACACGTTACGCTTTTTTCTCTTTGCATTTAGTAATGCTTGTACACAAGAATGTATGAGAAGCTGCAGATGTGGTGCAGCCCTTCTCCCAGCTAAGCAGCAGGGATCCAGTCGGGTGTGGGGCCGCTCAAAGGGCTGCCTTCACCGCTGCAGAGATGGGGAGCGACATCCTCGAGGCGATGAAAGCAGCTCCTTTGTCACCTCTGCAGCCTCCGTGAGACCGACAACCTCTTCCAGGAAAGCTCTTCATTTTTAAAATCTGCAAAAACAATACCATCAAGAGAGGGGGTAAATGCACTTTCCTTTTTCCTCCAGAAGAGGTGACTGTAAAGCATATCACAGGATTTTAGCAGCAAGAGCAACTGCTTTTGGTCTGTGTGACTGCAAAGGGTGCTGCACTGATGTTTTTCACAAGACGGTATCTAGTTCATATACACTACAGGAGATTGCTCATGGCACCGGGATTACTATGGAGCTGGCACCACAACACTGATTTCATACATGCTTATCATGGTGCTTTCATTGACTGGTCCTCAGACCACGCAACTCCCTCAAGGATATCACCGTTTTGATAAAAGGCATCTGGTAACAGGGCAACGGCAGGGACTAACCAGGCCAGGATTCTTCCGCACTGAGAACACCTGCAGATGCCAGAAACATCTTGGCTTTTTTTAATAAGCCAGGACTCAAATGATTGCAAGAGATAATTTTCTAATTACATCTAATTCTTACTGCTGATAGAAACAATTCCCACTGAACAGAAAGCACAATGTACTGGATATTGAGCAGCAATTTATCTCCCAATCTTGCCTCTTTTCTTTAAATAAATCATGACTTTTCCATAAATTAGTCAATGTAGATTTTTGAATAACAAGTCTCTACATGTATTTGCCATTCTAAGTTTGCTGCATCTCATTAAAAAGGTTGAAGAAACATAGTCCTTTTTTTCCTCTCCAATTTTCTCTCTAATTGTTGTCAATCTTTACAGCCTCTTGGCAGCTGGCTTCCAGCCACACAAGTACCGACTGCAGTTAAACTAACTGAAACATTGCCTTCAAATGAGGCAACTGAAGAAACTGTAGAAAAACCTGCTTTGACTTTTGAAAGCTGTGTTTCAAAGAGCTTCAGCTTTGTTTGAAACAGATGGAAATTCTTAGTTTATTTCAAAAAGCAACAAATTCTTAATCTGTTTTTCTCCCATAATCAAGCATTTGGTCAAACAAATATCATTAGCCCTACCAGGATCCCCAGGTCAGTCCCTTGAATCATAGAATCATAGAATCATAAAATGGTTTAGGCTGGAAGGGACCTTGCAGGTCATCGAGTTCCAACCCTGCTGCCATAGGCAGGATCTTATGAAATACTTTTTTTTTTCCAGATCTTCCTCAGCTACAGCTTTATTGCTACAGGTGGCAATGAGAAAAGTTAACCTGATCCAAGGATGGGTTTTGTGCAATGTCCTGTAAGCTGCCATTGCCGAAGGAAGCTGGGGAGAGTCCTGCTGAAGGGAAACCCACTCTGGGCTGCACAGCAGCTCGAGTCAGCATGTCCAGAGCCCTGGCTGCCTGCTGTCTCCTCGTTTCCTCCCTGCCTCCAAGTGCCCAGCAGAGCTGCCGCTGCCCATCCGTGCTGTCAGACGGGGATGCTACTTCTTGCTGTGTTTCTGCAACTGCTGAGTTTTGGGGCTGCCGCAAAAGTCCAAGGGGGCTTAAGGCCTGATGCCAGTAAAACTGTGCTACTGCCTGTAGGAAGGTCAGTATGCCACGTATCTTGAAAAACATTCACATATGTCAGATATGCAAATGTCATTGGTTCTAGGAAAGCATTGGTGTGTCTGTCCTCAGGTGGGCAGATGAAAAGTGTCTAATCAACATTATGCTGCTGCCTTCCTAGTCTAGCAGCAGCCAGCCCAGAATAACCAAGACACTGCAGAAATTACCCACCATCTGATCCTGTGCACCTTGAAGCAAATTTGAGTATTGCCTTTTGCTATGTGGAAGAATTGGAACATTCAACCTTTTTAATCATTCTTTAAAATAAATTTCTAGTGCCAGAAGGTCTTACGGTGAATAACAAAGAATTCATATTGAATAAAATTTAGATGTTTCCAAGAAGAATGAAAACACGTGTTCAGACAGAACAAGAAGCATTCAGACAGGATGAGAAGTAGCACGGTATTTTATTACCCACCCTAGCAAATAATTCAGTGCAAACCACTGAGAGAACTCTTGAAATGTATGTACAACTTCTACCCCACTGTAACTAATTGTCGCTTCAGGAGACAGTGTTTCTTGGTGAAGGTTATCGTGGTGATAGAAAATGAACTCTGTTTTTCACTGCTGATGAATGTAGGATATATCGGGCCATATTCCAATTCTTTATTCTCTCTGAACAGTACTAATATCTTTCTACCCAATTACTCTGTTTTCCCTGAAGTCCCCTGTGTTGTAGGAGTTAGCCACCTGATTTTAAATTAGTTATTTACAGGACTGCATTAATTGTGGAAGAGCAACTTCTTTCCTTAAATTGCCAACATCCGAAGAAGACCCTGAAGATAAGTGAGCTGTTGCAGGACCTTTCCCGGTTCTTTCCTCTCTGTTTTCGGAAAGGCTGCAACTCGGGCGTTGCTTTTCACCACCTTATTGCAGCAGACCCTTGGGGAAGAGGACTGGCAGGGGTGTGTCTGCAAGGATGTGCTTGCCAGATCCTGATGCACGGATGTTCAGATGTCTCCAGGTTGGATAATGCCTTGGTCTCCAACAAGCAGCTCTGCTGTTACCCTCTAACCGCAAAAGGTGAGATCTCGCCTTGCTCTCCTCAGTGAGAGCCAGTTCATACACAAACACAGATGAGAATTTGACTGTAACATTTCAGAAATCCTAAGAAAAGGTTTATCTTTCATTTTCTCATCTAGTGCAACAATTATTCTTGAACATAGGGACCAGACCTATTGTAAATGTTAACTCTTAAAAATTGATCACTTGACTTCAGCAAATTCTTCGTATAGACAGCTTATTGTAATAATACTTGTGCTATTCTTTTAACGTGACTATGGCCACACACCCTGCACAAAACATCGTGGTACTATTTTTATAAGCTCTTTCTTTTTCGCAGCCAAAGACATTGGCCCTGGTTTGCACTGATAGTTGGCGTAGGGCAGAGTGAAAGAAAAACCCTGCCAAGAATCTGCCTGTTTTAGCTCCAAATTTATTTTCATGCCTTGGAAAGCTAAGGATCATTTGAAGACTATCTCCAAGCTCCCAGGAGAGAAGAAAGTGCCTGGTGGCTTTTAAATACAGCCTAGTAAAATAGATGGGATTTTTTTTTTTACACTCTGTGAACACGTGTACATTGTGCTCAGTTTGCAAACATGCAGCTGCATACTCACTTTTATTTTTTTAAACACTGGTGCTGGTTTAGACTGGAATAAGGCTAAGTAGTCAGAAGATTTTCTATGTGGGCTGAAGTTTCTCCCTGAATCTGCTTTAAACCACATGATACAATTCCAGTATATCTGACAGAATGGTACTGTGAGAGTAGGAAAAAATGAATTCAAGACCATCCCGATGATAACAAGGATAAAGCTTTATAACAATAAGAGCCACTGGATAAAGTGTAACTGGCTGTAACGTCAGACCCAAGTCACATTACCATGGCCAGAAAATAAAGATCATTTTGTTCCCAGTACTTCTGTGTGTCATAATATTATTAAAGACAGATTGCCTTACTTAAAAAGAACAGTATCCCTAAAAATCGAGTGAAAGGCAAGTCTTTTACCAGTGCGGTACTTACCACTCACATCAGAGTTGTTTCTGCCTTCCAGTGGAAAGCTCTGTGGCAAAGATGTCCTTGCCAGGCAATCACAGAACAATTGATTCAGAGACCAAATCGATTTATTAAAAAAATGTCTTGCACTACGTCAGTCTTTTTACTCTCAAAACCTATGTACTGCCAACAAACTCAGGGCTAACTCAAAAGCCACCTCTGTGTCTCAGGCTGGCTTTTTGGACGAAGTGCTGCACATGTCCTGCGCCCAGTTTGGTCAGATAAAGAACGGACAAGCCTTATGTCTTGCAAATCTCAATGCTAAAGAAGACCTTTTCCCTGGACAAACTGTGCCTTTTCAATTAGATTTTCACCATCCTGCCCTTCCACTGCCACAGCAGCCCGTGGTTCAGAGGTAACAATGCCACCAGGAGCAAGCTTTCCTGAATACCACCTGGAGAGATTTATTTCCTCTCTGACTCTCCGCAGCGTAATATCGCATTAACCACATCTGAAAACCCAGCATCTGTAAAAAACCTCACCAACCACATACATAATGGCCTTCCAAAGCTTCTTTATGTTATTTCTATAGGAATACAGTAAGTCTCCACATTCTGCAGCTATGTGTTTCTTTGTAGGACACACTGATAGCCTCAGTTAACTTAATCTAATCTTAATGGGACAGTTACCCCAGTTTAATGAATGCCAGCATCCTTGCTTCATTCATGCCCTCTTATCAGCTCATGTCATTGTGCTTTACTTGGCACCTGAGAAGGTCTGAAGGGCGGATTCAGAGCTGACTCTTATTCATCTACTCTTGTTCACCTTTTTCCTCCCTCTGAACTGCCAAAATGAAGATCTGGAAAGCGAAATGTTATTTTCATGCACTTGAAAACGAAGCACACACAGGAAACAATTTCTGGGGAAACAGTAATAGGCAAAAACTATCGGAAAGAATGCACCGGACCCCCTCCTGTTTTAAGTTTTTCCAGATGTTGGCCAGGTGTCCTTATCCATACATCACTGAGCGGATTAAAGCTCGATTCTGCATGCTAGATATCAAATCACTTGCAGATATCCCCTCTATCATGCAGCACTTCAATATCCACCTGAAAATTCATTGCAGGAGTGTCTGAGTGCTGCTCACTTCAAGTCCACACGAGCTTCTCACCCTTTTACTTTTCATTACTTTGTCATTTCTTTAAGAATATCTTCTTGATTGTGAAGAATTTTCCAAAGGTGTAGTTTCATTTGCTTCTCTCTCCCTTCCTCCAGAAGTTATTTCTTTTGTGTTCGAAGAAGATTCATATTGGAAGGAATGGGAGGAAAAATTTCTGCCAACACGTTCAGAAGAAGAATTGGCTTCTCTAGTGTTGGAAGTAGCATGAGGATAAAGCAGAGCAGAGCAAGCTGTACAGAAATCAAAGCTTTCTTGTTCTTCTGCCATTTTGCAATCATTGCCACCACCTAGAATGGAAGTACTTAAGCTCCAGAAAGAAAAGTGGGGCATTTGCAGGGAGTGTTTCAACATCTGATAGTGGTCTCTGCTTTTAAAGCTTGTTTCCTTACTTATTCTGATCTTAAACTCTCTATAATAGCATATTATTGTAAATAGGAATCATACTAACTTCACTGAAGTTCACCCATCACCACCAGGTCATTGGCTGCTTGCTACAGCCACTGTTCCAGCTAGTTCAGTCTGAGTGTTGCTGGAATCTCCTTCATAGCTGTTTTGATTTCATATCTGCTACACTACGACCCAATTATCACCTGTTTACAAAAACTGTTGCCTCACTTATTGTATCTCTAGGTTTGAATGAGTTGATGCACCACCTGCTGTTCAGTAACTTCTGCAAGTGTCCTCCAGCTGAATGCATGTAGCCCAAACCAAACTGGGGGATAAAAAGACCAAAAATCTTCTCATGGCTGCAATTTTACCTTTTGCCAAAACTTGAGTACCAAGCTGTCAAAAAGATGCTACTCTTCCTGAGAAGAAAGTATGGATTCAGATAGCCTAGAAAGGAACTGCCTTGAATCAATTCAGGTTAATTGCGGAAAAGTGGAAAATAATTGCTAATGAACAGCTAAAGACAATACCAGAGAAGAGCTGATTTAAAGGATGTTTTTTTAAAGACTTGATCATAAAGACAAAAGCATCATATAAAACTTAGAACTTTCCATGTTTTTCATAGATGTGCTGCGTACCTGTGAAACCCATCCTTTTCTGTTTTGGTCATCATTACGATGAACCTCTCAGACATTTCAGATGGATTATTTCACCTGTACAATAGCTTCCAGGTGAATCCTCATTACAGGATGAGGTTTGGGTGCTGTACTATGTGTTCAGAGAATTATATAATGATTACTTTTGCTTCATTTGCAAGACAAAAAAGGGTTCAAAAATCTCCGGTCACTGAAGTTAAAATCCAGAAAGTTACTGATTTCTCCATGCACAAAGAGCCACCAGGTACTTGCATGCCAGATGACTTATTTTAGACAAAAGGCAGCATGTGAGAAAGAACAAATTTCAGAGGTCCCAAGAGGTAGTTCACTTCATACATTTCTTTTGGGACAGGTTGTCTCAGCTCTGTGTCACAGCACATCAAACAAGAAGGCTCCATATTTCATCGATGGCCTCAATGTAAACCAAAAAAAGATGACCAATGATGAACAGACCCCTACTGCACAAGATACATCTTACACAGTGAAAGAGATAAGAGACCTCACACCAAAGAACTCACAATCACAAAAGATGTATAGCCACAGAAGTCTCCTTGTAGCATAAAACACAGGATGCTTTTCCAACAGAAAGCGTTTTTTCTCAAAAAATATCCTCTCTATAACAAAGTCTTCTACCCAGATGTTGTGTTAAAAAAAAAGAATGTAATCCAGACCTTGTGGAAGAAAATTCCATAAGGTGTTCAGCAGGCAAAAAAAAATTCCAGTTACAGGAGTGTTCTGGTATCTGTAAATCATCTCTGGCATGTTTTCCTCCTAGTTCTTTATGTTGTTGATTCAGCAATAATGCTCTTATTCTGTCATTTTTTGAGATATGTTATCCCTTTCACAGCTTTGAACAATATGTTCTCATATGAAATGCCCTTACAGCAGTACTAAATAGGCCATGCAATATCTAAGTAGTCTCTTTTCAGAACAAGTGTTTGTACAGTTGATTTACCAATCATGACAGATAGATATATAGACAGAAAGACAGATACGTAGATAGAGCAACATCATTTAATCTAGATTTTTCATGATTATTCTTGTATGCTGTGGGACTTATGGGAAACATGTGAAGGATATGTTTCACAGTACTTCTCACTAATGAAGCAGTAATTTTAAATGCCACCCTGTCCCACAGAGGACGCTGCAAGAGTCACAGACATTTTATTCTCTGGATTAGAATTCAAAGTGAATGTGTAGACTGCACAGGTGTTTGGCTAAGGCTTGAGGTCTCTCAGGTAAACCAGCTTACTTTAAAAAAAGTATTTGGCACTAATTTGGACTTTATAAAAATATCCATCAAGTATTTTATGCAAGAATTACACATGAATTTGGCTTTAGAGAACGGAAAAATTTCTAAAAAGCCCAAAGTATCTGAAAATGGGTTAAATGGCCTCAGCAGTTCTTAAATGGCCTATATTTCTACAGGATTTTACATTCTGGAAGAGGCCAAAATAATTTTAGAAATTATGGGAAATTCTTGACTCTTTGGCCTGAGGACCTTTTTGCCAATGTTATTTAGTATTTAATCTAGCCGCATGCCTAAAGAAAGCCCATGTGAAACCTGGCCATTTGTGAGGTGACGCACATAGGAAAACTCCTCAAGACAACAAAAGAGTATCATGTCCTGTTGAATAACTAGGAAGAATATAACACTCAATCCAATAGCCTATATTGAAATTTGGGTAGTACAACAGCACAAATAATCCGGGCAATAGAATTTCTTCTTTTAAATTAAATTATATTGATCTAAATTGATAGATTCTGGAGGTGTCGGCACTCACTTTGCTGAGCGTGCAGGCTGGAAGACTGATTTGACCCTGTAGATGTCACTCTCCAACATTTCATAGCCCTGGTAGACTAGTTGCTTGAGGCCAGCTAAAAAATGATACCCGAAGAAGTTGCAAATTAGTACAAACACTTCAGGTTGCATTAAAGGCAGCTGCAAATGCTAAATGCAGAGATCCTGTGTGGGATCATTAACCAAGAAGTTTACCATATTCTGATTAAACCAGAAAGAAACTAAAGATTGACCTTGAGCTTCTGAAAATGTTTCTTGGAGAAGTAGTTGTTTTGGGTATAGTTTTGTGACTACCGTTAAAATGACTTCAAACAACAGCAGTACTACATCAGCCAGCATCATGACGGAAAAACCATCAGCAATTGCATTGGTCATATGAGGGTTCAGTCTGCAAATCAACCAAAGCACAGCCTGAATCTGATTAAATTTTAAAATGTAGAACATCAATTTGAAATTTTGCATGAAAGCAGATACAATCACCCATAAATGCATGTCCAGCAGGTCGAGGGAGGTCATCCTCCTTTTCTACTCTGCCCTGGTGAGGCCACATCTGGAGTACTGTGTCCAGTTCTGGGCTCCACAGTTCAAGAAAGACAGGGAACTACTGGAGAGAGTCCAGTGGAAGGCTACAAATATGATCAAGGGACTGGAGCATCTCTCTTATAAGGAAAGGCTGAGAGATCTGGCTCTTTAGCCTGGAGAAGACTGACAGGGGCATCTCATCAATGCTTATAAATATCTAAAGGGCGGGTGTCAAGAGGATGGGGTCAGACTCTTTTCAGCGGTGCTCAGCGACAGGACAAGGGGCAACTGGCACAAACTGGAACACAGGAAATTCCATCTCAGCATGAGAAAAAACCTCTTTACTTTGAGGGTGACAGAGCACTGGAACAGGCTGCCCAGAGAGGTGGTGGAGTTTCCTTCTCTGGAGGTATTTGAAACCCACATGGATGCATTCCCGTACAACCTGCTCTAGGTGAACCTGCTTTAACAGAGGGGTTGGACAAGATGATCTCCAAAGGTCCCTTCCAACCCTGCCATTCTGTGATATCACTTCAGAATCTGACAGAAATCCTGTTTTCTTGTGCTCTCAAACAGGAATTCTTAAAAAGAAAAAAACCCCAAACCTGAAACTTCATTTAACAACCAAACCCTGTTTTCAACTGGGGGGGGTTGGTTTTCAAATTTAAGAATTTTCTGAGGGGGTATTCCCAAGGCTAGCACCAGCCATCCTGAATCACCGTCTCATCCTGAGGCTCTGTTAGGCTCCTGCTACAAAACATCTTGGGAATTGCCTCCCTTCAACACTGACTAGACACTAGACACTGCCATGGAGGCCAGACCTCCTCCCAGACCATAGCCCCCTTTTCTGCCTCTTTCTGCCTCTATTCACTATATAACAACCTGATGAATGATAGCTTTTATCCCACTATCAGATCCAGAGGTTATTGGGATCCTCCCTGCAACTAATAACTAAAAGGGTATTTTCCAAAAATGAAGAGGGCCTCATGGCAGAGTCACAGTCTGGAGCATTAGCAGGTACTGGAGCACAAGGGGCATTTTTTTCTGCTATGGAAGGTTCCGGCCCATGCATACATACACCAGTACTATATATTATTTTGTTGCTTTTCCTTTGCTTGTGGAACTCCATTCACTTTACAGCCATGCAAGCTGCAACAAAGCTCTGCTCATGTAATAATCCAGCTGCATCCCACTATGACAGTAATCCAAAAATCTAAGACCTCAAAACTTCATCAGCCCTTGCCAGATTTTCCCTCGCCCTTCCTGGGTTAGTACTGCAGCCAGTTAAAACCACATTGAAATTACCTTTTAAACATGCCTTTAGGCACAGAGCTAAAGCAAAGGTTTGGCAAAGCTCATCCCATTCTTAATGCTCTAATGCCATATTATTACTACTCACTGAAAAGCTTAATGCATTTAAACTCAACCATCACGCCAAAAAACACTGACGTTATTTAAGAGTTTGCCATATAATTTGAACTGATTGCGTATTTATTGTTGAAGCAATCTCAAACCGTAAAGCCTTCTGGTTTCCTCAGAAGCACTTATCCCTCTCACGCTTTGATAGTCTTTTCCTACACAATTGTTATTCACAGCAGGCTTCGGGGAATTCTTTATTTAATAGAGAATACTTACATTTCTTCTGCTTTCCATCACTTAAGTTTTAAACCTAGGGGTCAGAGATTTTTCTGCTAAAAAAGTAACAACAAACTGCTGCAGCAAAAGACCTCAGATTCTTCTGTTTCAACACACGTCACCCCCAGCATGCCCCAAGGAGCAAAGGTGCCTGTACAACTGCATTTTGGGATGTGTCTATACATGCATTGCTAAGAGATGATCCCCTTTCTTTCTGAAAGCTGTTAAGAACAGTGTGAGCTGCAACAAATATGTTCTAGAGAGACTTCCTTAATTCCAGATGCCATTTTTAATTTGAAAGATAGATACTGAGAAACTGGATAACTGTCAAGGGCCAGCCATTCTTTAAAAAAAACCCACAAGCCAGACATCTGAAATAGAAAGGTGCACATTCACACAAGGTGAGAACATACAACAGAAGTCTCAGTATCTGTGTGGGGTTTTTTTTACCATTTCACTTAAACTCCTTGTCTTCATTTCGATAAAAGTTTTGCTCTTCTGAGGCAAATTCACAGTTGCTAGCAGAGTGCAATCACAGAAAGATAGACTTCTTGCAGCAATTATAATACAATAAATACTGATAAATGCCAGCTACACCCTCAAATTACACTTGGGTAGCATCCAGTGACAGTAAGTCTCTGCAAACCATTCAGTAGCATCTTCCCAGTTGAACCAGTCTCTCACAAAAGTGCTCCCCTCTTCTCCCCTAGTTTTTCCCTTTACTTTATGATATCCCTACATATATCCCTGAACATCCAAGAATTGCTAAATACTGGATGCCTTTTCCCCATCTCCTTTCACTAAATTATTCTACTAGTTCATCTACTTGAAATACCCCAAAGTAACCTAACTTGAAATAACACTGAAACACAGCAGTGCCTTATATCACGGACATGAAAATAACTCCACTACAGCAAAGACAGACACGTTCAATAATACACCTTCTTTGCTGGCCCAGAAAGTCCTCCATTTGGCAGTGTGTTGAAGGAGAGAGATATGGTCTGCAGTCAGCGAGACCAAGATCAGGTCTCAAGTGCCCACTGGCAGTTCATGCAGAGGTAAATTGCAGAAGGCAAAAGTGTGCTTTGCTACGCTAAAGCTCTCCAGCTGGCCGCTGTGAAGGCAGACCAAGGGAAGCATTTGACCCTCTGTGTATTTAACAGGACCTGTGCCAGGAAAAAAAAAAAAGAGCCCACACACAGTCCACAAATTTATCAAGTAAGTATCTTTCAAGAATTTAGAAACAGTGAGTCTTTCTTGGGCAACAACCATGTCTGTGTTGCAAATCATCTCTTCCACAACAAAATATGACAGAATTTGCATTTATTTTTCATATTCCTTTCCTTCCAGGCATGTAGTTCTGTTTGCGCCCTGCAAATGGCCAGCTCACAAACAGCCACAAAGTCACCAACCAGGCTTTGCTAACCGACTTTATTTTTCTTTAAAAGTATCAGTCAAGCGACTACACTAAGCACGCAAAGCTCTTCATGATGTCCTTTGTGCAAAAGTGAGATTATAAAAGAGTTAAAAAACAAGGCCTTTCATTTCTCTGGATATTCCAGTCATGGTGAAGTAAAATGCATCTGCCGGCTAAATGGGAGGTACAGATTGGAAGAGGATAGCACTACTGAGGATATGGAAGGCACGAAAAGAAACAGTCAGAAACGAAAACATACTGAATCATGCTGGTCAATTAAAGAGCACAGCACTGCCACCCAAATGGAGTGGAGCAGGAATCCACAAAACTCTTAGCTTCCACCACATCCAAACCAGGCGTATTTCACAATGAAAGCTTCTGTAAGGATCTGCAGTGAATCTGGAGCCACCCACGTATCGGGTATTTTGTTTGTTTTAAACTGACATGCTCCTTTCCTGGACTGATAAATGAATGGAAGATGGAATTGAAAGGGAATAAATAAATCTCACATGTAGAAATAAATACATTTTCCCTCTTCATAGCATCGGGAAGAAAGCCCTTGCCAAACTCTGTGAAAAGTAGGATGGCAACTGTATGTCATTCTATCATCTCTGAAGCTGATGGAGATGACGTTAATTGGAAAAATAGATCAACTTTGTCACAAAGCGTCTTTCAGCTTGATTTTTTGGCACTATATTAGCCAATACAAATGAAGTTATGGTATCAATGTTTGAAAGTCAGAGGCCAAGAGCTACAAGAACAGCCAAGAGAGAGTATTTCTTTAACATCTAGAATGTGGAAGTAAGGAAATACACTTTTTCTTGAATGGCTTTTATCAGACAGAATTGTTACTTGTGTCCCTCTTCCTACCCAGATGCCCTGCTCTGCTGAATGCCTCTAGTATTATATAGCTTTCTAATCTCCTCATTCACATCCGTGAAGGGCTCGCATATTCCTGCTCTCAACAAAGCAGGAGGTAGCCATCTACCCCTAGCCAGAGACCAGATGTGGTTAAAACCAAATGCTGGTGTGTAGTCCTTGGGGAAAGAGACTGGCAAGATAGCTGGGAATCTCAGCATCTTCCATGCCTGGAAGGGGATTTTTACTGACTCCTCCGCAAGGCAACTTTGAGCCTAGTGAAAATACGTTGTCCAAACAGCACCAGCACGCTGTGAACGAGTCCCCCACACATGGGAACAGAGGCCGTCTCCCTGGACCTTACAGCAGGAGCTGCTGCTCTCTGAAGCTGGCTAATTCAGCCCTGGTAAACCTTCTGCTGTGAGCTCAACAAATTCTGTGTTTTCCTCAACAAAGAGAGAAAATTGCATTGGATAAGAGTGTTAGTACATTTGATTTTAAATGGTTTGTCTGGGCAAGGACTGAAGAAAAGATTATGGATTTGGCCCATTCTCATAATATTGTGATGATGACCTTATCATCATACTGTTTACTAGGCCATTTTCTGCACTCAATGTGATTAATAAATTCCTCCCTCAGTGACTACTAGTTCACATCCTATTTGTTAAATTTCTTTTCCTTTGACAGATTTTTATGAAAAGCGAGTCGTACCAACCTTTCTCTGACATGATTTTTATTCCTATTTCTCTACCTTCAGAACACTCGACACTGTGTTTTGAGTTTCAGTGAATCATAAGAAAAGGAAGGATGGGATCTGACATCTGGAAATGATTATGAAAACTTATTGTACTGCATAAATATACTTCTTTTTTTTCCTGCTAATTCTAACACAAAGCAGTGATATTGAAACAGATGCCAGATTAAACAGTGGAGAAAACAATGCAAACATGAACTTTTCCACCAGCAACCTAAGTACTCAGCTTGACCATGAAGGAAAGCACAAGCTAGAGCCTATGCATATTCTGAAGTGGGTGAAATGGTCTGCTAGGGAAAGCAAAGTGAAGTTTAGGTAGGCTGGTTTTTTTGTTAACATAAGCAAAATTTGATATCACTGAAAACTATCAGGACTTAAGCTGCTGAAGTGTGAAATCACAGCAGAAAGATTTAGTTTCTAAAAAAGCTCTAGGAAAACATGCATCTCTAGCACAGAGGAAGTCAGAGGGAAATCAGCTACGAAGAATGTCTGCTCTATTTCCTCTGAGACAAAGGTATTTCTATCTCCAGAAAAGAGGAAACAATCACAGCTTGCCTTGGGCCCCAGCTCCCTTAGCCAGCTCTTTTTTTTGTAATTTTGCCTTTTGTTGTTGCTGTTGGGTTTTGAGTGATTTGGTACCACTATCAGTCTCCTTTTAAATTTTTGTTGTTGTTGTTGTTCAAATAATCAGGGATTCTACATTTAGCTGGTAATATGACATTGAATTGCTTGACCTTATTGAAAAATTTTCCTGTGTCCTGCAAATTCAAGTAATGTTTTGAGTATATTTATCTGACTTATTTATTCTTGATTCAGTCAAAAACAAGTTACCAAGAATATAAACATCCTTCTAATGCAGACCACACAGCAGTCTGAAGCACAGACCAGGATTCACAGTATTTGGTACAAACAGGTGCTCACCCCACAGACTCTACAATCATTGCATGTAGGTGGGAGTGCATTGAGAGGGTGAGGAGAGAGAAGCTACGCTAAAGATCTACCCAGAGTACAAGCAGTTTACCACAGAAGCAGTTAAAAGCACAGGGCTTTTAAACACGCCTTCCATTTGACATCTGATTTTTGCTCACACCACGTAAATGAATAGACCTTCATCTTACTGTCTCTCTTACCTGTATAGAGCTGTAGGCACAGCTGGCAAGCAGAAGGCTGGATCTGCACTTACGATTTTCCCTTAATCCTCTTTCTCCTCAGCCTCCTTCTCCATCTCCAGAGTCCTGCCACTGCGCTGCACACCCCTCACTCCTGTAGCCCCAGGGGACTTGCTGCTGCCCAAAAACTGTGGAGAGCCCTAGTAAAGTAAGTTTAGCACTATTTATTAACTGGGGAAATGCTTCCAGCTGTGGCACACCTTCACTTGTAATGCTGCAATACTTCCATCATGATACCCAGCCCCTTAGCAACAAAGCAGGGCTAAAGGGGGCAGACCAAGCAACAGGCTCCTGTCCTGGTCAGTGTCTGGTCCCCAGCATCAGGACGCAGCTGAACAAGACCCCCCTCCTACCCATCTTTGTGTGACAGCTACACAGCAGCCCTCTATCACCTCTCTTGCCTGTGCCCCACGGGAGAGCCGACATGCACAAGATCTCTAGACTTTGTCCATGCCTTTCCCGTATTCAGAAGCTGGACCTGCAATTCTAGCCATTATATTTAGGTTTAGGAGTTATTAATGACTGGTAAGAGTAAAGTACTCTAAGCTGATGTAAAAGTATCTGTAGATCCTATGTATTAGGGTGCTGGGCATAGGTTATCTGGATATTTAAAGTATTGGTATCGCATTTATGTTAGAAGTATCAGGTGGCTATTGAATTTATAAATCTTAAAAATTATGCCTCAGCTATTTATCCCCTGAAGTCCCTAGAATGTGATGTTATTCAGTCGATTTTCTATGTTTCACTGAAATGTCGGAATGAGAGAGTTCTCTGTAATAGTATAAAAAGGCTATGAAGTACAACTTTTCATTCTTGCTCCACTGCATTTGTCCAGTGTAGAAGAGAACATCTAAACTCTGGAAATTCTTGTGGAAAGAGATGACACTGGGGATGAAACACCTTAAGAAATTGCTTGGCCAGGAGATGGCTACACACCAAAGTCGCATAAACTATATCCCAGACCATATTCGTTAGCCAATTGTGGCCTCAAGTCATCGGCCCAACGTGCCTTGAGCCCCTACTGGGTTCAAGGTCAAGCTACTCCCCATGTGGGGCTTGATTCTTCCTGCCTGAGAAAACACAGTTGATTTGCCTGCAGCCAAGCCAAAACATGAGCCAATAACAGGAAGCAAGGATGGTGGGAGAATTTGGACCCAAGCCATGAGCCAACATGTAATTAGCCGCAAATAGGGCCACGTCAGAAAGCACTGCTGAAACCAACAAGTCAGCTCCGGCTGAAACCAACAGCCAGTTAGGTGTTATCAGGCAGTTATCTAGGCAGGTATTTTAACTGGAATAACATTATCATCTGACTTTTAACACTGCATAAGGGAGGGGGCTGATTCCTTTTCCTTTGGACAGAACTGAATGAGACACAGAAAACGAGCAGGTTCTCAGATGTTTCACCCTTAATATACTGCCCCAAACCAGCAGGAACAGCTTGGAGACAAGCAGCTTAATCTGGTTAAACATCCCCCAGTGCTGTATTGCTTTCATTTATCTGATCACAGAGAGGAGTTCAAATAGGAATTTTCAACAATTAAGTGCTCCAAAAGTATGTTTTGAAATTGCTACTCGGCCTCTTTAGAACAGATTCCAGCAAAGTCCTGCAACTAGTCAACCACCAAAACTTTTGCACTTTCTATTCCTGATGGCTTCTGGATATTAATTCTGCTATTGGCACCCAGATGCCTGAATGCTCCACTGTCCAGTTAATGGTTTGGAACTAGAGAGTTATCTGGAGCTTCTGCCTTAAAGTGGTGAATAGATTTCCCAACAAGACCAAGCTGACGTGACCCTGAACAAGGAGGATGAATACACCTGCGAAGACTTCTCTGAGTAAATCAAGTAAGTGCCTTAGCTGAATGGGAAACAGATTGGTAAGGAGAAAGAAAAAGAATTACATACGTTGAACAACGCTTGAAAAAATGGAGAACAACTCCTGAGTCCAAGCCCACAGTGTGCTCGTTCTGTTCAGTCCTAAAAAAACCTTGTCAAGCATATCAAATGTGTGCTTTGAGCTATTTCAGGTACAAGTAGCAGGTCTGAAGCGTAGCCCAAAGTCTGTGGTCCCTTAGGAGCAATTCTTTGCAAGCCTTTCGATCAGTACCTGCAGGTCCCTCCAACACCAGCAGTCCAAGCCCGGGCAGAAAGTTTTTCTCCTACATGTTGGCTTTTAAACATATAAACATTATAATTCAAGCCCAGAAAACTACTAGCAGCCTAGTCATAGCTGATGCTACTATGAAGTGCAGCATACAGTAAACAAATTCCAGCTCCTTAGGGGTATCTTGGTAAGAACAATGGCACCGCGCATGCCTTTCCTCTGGGGTCTGCATATTCACTGCTTAGCAGAGGCAATTTTAAAAGCATGTTGATAAATTGGAGATGCTGCAAATGTGATTCAAGTGTTGGGGAAAATACAATACAGGGAAAGCCGGCAAGTTCAATCCATGCAAGTTACAAACAAAAAAGTAGAAGACCAGCTGATTGTCATATAAAAACTTTCAGAAAAGACACCAGTGATTCAAGGACTCTTCACTTTAAGAGACAGAATGACTGAGACCTGTATGCAGCCACCAGAGCGAGACAAAAATCAAATTAGATTGCTGGAGCACATTTTAATTGTGATGGTCATTAACTACTGTGGCAAAACTTCAAAGGAAGTGGTGAGTTCACCACCTCTTGGTATTTGTCATATCAAGGGTAGATGCTTTTCTGGGGAAGATGATTTCAGTAGCAAATTAGAAGCTCAGTGCAGGTCTGAGTGAAACTCTGCAGCTTGTGCTATACAAGAGATTAGGCTAGATGACCTAATGGTCCCTTTTGGCCTCAAAAATCTGTCTGTAGATCTATGAATCCCTTCCCTTATCTCCAGTCACTCTATGAACGAGCAGAAGAGAAATTCCAGCGCCCACTGCAAACAGTACTAGCATTTGCACGCTGGCACTAACACCGCTGCCATGTAAGTCACTTGCACCCTGCATCCAGGGCAGCTGCTAACNGGAGGATGAATACACCTGCGAAGACTTCTCTGAGTAAATCAAGTAAGTGCCTTAGCTGAATGGGAAACAGATTGGTAAGGAGAAAGAAAAAGAATTACATACGTTGAACAACGCTTGAAAAAATGGAGAACAACTCCTGAGTCCAAGCCCACAGTGTGCTCGTTCTGTTCAGTCCTAAAAAAACCTTGTCAAGCATATCAAATGTGTGCTTTGAGCTATTTCAGGTACAAGTAGCAGGTCTGAAGCGTAGCCCAAAGTCTGTGGTCCCTTAGGAGCAATTCTTTGCAAGCCTTTCGATCAGTACCTGCAGGTCCCTCCAACACCAGCAGTCCAAGCCCGGGCAGAAAGTTTTTCTCCTACATGTTGGCTTTTAAACATATAAACATTATAATTCAAGCCCAGAAAACTACTAGCAGCCTAGTCATAGCTGATGCTACTATGAAGTGCAGCATACAGTAAACAAATTCCAGCTCCTTAGGGGTATCTTGGTAAGAACAATGGCACCGCGCATGCCTTTCCTCTGGGGTCTGCATATTCACTGCTTAGCAGAGGCAATTTTAAAAGCATGTTGATAAATTGGAGATGCTGCAAATGTGATTCAAGTGTTGGGGAAAATACAATACAGGGAAAGCCGGCAAGTTCAATCCATGCAAGTTACAAACAAAAAAGTAGAAGACCAGCTGATTGTCATATAAAAACTTTCAGAAAAGACACCAGTGATTCAAGGACTCTTCACTTTAAGAGACAGAATGACTGAGACCTGTATGCAGCCACCAGAGCGAGACAAAAATCAAATTAGATTGCTGGAGCACATTTTAATTGTGATGGTCATTAACTACTGTGGCAAAACTTCAAAGGAAGTGGTGAGTTCACCACCTCTTGGTATTTGTCATATCAAGGGTAGATGCTTTTCTGGGGAAGATGATTTCAGTAGCAAATTAGAAGCTCAGTGCAGGTCTGAGTGAAACTCTGCAGCTTGTGCTATACAAGAGATTAGGCTAGATGACCTAATGGTCCCTTTTGGCCTCAAAAATCTGTCTGTAGATCTATGAATCCCTTCCCTTATCTCCAGTCACTCTATGAACGAGCAGAAGAGAAATTCCAGCGCCCACTGCAAACAGTACTAGCATTTGCACGCTGGCACTAACACCGCTGCCATGTAAGTCACTTGCACCCTGCATCCAGGGCAGCTGCTAACGACATATATGCTGCCTACAGTCTGCCTTTTCTACATAAAACATAACAACATAGAATCATAGAATGGTTTACGTTGGAAGGGACCTTAAAGACCATCCAGTTCCAACCCCCCTGCCATGGGCAAGGACACCTCTGACTAGAGCAAGTTGCTCAAAGCCCCATCCAGCCTGGCCTTGAACACTTCCAGGGATGGGGCCTCCACAGCTTCCCTGGGCAACCTGTTCCAGTGCCTCACCACCCTCACATACTGAAAAATTTCTTCCTGAGATTGAATCTAAATGTACCTTCTTCCAGTTTGAAGTCATTACCTCTTGTCCTAGCCCTTGTAAAAAGTCCCTCTCCACGTTTCTTGTAGGCCCCTTTCAGACACTGGAAGGCTGCTCTAAGGTCTCCCTGGAGGCATCTCTTCTCCAGGCTGAACAACCCCAACTCTCTCAGCCTGTCCTCGTAGCAGAGGTGCTCCAGCCCTCTGATCACCTTCGTGGCCCTCCTCTGGACCCGCTCCAACAGATCCATGTCCTTCTTCTGCTGGGGGGTCCAGAGCTAGATGCAGTATTCCAGGTGGGTTCTGCAGCAGAGGGACAGAATCACCCCCCTCGCCCTGGTGGCCACGCTGCTTTTGATGCAGCCCGGGGTACGGTTGGCCTTCTGGGCTGCCAGCGCAGTTAAACTCTGACAGCGTGTGTTCCGTCCCCCGCCCCGGTCTCTCCCCCCTCACACACACACAAACACACACACACACAAACACACACACACACACACTTATTAACTCCTCGAAACTCACCTCCTTCCCGCTGCGCGGGGGCGGGCGGCAGGGCCGTGCCGGGCCGTGCCGGGCCGAGCGGGAGCGGCGGGGCCGCCAGGTGGCAGCGGTGTTGTTCACTCGGGCGGGCTCCAAAACCCGAATGGCGAATTCAACCCGAGCGCTGAAACCTAAGGGGCTGGTTTTGTTTGGGTTTTGTTTTTTTTTTTTTTTTTCACTGTAGAGACAGCGGAGGGCATAGGGGTAGCAGAAGACAAGGAGGTGTCCCCGCGGAGGCCGCACCTGCGGTGGTTTGAGGTGAGGGGAGAAGTGAAGGCATGAGGGCCGTGACGCCTTTGATGGCTGTGGTGAGGCGTGTGGCGAGGCGTTTGTTCGCTGTGGCGAGGCATTTGTTCGCTGTGGCGAGGCGTTTGCTCACTGTGGCGAGGCGTTAGTTCGTGGCGGCGAGGCGAGGAGACAGTTCCTGTGAGGAAAGCAACCCTGATGCGCACCGAGATTTATGTTCGCGGGAGAGTATCCGTGGGGAAGCGAAAGTCATAAATGTCTGTCTCTCCGGCTTAGCGACCAGTATGTTTTAGGAATTTACTATCCTTGTAAACTGGGAGGATTTGGAGCTTTCATAAGGCAACTGTGCAGCGAGCCAGACCTGCTGTCGGTTTCACACTGAATTTATGTGCTCAGCGTCATTTCTGAACCCGTAAATGCCAGTTCCAAAGTGCTTGCAAAACTCTGTGACACGGCAGTGGTTTTGCTCTGCTCACCCTGAACTCCCAAATTGCGCTATTTCAGTATAACATTAAATGTGGCCTTTATTTTTAGCGCACGCTCGTAACTAGGCAGACATCCTGTGGCAATGAAAGTCTGTAGCAGAAACATCTATCACCTTCCAAAGGACTCGGTTGATTTCCAGAATTTGTATTTGATATATGGCAACACTTCAGGACACAAGTGACATGACACAATAGGGATGGAAACATCTTAATTGCTCGGAAGATGAAGTTTGGCCTCTCTCTCTCTCTCCCCCCCCCCATGCTGTGACTTTTGTATTTATTAAGAGCAAACTATCAGGAAATTAATTTTAAATTTGAAATTATTGTGCAGTCAATGCCTCTTACTGCAAAACTCAGTCATTAGACATCTCACTGTTCCCTGGCTGGGCAAAGCCACCTCTCTTTGCCATTGCAATTTTTCTTGTGCAGTCAAATCCACACTTTCCTCTCTAAATCCTGCCTGGCTCTTATTTCTACATTGGTAAAAAGCATGAGGAGAATTGACTCTTTTTTTTTCCTTATGGTCCCTTATTTTCTTCAAATACATTTTTTCTTCATCCCCCCCCAAAAAAAGATACCACAAGATTTGGACCAGGATCTTAAGGAGAGAAGAATCAAGAAGAGCTTTTGCTTCTTACTTCATTTGCTTTTATATTATCGCTAAAAGTTAGGGGGCTTTTTTGGCAAGTTTGTAATCAACAAAATAATTCCTTTTAATGAATAATTTCTGATAGATGACAAGTTACATTCCCTGTGCTTGAAAGGGAAATGACAATATATAATTATTTTTAGATGGTAAAGCTAATTAATCAGGAAAGATCTATACTTCACGTGTAATTATTTTTTTTTAGATTTGGTTCTTTCTTCCCTCTGACTGCAGTTTATGTGGAATAAAGGACTACATACAATATTTTCTAAATCAGTGGCTGCTTTAGTTTTTAGGGTATGAGCTGCAGATTCAACATCACAAGTGAGCAAAACAACAACCCCCCCCCCCACTTATTTTAAACAGTCTGAAGGGTCCTTCAGACTCTGTTGCTGCTACCTCCTCACTGTCCCTTTGACGCTGAAACAGTTAAAAATGTCTGAAATAGATTGACTGGGCCAAATTGCTCCCTGCTGCAATTCCATAGAGTATATCAGGGATGAATTTAGCACCATTTCGTCAGCATTATAAAAGCTACATTCAGTCATTAGCCAGTTGATAAATTATTCAGGAGATTTTCTTCCAAGCAGCCCATTAGGGACAAAGAAAATCCTTTTTCAATCAGTCATTGTCTCGTCTTTATTTTTGGTACTAATTTAAGAAAACACACTGCAATAGAAGGTGATTAATAGCATAGGCAGGCAGTCGCCGATGGACCACCGCTCCGCTGCGTGCATGTGTGGGTGCAGCCACAGCCCGTCCCACGTCCCGCGCCAAGCGCCAGCAGCTGGGGGCTGCGAGTCAGACAGCCCAGCGTGTGCCCTGGTGAGCCAGCCCTGCCTCTCAGCAAGGTTTCACCCCAGGAAAGCCGTGGAATAGCCCCGTGGTGCCCAGCTGCTGTGCCTCTCACTGCTCCCTCGGCTCTGGCGTCCTGTTCGCGGGCTGCCAAAGCGCTAATTAATGCCGTTCCTGATGGGGAGCTCTGGTGAGCACAGATGTCTGTGGCAGCAAACCCGCGTGTGCCAAAAGCGGTAACTTTCAGTTGCTGCTGACAGAGGCCAGGGCTGAAGATGTACAGTGAAAACAAAAATGAAGCCTGTGTCGTTGTGCATCCAGCTACCCCCCAGCCTGACATTATACTTTTTGTTAGTGCTCATGACCAGCTTTTCCTATTACAGAGTTTGTGAAGGGATTGGGCGGTGAAGTGGTCAGTGACACTGAGCGTGGCACGCCTGGTTATTTGACGGTGAGGAGTGTGTCATTGCCCAGAATTGCCACAGACATTGCCACAGACACTAGTCACTGTGGGCCATGCCTGTTAAAAGCACTCAGACATGTGGCTTCGAGTTCAGGCGCCAAAGTCCCACATTGCTGATTCTCCTGCTTCCCAAACTCTACAAATGCCCATATTGTCTCAGCACCAGCATCTGGAGGCAATATCCAACAGAAGAACTACCCAAGGCCTGAGTCCTTAGCTTGTTGAGCCCTGTTACACATCCAAATATTTGGGGATTTCCCACCAGGACAATTATGCCTGTTTCCTTATCAGGCGTTTTCTGAGACTAGCCAGTGAAGACAATATACCTCTGGGAGAGGAGAGGATGTTTTCCCCATTCCTCCCTCTCCAGCCATCAGCCCTTGAATGACTACAGCAATCAACTAAGCTGTGGGAGATCTCAGCTAAAATCCCTCTTCCACCAGCTCTCTCAGCACAGGACATCAAACTCAGATCTCCCATTTAAGAGAGAAATGCCTCTCCCTCTTGTCTGCATCAGTCTGAGGTGAACCACTGTTAAACTCTTTACTCAGTATTTTTTGGGGTTGTAGACAATTTTTAGATACAAATGGGAGGATGCGCAGGGATTGAGGTCACCCAGGTGAATAATCTGGACAAGGAGCTATGGACTCATTCTCAACCCTTCAATGTAAATAGTTTACTGTACTGAGGTTCTACCATCAGACCCTTACACAAGCATCTAGGACAAGTAAGCTGCCAAAAAGGTCAGAATTATTCACTGTAGCCCAAGAACAATAGGACAGAGTTTTATCTGGATCACTTAAAAACAGGTCTGATGCATAAATTAATGTTGAATTGGTCAGATAGAGTCATACAATTTCTCTTTTCCTTACTTTTTTTGTTTCATGGTGTGCCTGAAAAGGGAAGGAAAGTTTTCTATCTGCCTAATAGGAATGTTGGGGAATTGATCCACAGAAAATTGAAAAAAATCAAAACCATTCTTGTGTTCAGAAGGGCAGAAACTTGTAGGTCAAACATTCACACACTCACCTAACATTTTAAGAGAACTCTTATAAAATGCGAGGAAGAATTACAGAAGCTTCTAGCAGGCGTAGAAGGAAGTATGAACTGTATTAAAATTGTCTTTATAAGATTTAATTAGTTTTATCCCAACTGGCATTGTGTAATTCTTCTCATATAGTCTCACTGCAAGATGAATACCTGGCTCATTCTCCTTATAGGGAAAGAATAAACAAAACCAACAGTTAGGCTATGTCTGTCATGCCAGTTTGGGCTCAGTGCATCGGGGCCCGAAAGATAATGCCCAGCTCTGCAGCAAAATACTTGCTGCTCTGTCATGCGGGTGAAAGTAATTCACTTTAGGGGATAGAGTTACACACTCATAAAGCCGATAACCATGCCAAAGCTTTGATGCATTATATAAAAATTCAGGATCAGTTTTCACTCCCCTTCAGTTCTGCCTCACTTAAAAAATTCCCCACTCAGATCTGTTATTTCCAATCCCATCCAACACAAATTCTTTGCAATGTAAGTGAGCACAGAGCACAGTCTTCTCCAAAACCAGATGATATTTAAAATAGCTTCATCTATTTGCTTATTTAAAGCAGCATGACAGCAGGGATATCTGAGCTCCACCTTGACGGTATAATAAACTTGAACTTAGTGATATGTGCGGGAGATTGATTTATGCTGTTGACAGATTCTAGGCTTCAACAAAGAATGTGTTAGGGGGGATGTAAATGCAAATGGCCACATGGTTTCCTGAAGACATGAGTGCTCCTACAGTCTTATACTAATCACTTCCACATTTAACTCTGATTTTTCTCTATGCAAGCTCCCTGGTTTTCACAGGAAAGTTATGACCATCCAAACTGAATGCGTTTATTCACCAGCTCAAAGCTTTTTGGAATAAAAAGCACCAATTAAAAAAAAAAAAAAAACAACAAACAACCAAACCCCAACAAAAACAATCACCAAAAGCGAAACAAACAAGAAAAAACAAACAAAAAACCCAAATAAAAAATAATTTCACTTCCAGATATATCCCTGGAAGGTACTTTCTAATGCATGTGAGACCACAACCCTGACTAAATGGAAAGTGACATAGGGTAAAAATCTGTATAAGAAATGCCAACCTGTGTTTCCTATGTTGATATAGATAAATGTATAATCTTTTTTCACCATCTCCCAAAAACTTCAGTCAGAAACACTCCTCTGTAAGAACGACCTAAATCTTTGCCAAAAGGTCGTGTTGGTTTCCCCCCTGTTTCATCAGCCCTCGTCTCTCTCCCCTTTTCGAGAACGACAGGGCGACCTTCAGTGCCTGCTCTCGGACCGACTTCCAGAGCGTGGGTGTTTTGCTGCTGGCTTGCAATGAGACAAAAAAGTCCCCAAGATGTTCTTACCTTTCCCCAGAATTCTTGCCTTGCTTAAAACAAAACATACATTTTGAGTTATAGAAGACCTGTTAAAAGAAGAAGGAAGAGGGGAAATCCTGATGCCTTAGCATTATAATTGCCGATTAAAATATGACTCAGTTCTTATCAAGATAACACAGGTATAGCCATGCTGACAGCATGGTAGGAAACGCTCGGCTCCTCCAGCTTCCAAGAAGCGCCCCACGCACCCACTTGACAGAGTGCCGCGTGCTGCAGCACACAGCGCCTTCCCAAAGCCAAATGCTTGCTTTCATGCGAGCAGGCGTTAGCATGGCTGCCTTTTGAGGAAGGAAATGACCTTGCCTAGGAGGAGAACTATTGCTGCTGGTTTGCGACCTTGCCTCCTAGGAGGCAAGGTCGCAGACAAACCAGCAGCCACAGTTCTGCAGAGGAAGTACTGGGTACGCAGCTGATGTTACCTTTTCTCTTGATTCTTGCAGGAGCCAGACAAGTTTAGGGGAACATCTTGGTCTGCTGCAATGTAATTCTTGGAGTTCAAGCCTCTGCCACAGCTCCTGACAACTTAAATGAAATTCTAAACATGAGGGGCTTGACCTTATGTGCAACTGGTGTGCGGTATTTTGAGAAAAAAACATATGGGAAGGATAGACAGAGCTCTCCATCCAACTCCAGCTTGGCAGGCAACAAATACACATACCTGCTAGCTGATACCAGCCAGCGAGGGGTGCCCAGTTTCCAACATAAGCTTATTTCCTCCCTGCTTTGTATTCAGGCAGCCTCACCTCTCACCCCATCCTCTTCCCTTGGGAAGAAATGCTAACACAAGGCTTTTCCCAGTGTCTCTATGGAATCAATAGTCAAATCAGTGCTACAATTTGAGGGATTGTGGTTTGTCCAGACTCTGCTCAGGAGCGTTTTGCTGTCAAAATATAAAATACATCCTGGGCTCTGTTTGCTCTTGATCTTAAAACTGTTGGTGTTATTTTCAGCTTTCCCCTTGTTTTTCTGTTGTAGTAAAAGAAAGAAAGAGATTGAATGTCAAGACTCCAGAAAATGAAGCTTTAAAGAAAAAAGTCACAACTTTCACTTACCCTTGATAAGACTGGGCGTGCTGCCTAGTATGCAATCGCCTTGCAGTCTTTAGTGAGTTATCATGCAAAGACCCGCAGAAGAAAAAAGTTGGTTTAGCAACACGCAAATTACAAAAAACCAACCTTTCAAAGCAAAACAGGAAGCCAGCTCTCTGCGCTGGCTACTTGATGCACAGCAATCAAACCATTGGTAAAGTGCTGTTCAACGCTCGTCAGTGAAAGCTTTGTCACAAAAAGAAGTATTGATGACCCCTCAAATCACTATTACTTCCTTTTATTCTTTTTGCATTATGTCTTGGATATTATTATTGTTGTTGTTGTTGTTGTTGTTTAGGACAGATTTACTTTCAAATATTTTTATGGGCTATGGGGAAGTCTATTAAAACACTGCCTTACATTTCCTAGTCCTTACACATGCCCCTTTATAAACCTGAAACCTCACAATGTTCTCAACACAGGCTTTATCTCCCTGTTTTAGAGAGAGGAAAGTAAGTCAAGTTGCTCCAGCCAAGGCCAGGAGTCAATGTGTGAGTTGTGATTCGGACCACGGACCTCAGTGTGCTGCTCAGCCCCAGGCGGGGGTGGCTTTGGTGGACAGTGGTCCATCGTGGCAGGCCTGGAGGGCAGCATTTTGAGATTCAGCCAGAGGCTGCTGGGAAGGCACAGTTCTCTACACAATTGGGAGAAGGGTTCTAGGTTAACTAAACTAGTTAAACTAAAATTGAAGGTATAACGCAAATGGAGAGTAAAATTGCAATTTCATTAACCTCAGCTGTTTCCGAAAGACAGGATTAGCCTGGTGCTAGTGTATAGCACAATTTCAGTCACCTTAATACTGACAAAAGAGTTCGTATCTTGGTCAACTTTAGAATTTAAGGGACTGGTTTTTGTGCAAACTCCGGTCAGAAGTGCTTTGCTGTCAAAAGTTGGAAACTATTCTACAGACTGAACCTTTGGACACTGCGCTCATTTGCCCAGAGCACAGTCTTGGATGCTCTTTGTGTGACCCATCTTTTAGAAGCAGCGCACGCATCATTCTGCCTGGAAAGCAAAGCAGAGTCACAGAGGGCTAGGAGCTGGACAGTGTCAGAAGGGTATCTGAACAACTGAATCACACCCACTGCGCTTGGGTAATTAAATTGAAAGAGACAGCAGGGCTGCTGTCCTACCAGGAGCTCTTCATAACAGGCAAGAGAGATGAGTAAAATACTTTGCTTTAGATTTCATTTAGCTCTGGCGTTTCTTCTTCTAACTCCAGCAGCCTGTTCAACACTCAAAACTGTGTGTTCAGCTATTGTCACTATTGCAAAGTATCTCAACGTAGTGAATGCTTTGATTAAGCCACTTTGCGTAGTCTAGTAATTCTTTGGCTAGAAAAAAAAAAAGCACCTCCTTTTCTAGCATACTGCATTCAGCGTAAGTAACATTCCTCTTAACTCTCTCTCACTGCATCGTCCCATAATGGTGGAAAAGCCTATAAAGCACCTCTTGGTTTTTCAACTTCTCACCATCCTTGCTGCAAATTCCCACATAGGCAGCCTGGACCCCAGCACACTGAGTACTGTGTTTTTAAGAATATCATATATGCTCACAGAAGAAGTTTCATATGCTCTTGAAGGAAGAAATTAGTTGAATGTCGGTGCCTACAGGGCAATCAGTTTCGAAAGCTTTTTAATTTGATTTATGGCAGTATCATCCAGCTTCAGCAATTAATTACCTTGCTTGGTATGATGCAGTTGCTTTGACTTAGCAACTCTTCATTCGTATTCTGGTCACAGGGTAGAAACCCGAAACAGGTACCCCGGGAGAGACCGAGATTCCTGACCTTAACTGTAGGTGGCATTCTTCATCTGTTCGTCGAGTTATTGCTCAAGAAACAGAGAGAAATGAGTCATTATCATGTACCCTTGATTAATGTTATCAGCCCTCTCCTAAGTTTAATTAAATTGTACTTTCAGTTGGAAGGAATGCAAGTTCATAAAATCTGAGGTTACATAACTACATTACCTGGAAAGATTGAAACAATCTTCTGATGTTCTTGCCCTAGAAGCTGAGTAAATGACATGCGTTTGAGTGATCTGGAGTGTTTCCAGAGAAATTCTTCTGTCATGTGCTATGAAGAAGAAAAAACTGTAATGCCCAAAGGTTTATCCATGGTCTAGAGACCATTTTCAACTACCTTGCAGCAATAGTGACTAAATCCAACTACATTTTAAATTATCAGTGTTATCTCTAGAGAAATCTCCAGTAATTTCCTATAGTAGAGGGATTTTGGCATGCCCAGAATTTCTCATGTGTACTTGGTTATCTGAGACAACTCTCCACTCTTCCAGCAGCTTTAGAAAGGTTACAAGGGAAAAAAGAGAGGAAATTTTCTTCTTCAGCTTAGCGAAAAATTTAGTGAGCTTGAAAAAGAGAACTAGTCATGCTTGGCTAGAGCCAGACTGAACTACAGGCAAGCAAGTTAGCTTTGAGTATCCCATGCAGCTCAGAGTATATTTTTCTCTCTAAGCTTTTCCAGCCCTGATCCTTCTTCTGATGTAATGCCATCAGTGGTATCAGATTATGTGCATCCTTCATGATGCAGGCAGACGTCTGCAGAGGAGTAGACTGAGGACACAGGGTTCATCTACACTTGTGACCTGGGAGGGTAGACAGCTTCTAATCCTGCGAATAAATCTTCCAAATAGAAATGCAATTCAATTAAATTATTCATTTCCCTTCTCAGCTTAATCAAAGATTAAACTACAAGAAATACGTGCTTGTGCCAGATAACTGAAAACAGATGGCTAAGATTCATTTTGTTCATCAGAGAAATTGGTAGGCCAAAGGCAGTGAGTCCTTCAAATAGTAGGCTTTCTTTTTAAAAAAAAAAAAAATCTTAGTTTATGGATGACTCATTTTCTTTTATTTCTGTCATGACAGTGAGGTGCAGTCAAAATTGTTAAAAGAGCTGTTTATCCATGTGGATGAAAGGATGACAGGAAATGTTTCACAGGGATGTATTAATTTTTCCACATTTTTTCTGTGTGAAATGTGTTATCAAAATATTAATTTCAGCCTTCTGTATGACTGAGTTAAACCCAAATATTTCAGTCTTATCCAAGGCGGAACACTGAGATAAAGTCTAAATCAAATGCTATGGAAAGTTTCTTTTTTTTTCCATGGCAGTTTGGGGCCCAATACAAGCAAAACAAAATACTGAATTCAGCTGCAGAAGTGATATTATTTTTGACCGGTATAAATTTTATTGCTTTTTATTTCTACAGCACTTAAAAGAATATGAATTCTTTGGTGCTTACAAAAGTCTAACTGGGTGGAAATGCTGTTGTATTTCCTTTGTAGAAAAGTAAGTGATTGAAACACAAAAATGTTTTGGCAAAGCCCTTTCCAGGGGTCGTGCCTAGATTTCACTTTACCTTGTGTGGATTTTCTGAAGATGGTGACGGGAGGCTAAGTGAACTGTAGTTATCTCTTTCCCCAGCCTCCCGTGATCACTGCTTGGATCAATGCGCCTTCACTGTGAAGTGACAGAGACGAAGATGTGACGAGTCTTCTCTTTCCCATTCTGTGTTGCCGAGTTCAGCCTTAGCTGATAAGAGCAGAAATACAGATCAGCCCCCACAAGAACACTGTGAAAGGTACGAAAATCCTCTGTTATGCTGGATAATACACTTGGATACACTTTTTTTCCCCTGATAGTTTATAAATGAAAAGGTACTACTGTGCTTCTTTATGGTTTATTATTATTATTAAGCATGTACAGAATGGGGCATTGGAATCGGGGGAAAGGCCATTAATTTCTGGGTTTTGTTGTTTTTTCATCTGCTAAGTAAACTGTGATTGTATGAAAACTTAAGAGATCTGCCTGTCAGGCCCAGGCCTCACTGGATGGCACAGAAAGGCCTGGATTTGCTGCCAATTACCACAAAATGGCAAAACACTTCACGGAGTTCACTAATATCAACAGGCTTTTAGATCATTTAGCTATAGTAGGTGGGCAGAAAATGCATTACTAAAGCTGTCTCTGTATACCTGTGGATATATTACACTGCAAAATCCTGACCAGATCAAAGCTCCAAAGTACAACATGGTCCCTAAGGAAGTCAAGCATAAACCAAAGTTGTGCGGCCCATTCTGCCTTAACCTGATGCATGATTTAAATCTCAGCCTTCCTTACTTGAGTTTTGGAAAGGGTTGGCATAACAAGTTCTCAAGTTTGGGGCTTTTGTTTTTCAAATTAGACCAATGTCAATGAGGTCTTCAGTAGCACAGCTGATAAAGATGAACAGCTGTATTCTGCATGTGGAGACACACCACGGTTACATAAAATCATCTTCTAGTATGTTTTACAGCTGCCTTTATGTTCTCAGGTCTGGAAAGCATGTTTCACAGTGACAGTTTAACTAGAATACTGTAAGCTGAAGCATGCAACAGGTTTCTAGGCTTCATTTTGAGCAGAGACAAAAAAACAAACCAGCTTTGCTTTTTGTAAACATTAGCCATTTTGGTATTAAATCAATCCTGCAACTCAGGCTGCTTCAAATATATGTGTCTTTGCACAGATCTCTGGAGTTAAGCAGCAGGTAAATGTCTCCCTCACTCCCTCACCAGTAAATTTAAAATACACATTCATAAAGGTACATTCTGTAGTGCAATTTTTTTATCACTTCAGTGCCTATACACCTGATGTGGTGCTCCAGACGATACCATGTACGTTACAACTCTGGAGCAAAACTGAGGTTAGCAGCCATGTTGGATGCCTGGGGTCGTAAGCAGAAGTGTCTTTAATTAGTGGGCAACTTTGCAGCTATTTAGACTCTACATTGATAAACTGCCCCAATGTCTTTCCCAGTGTCTTTCACATGAACTGTTACAAGGTCAAACTCATGTTTACATAAACATGAGCAAGACCAAGGCGAAATCCAGCATTACCGGGTATAGTTAAATCCCACCTCAGTCATATGCCTTAAAGTTATTGTGATAGATTCCCCAAGCTAGTCAAATGGTTGTAAAATGTCTTCGTTCTGCACATGGTGAAATGGAGATCAGATGGTCCTATAGATCCTCTATAGGAGCCCAGGGACTGAACTAACACATCAGGGCAGCTGCACTTTTGTGTTCTGTGCCACAGCACCTGATTCTCACAGGTGGCTGTAGGAATTGGTTTCATAAATCCCTTTTCTTGGGTTTAATAAAGGGATTTGGCTAAACCAAACATCACCATATAATCTGGAGAGAAACAGTCAGAGGAGAAATCCTCATCAAATTATGAATTTAATAATCAGAAGTTTCAGGTGGCCCACCTGGACCACATCTTCGCAGAGCTTGCAGTGATTTTTCCAAATCAGATTCATTCAGCACTTTGGAAGACTGCCTTGGAAAATGAAGCCTATGATTCTTCTTGTATCGTGTGGAGAGTGCGTAGGCATATTTTCCCATACCATAAGAAGAGATAGCACATTTTCCCACTCCCCTAGAAACTAAGTTCATGCAGAATGATTTATGCATCTGTTTGGACTGTCAAAATGCTTGTTGTAAACTCGATGCATCATTTAGCCTAAGTACATTGCAGCAAAGGATACAGTCCAAGGAACACAGTTTCTTTTCCCTTGATTAATAAAGGCTTGGAAATCATGCTTAAGAGCATTCTGTGGTCCCTCAAGGTCAAGAAAAAGATGCAATACTTAGGAATTAGAAGTGGCTCACTCTGAGGCATTAAGCAGTACTTTAGCTCACCCTACATTGCTCAATAATTTACTTTGAAAACTTCCATGTGGCTTCATCTACCCTTCCCATTTCTCTCTGCAATGTTTTGTTGTGTTTTGTTTCCCCACCAGGACGGGCAGTGCAGACTGTAGGGCTGCCCACTCTGTCTTTGTGCCATGGGCAGTGGCAGTCTGGCAGAGCTGTTGGAGGGAAGCATGTATTTCATTCTTCTATAAAGTGTCCGCTTCATGGGAAATATTGTGCAGACCCCTGACAGAAATTAGGGCAACAACCCAAATTTATTCGCCTTTTTTGTATGATTTCTTGAGTTTGGAATTTGCCACCAGGTAATGCAAGCTGACTTCACAAGGTTGCTGTAAAATGTAAGGAAAGGTCAGGTTTTGTAGGAGCTATATGCAGCATCAGCGAACATTTTCCTTTCAACCTCCTTCTTATTTCCAAAATAAACTGCTGTGATTGTGTCAGTATTTAAACAACCATTGCCCTGACTTACTGCTGCTAATAAACTTTCTAATACACAAGGAACAGGGGGTGTTCAGGCAAAACCAATCAGTGTTTTCTGTCATAACACTGCTGAATAACAGCAAAGAGAAAGAAAATATTTATGAAGAAAGATTACCAAACCAACGGGCATCACTCAGGACCAACCCAGCTGATACAGGAGACAAAAGGTGGAGCGAGGAGCAGTGTGCGTGAAAGCCTGCTTGGCACCCTTGAAAACTTACTGCTATGACACAGCTCAATGGTGAACAGGACTCTTGCAGAATTCAAAATTTTATACCTTCCTCATGCTATTTTGGGATTTTTGTAGCCATTTTACAGAAAGATAGTATGTTCAACAACATCTCTTTTATGTTTGTTTTCCGTAACATCTTGTATACAACTTATTTGTATATTAAGTTTGGAGAACTTGGCTATAAATGCTTTCAAATGATTTCTTCAAACACTGACACAGTGAAAGTACTGGTTTCTCTCTTGAGAAAAAAAAAGTCTTTGAACAGCTTATATAATATGCAGCACTGAATGTCTTGATTAATGAAACCCCAAGGGATATGGAATAGAGCTCATATGACAGGAGCAGTTCTAAGGCCCAGAAGCCTATTATTTTGTAAGAATTACTATGGAAATACAAGCATTCATTAGGAGCATTTCTATTTTATCATCAGTAGAATACTCTAATATCTGCTAGTCAGCTCAGGAATGTGAGATTGCTACGGGATGGAAACTATTTTTAAAGGATGGAAGATGCTCATTCATCTGTCTCAGGAGCCAGTCTGAACATATCAGGATAATGTTGCCATCTAGAAGGGAAGGGGCTTGGAGCCGTAGAAAAAAGGTGAATGTCAGGTTCAGGTTTGTCAACACAGCACTGTAAAATCATGTACTTCAAGTGTTCTGAACAAAGAAAAGCACCGACTATGTCAGTTACCCTCTGTTCATCGATAGAAATGTAAAAATTTAAGAAACCGGAGGAAGTGTTTTCATTATAGTTCTGAATTTGAAAGACTGACTGACAACAGCTCCAGTGTCCTTTTACTGCTTCTTCAGTAATTATCAATCAGCCTAAAAAGAAATGATAGCCACAGTTTTTTCATTAGATCAAAACCAGCTGTAACTGAGAAATAATAAGAAAAATAAATGACAATAAGTACATTAATTTCAAATTTTAGCAGTTTGCTCATTTCCAATATTACTCTGTTGAAGCCTACAGTTCTCTAATTATGTGCAACTGAATAAAAAATAAAATAAAGGCAGGTAGCCTATGTGAACAAAAAATATAGCTAACTTTGTCCAAAAATTGTAAGGACTAGCAACAGTAAAATGCTATGGCCAAGGTAAGGTGAGCAAACCAAAATACACAAAAGTAAATAAAGCTTTTGCAAAAGTATGCAGTGGAGAAGAATATAGTAAATAAAAGATCAGGAAAAATGCAGTAAAGGGACATAGCTAAAACAAATGGGAAAGAAAAAAATAAACAAGGAAAAAGCTGTTTAAAAAACCAGCATGAAATATAATATTCCACCTTCATTGAAAACAAATCTAATGTCTACTTCTTTTATGCGTGGAAGGGTAAACACTCTGACTAAAACACGCTGGCTTCCAAAGAGCATTGCCAACATAAATACTGCCAGGAAACACGAGCTGCGCGTAGCGCTTGCCCCACAGTTCATTCTGTTGTCCTGACTTCTAGAGGCCCAAAACGCTGTGCAAGTTGTTTGGTAAATGAGCAGTGTGCATGGAACAAAAAGCCGCTGGTGTAGTCTCAGTGCATGGGGGGGTCGCTCGGCCAAGTGAGAGATGCGCCCGCATGGGGCTCCTCCGTGGTGCCCTGCGGGGCACCGGCCGCAAATCTACAGTTCCCTCCTTGCCGCTCATTAAGCTGCTCCAATAGGTTATCTTTCAAATTTGGCATTTCATCTTTGAAATGCAGAAGAGCTATACCACAACATATTTTACACAGCTAAGGATAATCTCATAGCTGCAGCCTCAACATCTGGAATCTGCATTCAGATCTGCCCTCGCTGCGTGACCCGTTTACCATCCATCCACACGTGGTTACAACAAACTGTGTGTCATCAAGCTTCCCTGCTAATTTCAACAGTTCATCATAAAATACCAGAGTGTGAGAGCCATTGGGAAATGTGGGGAGTTTAAGCTGATCTTTCTCAGGCCAGTTAGAAGAGGCACCTGGTTGCTGAAGGTGGTGGACTACATGGGAAACATGCCCACTTGGGCACAGCTGCCAGCAACTGCTGGGAGCGGACATGTCACTTTCTGAAAGCTTTCTGGCTCTGTCAGTATCCTTTTGTTCGGTGAAACACAGGCTGGGCAGAGTATGAATCAAGAGCAGCCCTGCAGAGAAGGACTTGGAGATGTTGGTGGATAAGAAGCTCAACATAAGCTGGCAATGTGTGTTTGGAGCCCAGAAAGCCAGCTGCATCCTGGGCTGCATCAAAAACAGCATGGCCAGCAGGGCGAGGGAGGTGATTCTGCCCCTCTGCTTTGCTCTGGTGAGACCCCACCTGGTGTACTGTGTCCAGCTCTGGGGACCCCAACATAAGAAAGACATGGACCTGTTGGAGCGGGTCCAGAGGAGGGCCGTGAAGATGATCAGAGGGCTGGAGCACCTCAGCTATGAGGACAGGCTGAGAGAGTTGGGGTTGTTCACCCTGGAGAGGAGCAGGCTCCAGGGAGACCTTATAGCGGCCTTCCAGTATCTGAAGGGGTCCTACAGAAAACGTGGAGATGGACTCTTTGTCAGGGAGTGTAGTGATAGGAAGATGGATAATCGTTTTAAAATGAAAGAGGGTAGATTTAGGTTAGATATTAGAAAGAAATTCTTTACTGTGAGGGTGGTGAGACACTGTAAGAGGTTGCCCAGAGAAGTTGTGGATGCCCCATCCCTGGAAGGGTTCAAGGCCAGGCTGGATGGCGCTTTGAGCAACCTGCTCTAGTGGAAGGTGTCCCTGCCCATAGCAGGGGGTTGGAACTAGATGGTCTTTAAGGTCCCTTCCAACTCTAACCATTCTATGATTCTATGATTCTATGACTTGTGCCCCTTGCTAAGGGAGAAGGCAAAATGATGAAACAAGTGGTTCTTACAGTTCATAAACTCTGCAAAGGGTCCACAATATATGCCTGGTATGCCACATACCTGTTTTTCCTGGATTTGGCTTTATTTGATGCTGACATCAGTTTATTTGACTTCACCTTGACATGTGAGTGATCATGCCTTTGCAGCCAAAGAAGACCCAGGTTGAGATAGTCCTCAATGAACTTCCTGGGGCTGGCATGTGCTTGGTGCTGACAGTCTGTCCTGCAGTGCCCATGAACCGGTCAATGCCGACCAGTACTGCTGGGACAAGATTAAATAAATGCAAGATTGCTTTAGGTTTAGAATATCACAGAGCCTGGATAAAAGCCACATTTATTTTCCCTTTCTGAAGATTGCTGTCGCTCCTCCACACCTTTAAGATGCTCAGAATTATCCTTATATGGGGAGGAAAAGATGAAATACTTTTATATCATGTTTTCATTGCTTTAAAGAAAACATTACATGTCATGGATTTGCCTTGAATATTCTTCCTTTGATGTAGGAAAGGAAGGTAACATAATATTAGAACTCTTTTTGTGGATGGATGTAATATATACTGAATTTGTGTCAGGCATAAACATTTCTCTCCTTCTTTCTTGCCTCACCAATTAATTTTGCAATAAAATGACAACATTGTCCTCATTAAAATTTCTAAATTTGTGGCACAGACTTTTTACAACTGAAAGTTTGAGTTAAAAGAGACATATCTTGACTTGATTGCTGTGTCCTATATATTTGAAAAGGTGCTCTATGAAGATACTCATTGAACCGAAAATATGTAATGACCTGTGGATCTCTCAAAGCTATTTTTTGCATAGTCTAAAATCTCAAAATCAGTCCAAACTGGGAAACACTTAGATACAGCATGTATGTAGGTAGTAAGTATGACTCTTTGTAGTGACCTTTTAAGGTTCATGTACTGCTTAGTATTTTTTTTACTCAAGAAACAGTGTTCAGCCGTCTCAGCTCTTGCAATGAGGTAGCAAATTTCTCTTGACAACTACAAATGGAATTGCAACTCTGATTTCCCTGAAGTCCAAGTTTTGACCCCACAAGACTGATTTTCTATGTCACAAGTAAATCAAGTGATTATTTGATGCTAAATGTGTAAAGGCAGGTGTTAGAATTTTTTAAAAATGCAAGTGTATTATCAAGTAGCATAAAAGTATCAAGAAAAGGCATAGCAGCGTGTGTTTCAACTAATCACTTCACAGAAATGAAGTTCAGCTAGTGTTTAAAATGTTATGCACACATTACACATTGACTGGCTTTAAAGCAGAAAACTAGGGGGTGGGATATACAACAGTTTTCATTTGAGTAGACAGTGGTGATTTTTATGGTGGAGAAGACAAACAGAAAACCTATCTCAGGTATCTCAGGAGAGGACTGACCAGCCTGCTACTAAATAAAAATACTGGCAAAGGGTTTCCCAGCAAAGTAGAATTATTTTCTTGTTTTTCCCCTATCCTATCTTGAGAATGGACAACAGGCAACAGGAATGACATTTTTAAAACTATCCAGTGCTAATGTTTTGAACATACCAAACTTCTGAATGTTAGAATTAAAATGCATGCATGTCTGCATGCATAGATGTTCTTCAGTGTAAAAATAGAGTGCAAAATTAGAGCGTGACACACTATGCAGCCTCTGGGCAATTTTAGGAGAAGGAACAACAAGATCCCTGACTTTTTTCCATTTATCCTAAAATGCATGAACAACATTTCATTAATTTTTGCTTTGCTTACTTGGTTAGTGTTGTTTTCTTTTACTACTTTTGTTTTCTTTCGCTACTTTCACATTTCATTCGTTAATAGGTAGTATTCTACACTTTGTTCCTTTTGGGTTTTTTTAAGCTAGGCAATGCAGAACATCATAAAAATAAGATCTGTTTAAAAAGAAATGTACTCGTTTAAGTCAGAAATTCAAGACGGTTAGAGTAATGGTCTCCAGGTAGCAAATACCAAACCTTTCTGCCTGCCTTCTATGAGAAGGTAGTTGTTACTGTGTTCTCCTTTCCAAGCTGTCCGACAATAGGATCTTACAACAGTAAAAATGCAGGGTAAATACTCCTGAGAGGGCTTGACAGAAAAACAAGCCATGTCTCGAATGGAAAGCTTAAAAAGACATTTTTTAATGGCAGAGATTTTGTAAAAAGTTTACTCTTATAAGCCAATGGTTCAGTAGCGTTTTCAAGATCAGGAAATCCTTTCTCTACAATGGATACTTTGTCATGCCAACAGACAGATCCAAAATTGCCTTGTGACTCATTCGTAAGGAATTCAAACATTTTTATTTTCTTCAAATGTCTGGAGTTTGAATCATCCAAATCTCCATCAAGAGAAGCAGCAAGCGAGCACTTTCTCCTTTCAGACAGGATGTTTTGAGCAGAGGCTATGCCTTTCGCTGGCCAGTGCGGACACATGTGGCACTCCAAGGTCAGTAACACCAGCCACCGGTGTTGGCAATATCCCGGGTGCTAAGGGGCTGCTTACCAACTTGTCTCTACAGATTTTTACCTCTAATAGAGCCTTTCAAAGAACAAAAGTGCTTTGGCTGTGGTAAGGTATGTGTACATCATAATGACTTTGTACAAGCTATATACCGTTGAAATTAATCTGTTTAGACAAGTTCCGCATCTGATTCACAGTTTAAGTAATATAACCTGAAAAGGTTTTCATGGGGTTTTATTCATTTCCTGTGTTGCTCCTATTCAAGTATTGCTGATGTAAAATTTTTTGGGTGAACACAGGAACAGCAAAGATCTTCATCACTGACATTCACGAAACTCCACAAAGCGCTTTCAAAAGTGATTTTATTCTCCGGTACACTGTATATTCTAGAAAGCACCAATAATGAGTTCACAGGGCATTTAAAAAATTAGTGCAAGGATATTTTAAGTCAATGTTCGGTTGTGAAATCTCACTAATAATCTGTGAGGATTTTTTTAATTTGTGAGAAAATCTAGCTTGTTCATTTTGTTTCTCATTAATCGTTTTGATTATCTGCTGCACTGTTCATTACTGAGCACTTTTCCCTTGTGAGTAGTGGAAAATGGAGCCATAGGTGGAGTTAGTTAGTTTTGGTGTCTTGTTCTCCCTTTTTCTTTTATCTTAGAGTGATTGGGTTCTGATCATAAATTTAAGTAATTACTGCATACAGTGAATTTAAAATGGATATGAGAAGTACTACGCAGGGTAAAGGATCAAAAATTTTGCCTTTTCAATCAAGTGCAAACCATACTATGCCGTTTGCCGCCGGGAACAAGGGTGTCACATCACAGGGAAAAACTAGTCAGCTTACACAGCTTGAACTAAATCAGTATTTAAGTGGCTGGTAGAGTTATTAATGGCACAAAGTTAACCAGTGATCTTTGAACTATAGATTCAGGATCAATATGGATAGCACAACAGCTACACCTTAGTACCAGGAATTTATGAAATGTTAGTAAACACCTGAAAATTTCTAAACACATTCCTAGCACAGTTGTGGTTACTGCTATTTCGACCCCAAGGTCTCACCATCAGCTGCAATTCTTCTTGCTTCTTTATAGACTATCTACCTCCTCCAAAACTTACAATAACTATTAGTAATCAAGAATTCTGAAATATCTAGGTTCTTGCTTACAAGCCAAGCAAATTAACTAAGTTGTTACAGCGTATTCACTTAGCTGTCACTGAAACAAAATATAACACCTCAAATTTAAGACTGTGATCCTACAGGCTCCTATAGGACTGCCTGACTTCACCGTGAGGAGCAGTTCCATTTGGTCACTGACACAAAGAGAATAATGAGAGTAAAGCAAACTTATGAATAGATGCTAGATTGATACTTTATGTCTTATATTGAAACAAAGGTATTCAACAGGTCCATTTAAACTTGTTGATTACTTTGACTTTATTTTAATGACAATTCAATTTTTAGCCTCTTCATTGTAACAGTGGTCGAGCAGGTATTTGCTACAAGTTTTAGCAATAGTTTACAAACCTTTTAAAATTATCTAGAATTACGCCACGAGGGTTTATTTTTATTTTTCAAAAAGTAGGTCAAATATTTGATGAGAAACAAGCCGTTCACAAAGTTTTAATACACGCACAAAGTTTTATCTGTAATGAGGAAATACTAAAAAAAAAACCCAGCGGCTTGCACAGCCTGGGAGCTAGTATTTTCAAACTCACCAGTGGCATGAAAAGGCGTATCTGAGATTCCAAGACTCAGCTTTTCAGGTTTTCCAAGCACTCAACCTTAAAAAGCCTTATGCATAGAAGGTACAGGGTCTCCACATCCTCAGTATCTGCCTCTGATTTTTGTAAAGCAGACACTCAAATGCTGTGAAGACTGGTATACACAATTGTTGGTTAATTGAACACGTATACCATGGCCTGTATGTGCATTTCTGCAAATGGCATGTGTCTGGCTGGAGCAAGATTTTGGAGGTGCTAATTGTGTACGTCCATAATTTGCCATCTACGATTTTTTGCAATTTCTGTCCACTATAATGGGCTTCAAAGGGACTTTAATCTCCACAGAGTAGTTCCACCACATTTTTTTCACCATCAGCAAGAACTTTACCGAAAAATGCGTTATCTTTTTCCGCAACAGGCTATTAATTAGAATTACCTTTTCAGATTTAGAGATAGACGTGCAATATAATATTTTCAGTCTTTGTTCACCTCTGTTCAGAGCTGGAACAGATCTATGTAAGAACTGCCAAGTGGAAAAATACTGGTAGGACAACAGATTTGCCAAGGGCTGGATTACACCATGCAACCATAAAACCCCCAGGAGCATGTTTTAACCACTCTTTCTGGAATAGTTTTTCCTTGTCTACTGTAGCAAGTCTTATTAAGTATAGAGTTATTCCAATGGCAGCCTTTACGGACACTCACCAGGAGCAGTAAGTGACATTTTAAGGTAGATCATGACTGTGGGCAAAATCCTGACATCAGTTTCTCTCTGGAACGCTGTTGACTCTAGTGGACAGAGGGCAAAAGATGATGTGAATCTAATCGCTACTTTTGGGAAAAAACTATATTTCAAAACTATTAAAAAGCAAAGTAGATTGATACTGATTGCTTTAGATGCTGGTGTCAGCCAGCATCAGGTAGTATTTTAACTTTCACAGGCAAGTTACAGCCAATAAAAGTCACTCCTACCCGTCCCTAACTCGCAGAGAAAACTGGCCATTTCCACAGCGTTATGTACTCAACTGCCATTAGGGTGGATGTTTTCCTTTGTGTGCATTTGCAGCCCATAGCGTTATGAATACTCGTGCAACAGTGGATTGAAGCTTGACTCACTGAATGGAACTGTAAAACACAAACTTCCCTGGAACAGGATATCCATTAATATGCTGGTCCATCTGAGACAGCATATGAATGGCTGTCACAGCACAATAAAGTTACTTTAAATGAAAAACAATTAACTTCTAAACAGCCTCCAGCGGAAACTAACCATGACATCTACATAATAGTAAAGCAAACAAACAGAACCTACTGGGAAGGAGCTTAGGCTATCACAGTAAGCCATGTCACGTATTTTGCTCGCTATCAGCCCTGTGGACCCATGAAAAAGAAAGAAAACAAGATTAACACCTCTCTGCAGTCCACCAGTCACTAAGTACCAGATTGTTCTTCTGTGCCTGTTGGCTGCTAGCACAGGCTGGAGCCGAAGTCAGGATTATCTCAGCTATACTGAAAGAAAAACAACCATCCCACTGGAGGAAGGAAAGCCACGGTCTGCACTATTTCTGCTCATCCTCCCCTGGTACTGCTAGCTTAGTCAAGAAAAGTTCAATACTAAAAGGATATGCAACACAGAAGAGTATTCTTTTATTTGAAGCAAAATTTGTGATGAATATACTCAAGTATAGTTCAAGACAAACAAAGAGCCCAGGAGTATTACTACTAAAATGCTCCTCCAAGGGGATCACATGGCATTCTGCTGTTCTGAAATTAGTTACAGATAGTATGAAGACACTCGTGGTAATGACCAGAAAGCTAAGTAAGAGACTAACTTTTCAAGCTTTTTGCTCCGTAGGAAACGTTTAATGCAACACATTTACATTTACTGTCTTGCTGCTAACGAGAGTGAGCTCTCTCCTGGAAGAAGACGTTGTCAGTTTCTTTGGCCAAAGGAGACATGGCAGTAATTTCCTTCAAGTACTCCAGATGGCACAGTGCTCCCCATTGACCTGCCAGTCCTCCCAGCTTCAGTGTTACTCAAAACAGAAAGGGAGACAAGGAATGAGTGTCCATCAAGATCCAGCACAAAGCATCGCTTCTGAGCTCTGATACCAGCACAGGCAACTGGCAAGAGGTGTTCAGGTTTACAGAGGGTAAGGAGGTAACCAGAGGACTACGGAAAATCAAAAGCAATTACTCATAAACCTGTAATCAGTCATTTATGGAATGAGATGGTCATTGAAAAAGCTACCTTTTACTGTAGTCCTGTCATGCATTTTGACCAAACTCTTATTTTAGAAGTCCTGTCAGAGGGTTTCAGAAGTAGGGATGACATGAAGAGCAGCTCTGGCTCCTACCCCCCTGCACCCAGCCTGGGTAGTTCGGTGGTGTCAGAAACACGCAAAGGTGGCTGATGCCTTCATATCCGCACATGCATCCATGTCCATTACAACACCCAGCAGTGTTTTCCTTTTGGGAAAGCAAAAAATACTCGGGTGAACATACTCGAGCCAGGAGAGGGGAGGTAGAACATTTCAAGCCTCAATTACTTTCCAGGTGACCACTGCTGGTTACTAGTGACTTTGGCCCAACCCAACCCAACACATAGTTTCAAGTGGAGTCATCTCATTCTCAGACACAAGGTAACAGGTTAACAAGGGGCATATGAAGAACAGTGACAAGACTTCTTCAGAAACAGCCCTATTTAGAAAAAAATATGCTTTTTCAGTCATTCTTCCTTTGCACCTTGTTACGAGTGCTAAAACTCCCTGTACTGTGAGCGTCAGTAATTGCAAAGCAAACACATCATGTAATCATGCTCTACGGCTCTGTTTCCTCCATGAATCTCAAAGTACTTTACAAAGGAAGAGAAATACTGCCATTCCTATTTAAAGTGGATAGTTCCTCTTTTACAGCTGTAGTTATCACACCACACGGCCCCTCAGACAGCAGTAATGCTTCCTCCGTGCAACTCTAGCTAGGAAGAGAATCAGCCCAGAGATGCATTTGGACCAACACCCACACGAGAGATGAACACATGGCTTGAAGCATTTTATTTCAAAGTCCGTATCTCTAGAGGACATATGAAGATTAGAGAAGACTTTTCTCGCAGACACCCAAGCCCAAACACCTGTATGTTCTTACGGGTTTACTGTATATAATGATTTTTCTTGCCATTCTGCTTTACCAGCACATCTTCCTGACAACTGGAAATGGTTAGAAAACAGCAGGAAAATGGGAGTGGGAGGGAAGCAGGGGAAAAAGAGAATATTTACATGATGCTTTAAATATTTTCCAGATTTGAGGTTTCAGGGTGGGGGGAGGAAAAGGAGGGGCCTGTTTTTCTAAAAAGCATGGGAATCCAAGAGTCAAAATCTTTAAATTTCCAAAATTCAATGGCATTAAGTCAAAACAGATGCTTCATTTTGGTTTTGCATTTTAAAAATGGATGTAAGTTTGAATATTGTCGTTTCATAACAAAAAATTCTGTTTTAAAAAGTGCTAAAAGCACTCCATTTTCCTTTTACTTCACTTTTTTGAAAGAGGTTTCCCCAGAGAAGTTTCAACAGGGAAAAAGAAGGGGCGTTCTGACCTCCTTTAACGCCGAGCATGACTTTAATCTGCAATGAAAGCAGCTCGCCTCACGGTCTTTATTATGCTGTGCTCAGAATAAGACAACCAAAGAAGGTGTGAGAATATTCCCTATTGGGCATTATATGATGATATAATGAATTATAGGCATTGCAGACAGTACCTTTTAACACTTATAATTTATGGGGGAACAGCAGGATATAAAACTGAGGAAGAGGAGAGTACATTTTTTCATTTTGCAATGTAGGAATGGTGTATTTCTTAGCATTTTATAGCTCTAGGGTGCCTATATTTTGTATTATTTTTCCTGACAAGTTTGTTATAATGTCTAATGTACTTTTTATGATCAATACTTGACATCTTGTATTCTAGTTGCAATTTTTTGAAAGATGGTATTATACTCACTTGAAAGAACCTTAGAGCAGTCCCTGCAAATATACATATGTAGTATATGCAAATGTACATACCTCTGTATTTTCATTTTTAATCTATTTTAATGCAGCATGCCTTCAATACAAAGGAGGAAAAGGAATTCTAAAGACTGATTTTCCTTGGCTTAACTGTTTGCTCTATTGAAAACGCTGCTTTGTGAATGATACAGTTGACATATTTGCAAGGAAATGCAAAAATCTTTTATAAATTTTGAAACTAATCACCTGGCCTCTGCAATCCAATTCCCTTATAAAGATTCTTGCGCCACCACAGTAACATGTATGCAAATATGCCCACTGAGATGAGACTGAAAGACTGGAGAGCAGTTAAAGGGATTTTTTTCGGTACAACACATAAGAATAATCTGAGAGGGAGAAAAAAGCATTTGCAAAACACAGAGTTAACAGTGTGGATCCTGTGCAGGGGGAAAGAGTGGGGAAGGAGAGAAGGGAACGTGTGCCTGAGGATTCCAGCTAAGAAATACTAGAATTGCTTTGCAAAAGGCAGAAATAGCTCTGTGTGCTATTTTTGTCTTTTGCAAAGTCTAAATAGTACACTAGAACCCAGGGTCAGATTTTTTGAAACACAGCGGATGTGGATAAGACACTTGGGGTGCAGAGAGAAAAAGTGTGTTGTCTGGCATCTAACTCCCACTGCAAATCAGGAGGTGAGCCACCCATTTTAACTTTAAAAGGTCAGCCCCCACCTCCGCATGCAGACACGCTGTGTACGAACGAGTAGCATTTGCTCATTAAAATGTTTTTCCATAACCCTTCAAACAGCGATAGTGTACGAGAGCTCTTTGGCAGAGAGCAGAGTGCCGCGGGAGCACCGCAGTACCACAGGACGTCACTGCTTTTCATTACTAAATCTGCACCCTCAGCTGTTCCTATATCATACAGTGCAAGAAAATACATCCATTACATCGGGTTCCTTCATAGCTGGGCTGAGCCTGTGATTTCATGGGCACGAAGCAAGCCGGCAGCTTTCTGGAAGAGTGATTTTTGCTGCCTTCGTCTGGACCTCAGCCACTCACTGTCTGCAGAGCTGGGGCAACTTTTTATTCTTCGGTGAATTACCAGGAATCAGACTTCAAAGTCCGGTGGGGTTCATTTACGCAGAACAGCATTTCCTGAGGGTGACGAGGTGGCTCTGGGAGTGGGTGAGCTGTAAAAGAAAGGCTGAGGGAGTTGGGTCTTTTTAGTCTGGCGAAGAGAAGGCTGAGGGGGGACTTCATAAATGTTTACCAATACTTAAAGGGAGGGTGCCAGGAGGGGGGGGCCAGTCTTTTTTCAGTAGTACTCAGTGATAGGACAAGGGGCAATGGATATAAAATCAAATATAGGAAGTTCCATCTCAACATGAGGAGAAACTTCTTTCCTTTGAGGGTGGCAGAGCACTGGCACAGGCTGCCCAGAGAGGTGGAGGAGTCTCCGACTCTGGAGACATTCCCAACCCACCTGGATGCCATCCTGGGCAACCTGCTGTAGGTGGACCTGCTCTGGCAGGGGGGTTGGACCAATGATCTCTAGAGGTCCCTTCCAACCCTTAACATTCTGTGATTCTGTGATTCTGTAAAACCTGGCTCCTCCGGGGAACCCACGCTTGCTCTTCCATCCTTGAGAAACAGTGATGTGTGGCCGGTGGCAGGGAGGGGGATGCAGCATGTGTGGGAGCTCCCTGCCCTCTGAGTCAGCTCCATCCCAGCCTGTCAGTGTAGAGGCCCATTGCAGAAGAACGTTATATTTACAATTCAATGTATTAGCATCGCTGTCCCTGTGCTGGCTCTTGATTCGGTTTGCTGCCCACAGGAGGAGTAAATCCTGTTTTATGAAGGGATTGTGCAGCAGTGTCCGCAAGGTTGCTTTTGGTCACAGGCAGGGCAAAGCGCTTCTGTTCTTGGAAAAAGGTCAAAGCAGAACAGCAGCTGTGGCCCAAAAAGCTCTCTCCTTTTGTTTCCATTGGGATATGTTCTGTTATTATGCAACTTTAAGAGTAATCAAAACCAAATGATTCCAAGCAGCAGCTAAATAAAGTTAAGGAAAAGGTTAATATAAACTACAGAGAAATATACAGATCACACAGAAGAGTTTTCAGGGGTAAGCAGACAAGAAGGGTGAGACAGTGAGACATAGAAGAGCACATCTCTCACTCCATGTCGCACACGGAGCTGGTGAGACCGATACAGCTTTCTGAAGTAAAACTTGAATCTCACTCCGTTTCTCTAGCTATAAAACCATATGTCGCAGTCCCCTGTGCCGCTCTTCAGTGCCTCAGGAGTGAGCCTTCAGTTCACAAATTGCAATTCTCCTACTCAGTTTTTACTGCTTGGGTCAAACTTCTCAATTCTTAAGTGCGTGGTAAGATAGATATTCCTGATGCATTAAACACAATATGTTCGTATGACTGTATGTTTCAGCACCAGAGTCTTATTCCAGTGCTTTGTAATATTTGGAGAACACTGTTTACACTTCTCTTAACAATCACAAAATTGTTCTTGCTCAAAATGGTTGCTTTTTCCCTCAGAATTCGCACTTTGAATTCTTTTTTTTCCCTTTCTTCTCAGCCAGTTCCCATTCCCTTTACTTTCCAAACCCATCCTGTTTTCTCTTAGGCGATTTACAAAGAAAGTCCCTGACCTACCACAGTTCAACTCTCGTGCAGGCTGGATTGAGGGATTCATGGGTTTTCAGAAAGGGGGCAGGTAGAGGGGTCTGACTGCTCAGCTGACAGTGCAGCTTCCCCAGGGCTCTGACTCCGGCTACGCACTATTTGCAGGGCTAGACGACATCGTTGCACATCATTAGCTGCCCAGGAATTAAGCAGGTCATATCACTGTGTTCCCAAGAAATTACTTCTCGACGGTCCCTTTGTTTTGACGCTAGCCTCTATTTTACTGTAAGTGGGTGACTGAAGTATTTCTCGTAGGATTTTGTCATTACTCAGAGCTGAACAAGTGCAGCCAGTGATTAATAGCACATTCATTGTGGGTCTTGGATACCTGCATCACGGCGCTCAGTTCCCAACATCTGCTACATTCAGAAAAGACTGTGAAGAATGGGGCCTTTGTAATGCTTCTCTGAAGGTTTTTGAGCATGTTTGCTTGCAGTGTGTTTACAGTAATCACAGTTATTATTCCTGTGCTGGTAGAACTTGTGAGCCCTGAGCTATGTCTTGGCACCTGCACGCAGACATTGTATAAATATATACATAGCAGATTTTTAGGCTGCTCAGGACTGAATTAGCTATTGCTTCCTGGCAATATCTTAGCAAGCAAGTTTATTGGCACAAATACTCATTAGTTAAAACAAGTCTGAAGTGGCTCTTATAGAAGTCTATTTTGAATTCGTATCGTGCAAAATCTCAGTAGGAGCCCAGTTCCCTGAGGTATAGACATCTGATCAAGGAATGTGCTGGAATGCACACATCCAGCAAACACGCTCAGCTTCATGCTTTTGTGTGATATTAAATAGTTGCTGAGAACTGATATTTTGTAACGCCACTCCCCATCCTAAAATTCCCTGTGCTCCCACCACAACACTTTCCCTAGCCAGTTTTCCGTCAGCCAAGTCCCCAATAGGAGACAACTTCCCCCATGAAACATCTCAGAAAGAGAAGGGACGCTGGTGTCTCTGCTGCTAGGGATGTCCGGGTTAGAACCGATGGACTGTAGCCCCAACGAGCAGCTTCTCTCTGTCCCTGCTGGAGGAGCAGCCACAGCCTGCTCCACATCTGGTTGGCTGCTCCAGCTTTTGGCACTGAATCCACGTTGGATATTTGCAGTCTGTCGAGTGGTTTGATGAACATGTCAATACGATGGTCAAGCACGTCAGTTTTCATTTCACGTAGCATTGCCAAAGTATGTTTTTATTTAAAGTAAGGCTATTTTGAAACTCCCTTTCATTCTTCCGTGATGTCTCACAGATTACTGAAACTCATTTTTGGAAGGCTAAAGTGGCCTTGACAGCTTAACCTCCATTCTTCCCAGGCTGCTCAGGGGATCTGCACACTCCTCCCTACTCTGAACTCCACCGCAGGCAGGTAGAATGGCTTTCAATGTTATGCTTTGCAAGTACAAAAAAATCCCAGCAATGCTCACATTTTGCAACATTGATACATAACTGCTTTTTCCCTGTTGGAAGAGGCTAGGCAGAATCCGAACAGCATAAGGCCTGTCCTGCAACAGGGGGGTCTTCTTCAAGCAAAAATAGTACGCAACAAGGAAGGAAAAAATAAATCTGTTTGAATGAGCCTTTCTGTATACAAGGGTTAAAATCTGCTCCCTTTCTTCCTTGTTCCTGTCAAATTCCCCCCTGAAGCACGTTTCTGCAGCAAATCCTTCCCTAGGAGTAACTCCTGCTTCCTTTCTACTCCTGAACCATCACAACTGGCCTTATTCTCCCCATATCAGTGGTCAGAACAAGGATTATCTGAAGGGACAAACAAAACGCCTATTACAGGAAGGCTAAAAAACCTTCAAAGGGGAAGCTCCTGAAAAAACAAGGGGGAAAACAGCTAAGCCATGATACTGGGGGAAGGTTTTCATTAAAGGAGCTGTACACAGGGCCATCTCGTCCGCTGCTTTGTAAGGTCCCAAGAAGGGGATGCCCACTCTGCCCTCATTCTTTAAGGTGGCTGCTGAGGGTGCCCAGAGGGCATCGCTTGCCAGCCGATATGCTGTGCACCCCAATTAAACCTTGTTCAAATCTCTCCTTTCCTCCCTCTTTCTACAGTAGTCTTACTGAGGGGGAGAAAAAATCTCACCAACTTCCAAGAGGAGTATCAGCCCAATTAGCCCAACTGTCACTATAGGAAAAATGTCACAACATTATTTAAGTTCAGGTTAACATCTGAGAGGGCTGTGTACTTCTACAAGTGAGGACACCCGAGAAAGTTAATCCTTTTTAGTCTTTAAAGTGGATTGCTTAAACTAAATTAAATTCCTATATAGATGCTTTTACTCTTCCAAAGGGAGTCTGCCCTGGCAGCCACAGTGGTGTGTTGTCCACTAAAGGGCAGTTTAGTTTGACTTAATTAATTAATTTTGGAATTCAATCCTTTAATTAAATCCAACTTCACTTTCTAAATATATGATTTGTTGACAAGCCCTAAAAGAATAGCCCTTCAAGCAAGGTTGTCTTTTTTTGCTAACGAAAACATGGAAGAAATAATTCTAGGACGCTGGTGTTGCTTAAGGGGAAGGAGCTGTAAGAGGAGCTGATACAAGAGAGTGCTTGGCTTTGTTTTAAATTACAAGCCTTTCTATGACATTTCATATCACTTTTCTATTCCTGCTTCAGGTTTTTAAGGAAGAGTTCAAGATGCAATTAAATGATAAGGATGTCTCCTGGTTTGGTAAGGAATCATCCAGTTTCTGTAGATCTGTAATGACTTGAAACTTATCAAAAGCAAGACCAAGCATATTCCCTTAGAGAAATGTGTTACAAACGGAGGCTGCTTATCCTGGGATTCCACCCCAGGTACCAAGAATGGGCAGAAAGTATTCATTTTTACACAAAGAAACGGCAGCACTTTTGGTTCAGTGAGCGAAAACTCGGAGAGATCCAAGACCTGCTGGATGACTGGACAACTACAGCTTTTAGGAAAAAGAAACTGGTAACATAGGGTGACTAATTACTAGTGCATTTATGGTACAGCTCTTTATGGTCTGACCCACCAACCAGTGGTATTTTCAGGATGCATGAATACATTGGTGCATAAGAGCCTTCCAAAATCATATTAAAAGGCAGATGCGGAGTGAAAATCTTCACTTTCTTGAATTGCTGTTTATTATCTGAGAAACTTTGGACAGCTAGATACTACTCTCCCAAGGGTTTATTAGACATTATCTTAATCCAACAAAGCACTTAAGCACCAAGCTTAAGAGGTCTGATGGATCATTAAGCCAGAGGGCTCTGCAGCACCTTGGTTATCAAGTCCCATGTGAAAGCTATTCGGTGAGGAACAGGAAAATAAAGTGCTTCCAGCCCCCTAGGAGTTAAATGCACAGCTGCAGCATTCCAGCAATAACATCCGGGAAACAGCAGTTCCCCTAAGATCACATTGACCACAAAAATCTCTCAAGCTTAAACACTCAGAAAATGGATTACTGCTACTTTTAAAAAAAGCCCTGCCTAGTGACAGGAGGTTTATGAAGTAGATTTGTAGCTGCAGTTATGGCGAGTATCAAGTAGAAGGAGAGCAGGACAGCAGCAGACACTGTCCTCCAAAGGTTGAAGAAAATAAACCCTTGAGGAACTGTTCAAAGACTTTTCTCTGGAGTCTTCAAGAAGATGGAAGGTGGTCATCACTTCCCAAGTTATGCAAGCTCCAGTTCACAACCTCCCCCACAACATTAAGCCAATTTTCAGACTCCCATACCAGCCAAGCAACACTGTAACTACATCTCATTCAACATCCAAGTGTTTCATTCAGTCAGATGGCTGGGTGATCGGTTTCACTCAGTAATGACATGATATGGACATGTACTTTTTCTGGAAGCATAAGTACAGATCCATTGTGGCCCTGGACACATGAAGTACATGTGAGTAATTTGGAAATTATCCATAAAGAGGCTGATTGGTTTTGGTGTACACATGGTCATATGCGTGCCACTGATCTTTGCTAAATGCTTGACTACTGCCTCAGCTTTTCTTCTCTGAAAATACCTCTCCTGGGGTTGATTTGTCCCAAATTTCTCTTTCAAAGAAAGAAAGAGTCTGAGATCACCACTTAGGTCAAATTTCTCCCTTTATCTACAGATCTTCTATGGGTTACCCTAATGGTCTTCAGAGACTCCACAGAGGACCTTCCTGTCTGGAGGGCAATGAAGTGCTGACTCTTAAGAGTTTTACCTCATTGGTCAGGGTCTCTCCACAACTCTTTCACATCAATGCTTTCTTCTGGTCCCATATAGTCAGCTCTCTGCTTTACCCCTTCGCCATTTCAAGGGGAAACCGCTTATGAGCCACCACCACCTCCTTCTCCTCCGGTTTCTACCTCAAGGAGTACATTCATCAAAACACTGTATGGGTGATCATTTCCCTGCCGCAACTTTTGAATACACCACTTCATCTGTTTTGCAGGCCTTTGTCTCAGTCATCTTACAGTTTTCCTTAGCTTCTCCTTTTATTAAAAAATCTTTCTTTAGAGGTTGTGTTCCTTGCTGCCTTTCTGCCGCCACTGCCCCTCCACAACCCTGCCCAAAGGGCTAGAGCACCATTGCCCAGCTGCTGACTTCTCCAGAAACCTTCCCCCGTGCTGCAGCACCAGTGACTCTCTGGGCTCCCATCACAACACTTTTCCCCTGGGGAACTCCCCAGTGAAGCCCAGCATATCCTGGCCTTGTCCCACCACTGCGCTCTGCATCCAGCCTACAAGCTGCAGGCATGATCAGGGAGAAAAGACACATTCACATTGTGTCCTCCTGGGTCTAAGCCTCGGTTTCTGCCCCAGGTCAGTGCTGTCCCCTCCAGGGAGGCAGAGAGAAACCCTGGGTGAGTGGTGGCCAAGCTGACAGCCCCACTGCAGTAAGGGTGAAGCTGATCTGCAGAAGAGGGAAGGGGGGATTAACACACGGGGTAACATCTCCAACAGGTGGATGACACCAGGTGGATCTAAGAGGCTGAGCAAGGTGGAATGCCCCTGCAGCCCAAATTTGCATGACACCTGCTTCTGATCCAGTCTAAAAATGAAACGTAAATGGGTAGATCTGAGCTTAACTTACTTTTAAGCATCAGAGCACCAAACCGCATGATCTTAGACAATGCTGTAGCACTAGTAGGCTAACAAAGAATTACTTTTTCTCCTTCAGGACTATTAATTGGGTTGATTGTCCTCAGCAGGAGGTGACTTGTGTACCCATGCAGAGATGTGCAGGGTGGAGACCTTGCTGTGCCTCAGTAGATATCTGTAAGATGGGAAACTCTGTCTCTTCCTGGGTGGTATTGATTTCAGCATCTCGCCTTACTGATTCTTCCATGGCATCTTGACAAAATTCAGATTTATCGGCACATCTGGCATTAAGTACTTCAAAAACACATGCATATGCCAAGACAAGCCTGAAAAAATCTGCATGCGATCTGAAAGCTACATGTATTTTTCCTACTTTTGAGATAGCTTAGCTCCACTTTTAATGATTACGGCCTGGACTGGCCATGACGTTAACAGAGCACAGAATGTGGTTTTTAGAGAGCTGCAGTTATGCAGCAGTTGAAACAAGGTCTGTAAGCAGAAGCAATGCATTTTATTAGACCTGCTGGTGTTACAGGAAGAAACAAACCCTGGCCTTGTGCACACTGAACATCTTCTGAATATCTTTTGTTTGCTTTTCCCTCTCTACAAACCATGCCTTTCTTATGTCTTATGTAATAAGGAAGGTTAAAGAAACAACAGGTATGAATAAGAAGACAAAGTTGGTTCCATCAAAAATTAAAAAAAAATTATATATACCATCTTTCAAATGTTAAGATGTTAAGTAAAATTCTAGATTCAATCACAGTCAGTTTACCCCACCTCAGGTGTCACCATTTGAAATATGGCCCAGCCTATATTTCTAACTGATTGCTTTCATTTTATCAAAATGAAGTAGCCCAGAATCTCCTCGCCAACCCATGTATGGGCCACACATGTACAAATCAGATATTTTTTTGCTTGTTCTATTTTTTTCTAAGCACGTCTTATGTCATTGTTTAAATATCGGTAAAGATCTACTCTCTGAAGCAGCATAACTGCAGAACATTGAAACTGCAATCACAAATGTGAAATATTTAGATTCTTGCTTGGGATCAGTCTGTAAGTCCAGATGATTTCTCTAATTCTGTTTCTGAAACATTTTCAAGCACAGATGTGAAAGGAGAGGGATTATTTCAAGATACCAAAACTCAGTGGTAACTGAATCTGACATGATTTCTTTCAGTTTTGTCCAAAACCTTTGCCTCTGATAATACCAAGGAAGCTTGAAGGACGCAGCAAAATAATAGTCGGAAATTCTTGCCTGGCAATTGTTTGTTTAAAAGCCAGTTCAGCACTGCATCATCATAATAATAATAATAATAATAATAATGATCTGAGGTAAGTGAAGAAGGCACAGCCTTACTCTCTTGAAAGGGCAGTTGAACGCACTACAGGCAAATACAGTGATCACTGAACTGTAATTCACAGCTTGATCTAAAACTTTCCACAAACAAAACCCCAGCGGGTGACTCAGAGCTTTTGCCAGGGTACCAGCATTACCGTCAATACCCACACAAGAAAATGTCTTGATCCGGCCGTGGGCCAGAGCCTCACCCCCTCGCTTGCAGCGGGGAGGTGGACACAGAGAAGGGCGCCCACCAGCACCAGCGGTGACCCAGGTCCTGGTCCCTGTGGTCAGCGGCGGTCAGGCTTTGGGTCATCCCTGGTTGAAAGATGGGGCTATATCAGCTCTCCCTCCAAACTTTCTGGAGGTGTGGTTGGGGGCTGACTCAGAGGAAAACATGCCACCTACTGACTCTTGCAGCACCCGGGGGTTTTCCTGGAAAACTCCTGTTCAAAAATTCCCACAGAGCTTCACTGATTTACCGTTAATGGTTCAAGCAAGACAGGAGTCATCGCACAGAATGAGAAATTGGATCTGCTTACTGGACTTTCTCTTTCTGCTTTATACGGTTTAGACTTCAGTTTTTACTCAGCTAAGCTACCATAGATGTCAGAGAAAATTTTGCCTGAGAGAAGCTTGTGTGGTGCTGCTCTGCAATACTGTGCAAAACAGTGATTTTCCAGTGAAATAATGGTAGGTTTAGGTTTATGGGATCATTCTGCTAATGGCCATTCCTGCAAATAGAGCCTCAGTGATTTGGATATATTAGCTTCAGTGGGCTTCTTCCCCAGATCTGTAGTTCTCTAAAGTCAGCTTCCTTCTGCACATGTTGTAGAAACTTTACATCACTAAATAGGCCTTAATGAGGAATAGTGAAAAAGTTCTAAAAACTGATTTTTTTTTTAATGATGCTGTTCTTCTACCTCTTTGTCTGCAGAGGGAAATTACTGTAATTACTGTATCTCTTTTTTTTTTGTTCCAGATTCTTCTCTTGTTTACATTAATGTTAATTTTTAACAAGTCTCTTTATTCTGTTTATCTGTGTTATTACTTGTATTGCTTACTGCAGAAATTGGAAGCCTTTTTTTGACAGCTGGTGAGACAAATTGTACTTTGTTACACGACCATGCACCTAATATAAACCCTTTCCAAAATCCATTGCGTTTAGTGCAGGTAGCATTCTCTCTCACAATTTTCATTAGTGATTCCAAAGTCGTATTTGCCTCTGCATAAGATAACAAATCTCATTTAGATCAACTTGAAAGAGTCTTTCCTTGAGAAGACAAGGTGTCAGAGCCATTGTACCCATTTACAAGCTAATTAAACGGCACAGTGGCACTATGCTTGCTGTTTCTGAAGCTGTGATAAAAAAAAAGGATCTTTTTTTGCTGAGCGTGGTCCCAAATATTTTCAGGATGCTTTTGTGGCTGTTTTATTAAAAGTTCAAATTTTATATTTCAGAGGATTTAAACAAATATATAAATGGGTAAAAAGCTGTACGTATGCTGCCTAGCCTGGCTTTCTGACAAGACACCACCTATTTTTTCCACAAACAGACAGAAACACCCAGAAAAGAGCTCTGTGCAAGCCCCCTCTGTGAAGAAGGTGAGTATGCTGGATTTAGATTTAATCACATTCTGGTGCGTGCTCATTCATGTAGCAATTTGTCTTTTTGCATCAGGAATAAAATACACAAGCTGTCAGTTGAAAACATGCATTTTCCCTTCTGCTTCTTTTATTCTTTCACTGGCAGGCCCCAAAGTCCACATTCTGAAACAAATTTCCAGAGTTAAGGTATGTGTTCTTTTGGCAGATCAGATTTCAAGGCTTTTCTCCTACGTGTGTGAGATCTGAGGTTAGCTGAGCCTTGTTGCCTAAAAGATGGGGCTACAAAGGGGGCATAAGAAAATGTGGAGTAGTCTGCCAGAAAGGGGTCAAGTACCCAGAAAAAGCATGATGTCTATCGAAAAGAGTTTTCATGGAATCACATATTCACAGCCGGTTTTTAGTTGCAAAAATGATCATTGGTGAGATGATTTTTTGTTGTTGCAAGAAAAATGTCTTTCGGCTTCCTCTCACTTTCAGGTATCTCTGACTAACTTCTGCCAGAAGCAAGTGAAGTGGACAGAAAGGTGACCTGCTACTGATGTGGGGCTTGGCAGTGCCAGGTCTTTGGTATCGGTGGCAGAATAGCTCCCCCACTGCTGGAAGAGATGAGAAGGCTGAAGGACAGGACAGCACAGAGGTACCAATGGCAGCTTTTCTTTCCCCAGCATCTGGGCAGATGTGGTCCTTCCTCAGCCTACTCGCTGCCCCTTCATTGGGCACGAAAAGACTGAAAGTTTGTGAAGGTAAAAAACCCCATGTCGAACACAATCAGGGGAGATAAGATGGAGGAGGAGAAGACCACCCTCTGAGTAATTCATTCACTCAGTCTCCTGATACAACCTAGTATGTTCCTTATGCAATGCAATCTCTCACCCTGTAATTCTTCATTTCTGCTCTTTGTCCTGTCTCTTGTGAGCGCTACATGCTCCTGCTTCAGTAATTTGGAGTCACCTCCCCACGCAGCCTGTTGAACATCTATAGCTCCCCTTAGAAAAATTAACACTTCTAGCTGCACTGAAAGCTGCTAAATTGATTTTTCGAGCATCTGCCAGCACATAAGGTTACTTCCCATTTTTGTCAGCATTCAGCCTGCTGGCCATATTCTCAACCGCTCAGTCTCCGTCTTTCTTCCCTCCAGCCAGCTTTTTGTTTCCTGTCACTCAAATCCCAGCTCCTCCCTGCACCCCTTACTGAGAAGGAAAAAGATAAAATAAAACTATCCCAATATCATTTCACAAATTCACCCAGAATACTTATCTGCAAATGTCAGGCACCAAACTACTCACACCTACGACACATCTCTACTTGTAGACTGTTTGCAGAAATTTCTTTTTCTTAGAGAAAGTCAGAAAGAAGGGAGGTTTTTGCAATGTTTGCATTTCCTGCTGTATATTCATTTTTTTCTTTCTTTTCCCCTTGCAGGGAAACTTAGTGCAAACAATATTTAAAATAGCATCATTCTTTTTTCATATAAAACCATACCCATATTTTAGCAGGAAAAAAAAAAAAAAAAGACGACAATTTCCTAATAGCCAAAGGGAAAGAGAAGAAAGATTGCCTAGTAAGTAGCACTGGCGTTGATGAAAACAGATTCTGGTGACCTGACGTTTGCATTGTCTGTTGCTCGTTACAGTTGTACCAATTACAGTTGAGACTGTCAAGATTTCCACCCTGCACCACTTGACCAGACGTGTTTGCTCCGGGCTGAAGTGTAGCATGCTGGACACCGCGCATCTTTTATTAAGCAAAGGGCAACTGAAATGGTAGAGAGGCCTTAGCCTGCGCTGGGTTTCCCTCGCATGCCCATGAGCCCACGCAAACTACTATTACAAGCAAGAGAGAGGTCTCCTGCAGCAACAAGGCTTTCTTAGAGCAGATGCTCTCAAATAATACCTCATTATTCATCACAATAGTATCTCTCAATAGCAGATGGTTATTGCTATGGATATAACCAAGGCAAGGCTTCTAGGGAAAGACAGTTTCTTTTATTAGACTAGCTGGAGTATTTGGAAGAAATGAATGAGCTTTGAGGAACACAAGCTCCTGTTCAATGCACCGTCTGAAACCCTTTTCAGCCTGTTCTTTCACCTCACTCCTCAGAGAGGATTTTTTGTTGTCCAGGGAAGTTTAGCAGATCATGAAACAAGTCACCCTCTCACTGGATTTTGATCTGGCAGACTAAATTGACGCCACGAAGTTATTTGTATCACGTATCCGTGATGTCTCCCGATGCAGGAGGAATGACTTTCTAAGAAGACATAACTCCAGACGAAACAGATGGTGAAAGTTTTGGTGTAAAAAGACGTCAAATATCCAACTTCCTGACTATAGTGATTTTTTTAAAGATTATTACTGTATTAGCTGTGAATGTTAGGATGAACACGGAGAGCGTGAGCAGCTGGGAGGGAAATTTGACTCCTTCAGGGCCCTGCAACACTTAAAGTCCCCATCACACATCTGAAGCAGGAAAGACTGCCTGCTGCAGGGTGATCACGTATGGCAGGAATGCCAGGTAGGCTGTGCTGGCGTACGGCTGTCAGCTCCATGATGGGAAAGAGTGCTTCCTTAAGGATAAAAACCCCAACCGTTTGTAGCAGTGGAAGCACTCCCGTCATTGCAGCAGTGCATGCGCCTTGTTTTTGATGAGAGGAGTGGAGGGCACATGTGACAACGGCCGTGGGTAACAGCCCGGGGCAGATGCCGCAGTGCCAGAAGGACTCAGCATCACTCCCAGCCCTGCTCCCCAGCAGCTCATGGTGAACAAAGCCACTGCTCACCCACCACGCTGGGGAAGAGGCCACTCCGGCAGGCTGTCACACCACAGCCTGCACGCGTTTTCCTCATTCGGGAGCTGGCAGCCACCTCCAGAGGACTGTGCACTGCTCTACCTGTGCCTTTAATAGTCCTCACCTTCTCTTAAATAACTTCTTGCTTTAAATGCCAGGCTCATGTTGCAACCACCTCCCAAAGTCTTTCGGGTGTCCTTTTCCTGAATGCTGAGTCTTCACAAATTAAGCATGTCAAAGCTTGTATGCATCTTTCTCACTGTACTTCCCATCCTAAGGTCTGACAATACAGACAGGTTAGCTTGCATAATGTTATCAGAAGCTCCTGCGTTTTGTAATTTTCCCAAGATCCCAGCTCTTGGCACACAGCAAGGTTTTGGCTTTCTGTTTTATGAAGTACAGTTCTAGCCCTTACGGAAGTAGGAGGTTTGAAAATGAAATGCTGTCCGTCCAGAAAACAAAGGGTGAGCAACACCAGAATCCACCACTATTATTTTAAAAAATACATGATGTCAGACCATCTCAAGATTTCTGAAGGCTTGGGGTTGGCAATATAAAACCTGCCTCTAATTCCTGGAGTCTGGAGAGAGATGTATCTGTATTGCAAAAGCACGGCAATAGAGATTTCATTCTCGTCCTGTTATCATCCATCATCGCTCTGACAGGCACAGACACACACACACACACCCCCCATTTCAAGCAGTCTGGGCCACATCCTTATTTAGAGAACAGTCTTAGCTTCCTTGTACTTTTGCTCGGTGCCTGCTCATGCCAGGCAGCACATTAACATAACAGCTGACAGAATTAATCAGCAGTAATAAAAGCACTTGCATGACTTGACCCGTATAATCTATTTGAGGACATCTCTCTTTTGCCTGCTCTTTCACTCACCCTCTGCTTTTATGTCTAGCTCACTTATTTTTACCCGTCATCTGCAGAGCAATTTAAACACACTGCAGTGCTGGTGCGATTACTGAGCTACACAGCAGAAGTTACTTTTGGCAGCGGTGATTGTACAAAGCGGGTCAAATATAGCTCTAAAGCTGTTCTTGGACAGCCTTTTTTTTTTCTCTCTCTCTCTCTAAATGAAGATCTGTATTGCAAAAATGTCATTTGGTGTGAGACAAAAAGACACCCAAAAAATAAATCCAATTCGGTTTTGAAAAAATATTAAGAAGAGGCAAAGCAAAAAGTAAAAAAATGAAACAAAGGGAAGGAAAAACTATTTCTTAGAAATGACCACAAGAGTTATTATGCATGACAGGAGATGTCAGTCTTTTGCCCTGGTGTGTTATTGTTGTTAATGAAGTATATATAATCTAATCAAAGGATACAACAGGGAAATGTTCAGACTAGGGCAATGAAATTTTTTACAGACTTGTGAGCCTTCCTTATGAGAAGAGATGAAAATGCCTGATTTTATTTCATGCAGAAAGAAGTAAATGATGAGGACATGAGTAATTCAACAAAGCTGAAAGAAAAGACCATTTGAAAAGAAGTAAGAGAACAATTACAATTTCAGCTATAATCCAGGTAGAAAGATAGCTCTCTCCCTGGACTGATAGTGCAGATGAGACAAGCCAAGCAACAAGAAATTCCTTCTCATGAAGCTACACATATACATGTTTTTTCCCTGGGAATACTGTTTTATTTCCTGAGGGCTTATTCCAGGAGATCTGTATGGGTGGGATCATCTGAAGAGTGGTACTGCACACTGACCACCCTGCATGGCATCTGCTGGCAAGCTGTGAGAACAGGTCTCCAGCACCGGGATGCTCTTCCCGCTCCCATGGGTGCAGGTGTCATCCAGGATGTGCTCGGAGAGTCTGATATTGTGACTGACGTGGAAAAGGATCCCTTTCTGCCCCTACCTTCTCATGCACAGGGTGTCACTGTCTAACCCTTATCAAGAAAATTAAAGTACAGACAGACGCGATTCCCCATGCTATTTTTAAATTTAAAAGCATGCAAATACACATGCAAGCAAGGCGTGGCCCAGGAGACCTGGTCTGCTGCCAGGGTACAGCTGCAAATTTGAGGGGGTTCCTGGATTAGGCAATTGCATGACTAGTCCCCTTAAATAGACTAATAATTATAGGATACATTCTCCGTCTGAATCAGAAATGTTATTTCCCTTCCTTCATTCCACGGTGTCATGAAAGACCCCACTTGCACAATTTTTGCCTATAAAGGTATCGCAGGGAGACAGGTGAGGATGAATAAATTATACCATAACTTATTAAATACACTTTCTACTTGTTTAGCCTACACACTATCCATTTCCAGACATTGGCTTTTCCAACTGTGTTTTAAGGATAAATTTACTCAGTAGCTCTCTGATTTTATACCTGACACAATGCCTACGGAGCTGCCAGGATAGAGTTGTGTGGGCCAGCGCAGAAGGCATCATTTCGGTTTGCTGCCTTTACGAGATGGTTAAGCTTCGAAAGAAAACGAGCATGATTAGGTCAGGTTCTAGAAATGAGCTCATTTCTTTGAAATATGCAAATCTTAACACTGGTAAGTCTTCACTGTAGTGTGTTGCAAAAAGCAAATCTGGAAACAGAATTTTTTGTTAAATTATTTACTGAGCCCAAGTAAAGGGAAAGGACTTTTAGTACAGATAAGCAAATTTGGAGTGGATGGGAGAGGGCTGGTTATGCTTTTCAGTTTTTCCTGTGTGTCTCGTCCTGGCAGTCCTTCATGATAACTCTCCCCTGAGACTTACAGTTATTGATCACAAGTAGATTTGTTAGAAATATCAGCTATTTTGAACAGGCACTCTGATGGCTCATTTAATGTTTCACCACTCACCAACTGAAGAGGTCTGGCAGTAGCTGAGGCTGTGGACTATAATACCCTGCACGCCATGTGTGTCATCAATTATTTAGCAAATGTCTGAGGCTTCATGAACAGACATCTATATTTGTGTGTGCTTCTCACTGGTGTAGTTTGCAGATCCCTACACTGAAGATGATGGTGTTTCTCTGTCTGTCTGCATTTTAGTGAAACAACAGAGCTCAGAAGGGAAGTTATACATACAACTGGAGTGACTGGCAAAATTTCAGCCCTTCTCTACATAAGTCTTTCACACAGTGCCTGGCTGAGCTGTGGAACTCCTCGTCACAGGGCACTGCAGTTCCTAAAGGATGACATGATTTCATAAAGTGGGTGGACTAAGATATGTAAGCTAAGCATCTGGGGGCTGTAAAAAACAAAGCCACTGCCTCTAGGACAGGAGGACATCAAACCAAACTTTTCTGCAGTTGAAGGAGATACTCTATGGAAGATCTTAAGCTTCTCCCCAGGATCTGCTATTGGTCACTGTCTCGGGGCAGACAGAGAGTGAGGCTATACAATCTTTGATTATCCCTTGTCCTCTTTTCTTATCAATGTCCAACTTTCTTATCAAAATAAGAAAGTTCTACAGCTATTTTAATTTGCTTTGAATTTCCTAAGTGACCTTTATATGCAGTCATACAACGACCAGTAATGGTGCTTGTCATGTTTTCTTCCCTGAAGGCTGTTCTCAAACAGTTCTGCTGAGTCTGCTGAGTCTGCTGAGCCTGGATCCACAGGAAAGCTTCAGCACTACCTGAGACCAATGGAGAAACTGAGAGGTCTTGACCACAGCTGTTCAGAAAGCATTACCAGCTTCAGTTCAATGTAGAAAGAAATGGCCAACAAGAAATTGTCTGGGACGTTCAACCACTTACATCTAGGACATGGAACAGGAAGAGCCTCCTCTTCATATGGCAGAAGGCAGAAAATGTCCAGCAAGCCATGACCATGAAAAGAACTGGGTAAAATTCTGCATAGCTGGAAGACTCAAGCAGTGTCAGTAGCACAGAGAATGCAGAAAGCAGCCTTGAAATTTTAAAAATAGCAAGTAGAAGAAAAAAGGAAGTTAAGGATAAAAATACACATCGGAAATGCATTTTACAAAGCATTGTAAAAAATTTAAAAAGGAAGCAAAGAAACTAAGGCCATAACAGTAAAGAACATTGAGAAGAGATCTTTAAAAGATTAGGAGTGAAAGGACTAAGTCATTCAGGGTATATATTGGAACAAATGGTCAACTTTGAGAAAATGGCCAAATTTTCAACAGTAATAAGCAAGTGAAAATGTTTGATAGTAGTGGGAAGGCTTGGACAATTTCTATTTAAGAATTTTACAAGAACTGGATGAGGACTTCTCTGAATTCCCTCCTTGAGTCATTTTTGGTTGTGGGTGTTTGTTTTTCTTCAGCAGCTTTTGGAATGTAGGGGAAAACCTGAGAGGAGAGATGAAAATCATTTAGGACCGTGCCAATATTTAAAGCAGGTAGGTAAGGTGAAAACTATTATATGGGTGCTCATCTCTGAATCTTGAAGGATATATCCATATATCTCTCATCAGTCTTAAAGAGTATATCTATATTGCACAGTGCAGCTCTGTGCTGAGATACTATCTTGGTTTCAGGAACAATATAACTGTATCAGTGCAGCCTCTGCCTTATTTTAATCAGGCTGGGCATACCACTGTGCTGATGCAGCTAAACTGTTCCCAGTTCTGGAGCTGGTTCAGTTGGAGTTATGTCAGGTATTGTAGCATATTTTGGTACTGTACCATAAAGACAGAAAGGCTAGACTACATATGTCTGAACATGGAGTATATTGCTCAATGGAGAGGTCATACTTGTACCAGTAAAGAGAACTTCCTATTGGAAGAACAGGCAACAATGCAACATAAATCTCACCAGCTGTCCTTCCAGCAGGGTAATTTGTACTTGTCTCCAGCAATCGTGCACTTACAGTGTTGCAAACAATGATATATGAGCATTCATGTGAAATATGGTTCAGATGTTGCCACCATATCATGTATTACTTTGCACGAGGCTCCTTAGTGCAGATGAGGTCAAAAAGAAGGTGCCAGCCATGATGATTTATGCATGCAGAACCAAAAGAGGGGGAAAAAAAAAAAGTGGAGAGATAACTCTTGATTAGAAGGGGAAAGAAAAATACTGAAGACATAAAAAATCATCACATGTTCTAGAGCATGGTTTGCTGAAGTATACAAAATGGGATCTCTCATCTGTGTATCATTTTGGTTTTATTTCCTGTAGTTGGATATTTTTAACAATTCCTCTTGGAGTCTTATGGGAATTCTTCCACAGTAACTGCCCTGGAAGCTATTATCCTAATTGCACAGATAATTCGTGCAACCCACAGGCTAGTACTTGGACTTGGCTTTCCCTGCTGCCAACTTTTCTTTTTCCCCATCAGATTTTCTTCCTTGTTTAGTGCCACACTCCTCATCTTTTTCTTTTCCTCCCTGCTGTGAAAATATGTTTCTTTTCTGCTCTCTGTAAAGCTCTTTTTCCCTGAGCAGGAGATCTGGGATCCTGCAGAGCCGTACGCAGGCTGCTCGTAAATGGCAAAACGGCGGCTGCAGTGGCCCCTTGCACAGGGTCTGATGGCTGCCCAGGGCAGCAACCTCCTGAGACACCCAAGTTACCTCCAGCAAAGTCCTGCTAGCTGAGAAGCACCACCAGTTATTCTCGGAGAAGGAAATGCATGGCTATCCTGCTCCTCAAAGCCAGCATTTCCTGCTCCCTTGTACCCTCGTGATGCCCAGTGAGTGACGCTTGTTGCCATCAGCTCACTGCAGCATGGCTCAGGCTCTGGCGCATCTGGTGCATTTGGCTGTGCCCCACAGAGGTGCCTGCTGGCATGAGAGAAACCCCCAGCTCTATACAGAATCACAGAATCACCTAGGTTGGAAGACACCTTTAAAATTATCAAGTCCAACCATAAACCTCACACTGCCAAAACCACCACTAAACCATGTCCCTCAGCAACACGTCTGCCCATCTTTTAAATACCTGCAGGGATGGCGACTCAACCACTTCTCTGGGCAGCCTGTTCCAATGTTTGATAACACTTTTGGTGAAGAAATTTTCCTAATATCCAATCTAAACCTCCCCTGGTGCAACTTGCGGTCGTTTCCTCTTGTCCTATCACTTGTTACTTGGGACAAGAGGCTGACCCCCACCTCACTACAACCTCCTCAGGCAGTTGTAGAGAGCGATAAGGTCTCCCCTCAGCCTCCTCTTCTCCAGGCTAAACAACCTGAGTTCCCTCAGCTGCTCCTCATAATAAGACTTGTGCTCTGGACCCCTCACCAGCTTTGTTGCCCTTCTCTGGACACACTCCAGCACCTCAATGTCTTTCTTGGAGTGAGGGGCCCAAAACTGAACACAGTATTTGAGGTATGTGTATGTCCCTTTGCTTTGAAGAACATCAGTGCCCCAATTTGAACGTATTTATTTGCTTTTGTCATTACAATGACAAGCAGATAGGATTTGCAGGAGCACGAAATAGAGGGAAGCCCACCTGGGCACAACAACTGGACCTCCCTCCTATCCTCCAAAACATGATGGAGATTACAGACTCCCACCAGTATCTGCCCAGCTGTTGCTTGGCCTCTGTCCTCAGCATTCATGAGGTTTCACCCCTAGTTGAAAGGGGTGAAACATACCTCCAACATCCCTGAACGTGCATGTGAAGTGTTAAGAACAAAGCCATAGGAAGAGAGAACGAGAAAGAAAAAATATTGTCGCCATCTATGGCTCCTTCAGTCCTTCAGTGAGGTAAAGTACTAAGGGAAGCCCAAGACTCTTTTGTGGTGGCAGCAAGGCTTTCCTTCCCAAGCTAACACCCAATCTGCTTCACCATGAGATTAAGGAAGAAAGGAAAATGGTCTTCATTATTAGTTCCAGAATTTGCAGCAAGATGCTTAGCTCTTCTTTCGTAGAAGGGCTTTTGTATGTACGTGTATGCTTTTTAAAGTCTTTGGCAACTTCCCATCACTACAATAGATTCACTGCAGGCATATGCATCGTATTAGTAAGTCATACTGTCCTTCTTTACCTTCCCTCATCATGTCAGCAGTATCAAGTTCTGGAATTAATTTGATGTCCTCTTTCTCCATTCTAATTGTAATAATCCAGTCCTTCCCAGCTACTCATGTAATATTTTGAGTGTAATATTTCTAACTCTTACCGTTTGAGGGTTTGTTGTTTTGGGGTTTTTTAACTCTGGTTTCTAGAGTCCTGTAGGTTTCATTTAAAAAATAATTTGCCCCTGGGATTGCAGAGAAAATTGAAATTAAAAACTTCTAAAAATCCAAAGCAAATGAAAAGAATTGCACAGCTAGTATTTTTCTATCTCATGATTTTCAGACCAATCTAGTGATTTTTGTGATCTGCCTTTCAGTTTTTGAATGCATAGGGCTCATGAATGACAGGGTTCAGTCCCTGTCGCGCTGAGGGAGCATGCTGTTCACATGCTGTAATTCTGGCACTTCTTAGGGAAGAAACATTTTTCCTCGGAGGTATCTCTGACATGTAGTTCCAGATGCTGCCTGTGTCCCATAAAGAAAGGACCAAATACTGGGCAACAGCAGCTCCAGCTGAAGGAAGTGAGATGCTCCTTTTTCCATCAGAAATTAAAGGTGTGGTTTTGTTTATTAAGTTTCTGCCTGTGCTTTTCGTGCTCGCTCACGCATTACCTCCCAGCAGAAACCCCATATGCTGAGGTGTGCTGCCTTTGCTCTGCGAAAAGCGTGCACAGAGCAGACATGAGTTTTTACTTACAGACACGGATAGACCATTTCTTCAATTTAGATCTTAACCTCGCTGGATCAAAAAAACCTTACTCCTGATTTACACCTTTACAAAGTAGAAACGAGTCAGGTTTATGACATCCTATGTCTCTCCTGAGTTTTTTCGACAAGTGAGGTCTTCTTACAATTCTGTAGGCGCAGACGAGGGTCCGCCAGCGCAACTGCTCATTTATCTGTCCCGTGGACACCCGCGTACTGCCAAGTCTCAGCTCTAAGCCAGTTCCCAATACACACGCTGTACTATGCAGCCCAGTACATATGCATAGTTGAAGTAAAATAAGTCTTTTCCTGCATTCTCAGCACGTATTGTGTATCTCTGGGTTTCACACAGCTACAGTAGAAGTCACTCCAAAAATGAAGGTGCTAAAAATATCTAGGCTTCAGAACTGAAATAGCATCCATATAGTGCAGCTTTTTTTCTTCCAGATATATGTCCTTCTTATCAAGAAACATTAATAAGATTCCTGCACACAGCCACATGACAAATAAAACAGTACCACACACTCTTTTTATAGTATTATATTTTTTAACAGCATATACACAGACACCTGGCTAATAATCATTGGGAGACATGGCACAACACCACCCCAGTTCTCCCATTTATACAAAACGCTGAACCAAAAGGAATCTAGAAGACCTTTCCTCTCTTCTTTATTTTCATAAATTAAATACATAATATGCCCCTTCTGGAAAACGCACACCACATTTCCAATGTTTAGTCATAATGAAAACCAGAAGGCCACAGTCTGGCTGCTCTGGAGCGTGTGTGCACAGCAGAGAGAAGGAATAAGGACCATGTCCTCTGTTCACATGTCTCTTGTGAGGGAGCTGAAGTCTCTGCAAAATGGTGAGGTCAAGAGGCTGCAGGCTCCATGTCCTGAAGGTCCAGCCCTGACAGCCCTGCGACTGCGCGGGGTCTCAGCTGATGTGTCAGCTCTGACAGACATCAGGGGCAGGAGGGGAGGAAAAACAGGGCAAAATGGTTTGGAATATGAGCAAAATCTGATTATAAAAGCTTTGGGTTGCAGGGGTGGGAATTGTCCTTCTCATCCCAGCTGCTTGTTGGCACCAGGATCCTCAGGCACACATTTTGGCCCCAGCGGCTGAGGGATCTGGTGGTGACAGGCATGATGGAGATGGTGCCGGCGGAGACCTGGGACAGCCTTGTCATAGCCCAGCTGTTCTGTGAGGACGAGCAACGCGGGGGCATCTGGGGAAACACTGGAGAGCCCCTGGCTCTCTGGACCCTCTGGCAGAGGGCAGTCCCGAGGCACTGTGGGTCACCCCTCTGCCACCACCACCTCTGCCTCCGCAGGCAGCGACGGGAAGGGGACCTCCTGCCTGTGGCACAACTCAGCCACCCGTGAAATGCTGAGGAAGTGGCAGTTATGGTCCACAGAGGGCTTTTGAAATATTTTTTTATATTCGGGAAAAGTATAACATACTCTTAGTTAATGTACCTAAGAGTCAGCTGAAGGTGCCGGAGAGAGCCAAATTCTTTTCTCCCTCTGTAAATAAATACGATTTCTCTATGTCTGTGCACAGCACAGCCACAAATGGTACCAGAATGTACTTTCCAAACAGTGATCAAATTTGCTGAATTTATATTCACATCCATTTTGGACTCTCTTTTTGAAAACATCCTGCTAAAAGCGTCTCTTTTCCAGACTGCTGATCTTGAAAAAGCAAATGTTGTAGATGCTCCTAAAGAGACTGTGCGGGGTTTGCAATTGCAGATTTGCAGAGACTAGGGGGTAGACTGAGACAAAACGGTGTCCTGGGTCAGGAGCTGGGTGTCAGGCTGACTCTGCTAAAAAGGCACCGCCAGGAGCTGGTACTCAAGTGTCCCTCTTTCAGTGGGGGTCTGCCTGTGCAGAAGTCCACCTCCTGCACCTGCCGGGAGGTGAAAGCATGGGATGACTGCATGGAAAAGGAAACGAGTCTGAGCCGAATGTGAATAATTAGCTCCATTGCCTCTCAGGGAGACTAACAGCCCTTTCAGGGTGCGAGTAACACCATTAAAGACCGTGACTGGCAAGAGAGGTATTTCATGGCGAGGGAAGGATTTGTTATATCCTCCCCATAACAAGTGGAAAACTATAAAGAGGGGAGAGCACTAAATTACATATGCAATCTGCTTGAGGAACAGTTTGGAGACATGGAAAGTCAAAGGTAATGTACTGTTGACAAGCAGAGCAGAGGAAAAGGAAAACACTCTGTCGTGCTAAACACATTACACCGCTCTCCAAGGGCTTGCAGGAGAGAACACTGAATTCTCCAAAGGATGCCAGCATGGAATCGAGCAGGACTGAAGTTTATTTTCTAGGAAGCTCACCAAATGCAAACATTAGACTTTAAAACTATAATAAAGGGACGATTTAAAAGACCATTGAAATAAAAAAAATAATTCCACGTATTTTACATAATGAATCATGAAACAGAAATTTAAGTGGTGTGACTGGTGCATGCAGATCAAAACTCCAGATCACATTGTTTAAATAATAACTGTAGTTTTTTCACTAGCATAGAAATAGTTCTTGCAAAATATGTTCTTCACAGATAATTAGAACAAACCATACATTCACAGTCTATGGGGAAAATGAGAAGTACATTGCAAGTACAAATAAACACATAGCTTTGCTTTGACACTATGTGCTGCTGAAATATGCCTAGATCTGCCTGCACCAGAGGTGGATCCAGGCTCCGGTGATTTTTAATGCTACTTGATGTTAACTGGTGCAGCCGAACTGACGGTGTTCCCATCTATTTGCCCATCCAGAGCAAGCCCAAGGAATCTATTGTTCAGCCACACTTTTCTGCAGTGGATTGGGAATAACGATGAGGTTGCTGGCAGGCTGGCTGTTGCAGGGAATCCATTGATGTGATTAAGGCATTACAATGGCAAAAGAGGAAGAGAGATTTTTACCTAACCATTATCTTCCCAGCTTTTCCTGCCAGGTAACATTTTTGTACGCCAGGTAACATTATCTGTTTGTCTCTTTTTAACTGTCTAGCACTTTTTTCATCATACATAGACCTGCCTTAATATGAAATCAAGGATAACAGCTGTATTTAGGAGGATTTGGAAGACATCTATATTTAAAAGGAAATCTTGGGAATGGGAGCTTTAGGGAAATGTTCAATATATAAGATATGGCCAAGCAAAAAGCTGTTATTATATCAAGACAGAGGATTTTGTCATGAAAAATGCTTATGGAGATTTCATACTTATGGCTTCACTACAAAGGGAGGATATGGTGCAGTATCGGAGCGCGTGAATTTATACAGCACCAATTATCCAGCACTAGCTTCCTGCCTGGACACCCCTAATGCATAATGGATGTGAGATATCGTGTTGCATTTTTTAAAGCAGAAGCAGTAGCTTTCCTATGAATACATAAATCCAGGACTTCGTCTTCCATGACAGAATGATGGGCTTGGGGGGAAGAGGCAGTTTACAGAGAAATGCCTGTTACTAAACTGTTATCTCAGCCTATGTCCTAGATGGAAACAAGGCACCTGGAGCATCCACAGCAGGTACTGAGGAGGGTTCAGTATGATACCACGCACCTGTGCTTACATTGTCTGGCAGCAGATGCCCAGTGCTGTAATTCCATTTTATTTTCAAAATGAGACAGCTAATATGCGATAAAAAGAGACCAATGCTTCATCTCTAGTGTTAGAAAGTTATACTTTTGTTGTGGGCTTGATTTCTCTTGCATAACTTTTGTGGGGGCTGAAGTTATACTGGAAGATATACTGGAAGGTATACTGAAGATATACTGGAAGGGTGAAAGAAGCAAGGTTAACCATTAGTAGATATTCTGCTGGCCTGTTTTTGTCTTAAACCAAAACAAACCAAACCAAACCAAAAAAAGCCCAACTAAACCAGTTGTGGTCTTTTTTTCACTGATATTTTATGGTGTTATAACAAGCTCACGCTGTAGAAACCATCCTTGGGGCAGTGAAGGGAAGAACCAGGTAATGTGAACTACTAAGAACATAAAACTTTAGAAGATGAAATGGGACAGAGTTTTTCCAGAGTAGTAAAACTTCAAAACTTCTTAATTCAATGCAGAATTAGTCCAGTAATAGCTTTCAGCAGTCATACATGTGTCTTCTTTATGCAACTTCTTTCTCTAGTTCAACACTATTCCTGATAAAAAATTGTCCCATTAAAACCAAAAGATGTGGTTTAAAAATATATCTTAGATTTTGACTCATAGTGTTTGGAGAGTAATAAAGTACTCCTTTGAAACAAGATAGGAAAAAATTGACAGCCAACACAGAAAGGGGAGCAGTCTTCCTCTCAGAATAATACCACCAAAAGGACTGCAAGAATTACTGTGAATACTAATAAAAACAAACAGGCACTGAAAAATTTATACCTGGTATTTATTTGTGAGTTCAGTCAAGACCCCTTAAAAGGAAGGAAGGAAGAATAAGAAACTGTAAAGTTCCCTTGGTATCATTTCAATTCTGTACTACATATCCCACGAACTACAGATAGAGCCGTAATGGGAAATAGAAGTTTGGAAGTTTGAAGACAGCAAAGGAATATCTTCTACTGAGTAATTTATGCAAACAATGAAAGGGCATAGGATAACTCATGGTGATGATTTTCCAGTACAGGTAAACACCTAGAGAAATAAATTAAGCTAACACAGATTAGGAGGTGGATGTTAGAATCTTTTCCTGGTATTTTTTTGTGCAAGTTCACAACAGTCAGTGCCTGAAATGTGAAATTCCATCTGGGTTTACCAGCCTCAGATTCATATCATCTTGACAACTGATGGCCATCTCAGCATTACCCTGGCAGATTCAGGAAGAGGGGGAAAAAAAAAATTTAAAAAAAATTGAGCTGATTTTAAATGTGGAAGTAAAAAATAATTTCATTAAGACATACAGTCTCCTAGGAAGATTTTATTAAGTTTTTCTCTCTTCTGTAGGCATGCAAACATGACTGTACAGACTTTGAAATCTCTTAAGAGATTTCATTAATAATGGGGAAACATTAGTCATTACATACATTAAAATATAATAATAATATATAATAA